>SJYV01047911.1:875116-1061892 GCA_006410875.1 Neotragus pygmaeus | reverse complement strand
TTTTTTTGGAGTGGGGGCATTGCTTTTAAAATAGTCTTCAAAAGATTTAAAAAACACTTCAAATACTTTTTATGATTTAGCTTCCGAAATAATCAAGTCTACATTCCTTTAACCTTATAGGCACATCCCTGAAAACATTGGGAAGAATTGTTTAATGTGTATCTTAGGAAATTCATTAGACTACTGAATAAATTAAACTCAGGAATAACAACAGCACTAGACAGAAAAGAGAACCTTTATTTTCAATTTCTACTAGCAATGGTTGATTATCACTTTCCTGTGACTGCTCTCCCAAAGCAAGCCATATTATTTTGACTTAAAATGAAGTTATTTATCACTTCAAACCTTATAAAGTAAATAAAAATATGATTTATATAATACCCTCTTTCTAAAAACTCAGTTATTTAAAATTTTGTATCTAAATCCATGTATCATAATTAGATTTATCTCTATTTTCCCCATACAATTTGCTTTTCTGCATTTTTAAAGATAAAGTCCCATGTTTCAGTAGGCACAATAAGGCAATAAGATATGGCATCCTAGACAGCAGAACTTCATTCAATATCTGCTGCTCCACTACATTCTTTCAATGACAGAGCAGTCTGTGTTCCCTTTTGGTTTGTTTTCACATTTATGCTTTGGAAATTTCTTTCCTTTAATAAGGGATACTATAAACTTCATCTGAGCCCAACCCCACACAATTCTAAATCAGTCTAGCCTATACTGACTGACAAGTCAATTCTATACTGATTATAATATAATCATTATATATTTAGTATATATACATTATAGATTATAGTATAATCAGTATAGAATTATACTAATTCATTAGTGTAATTTCATTAAATGTATGGTACTTTTTTCAAATATCATCAAAAGTGAATTCTTGCCTCGCACTGCAAGTATTTAAATTCTAAACGATCCTCCAAAACTATCTGCAGCTATTTTGCAATCTATAAAGCATGAATATTCTGCTGTATGGGGGATGTACATCACTGACCACATTTTCACCTGAAAGCAGTTGTGTTTAATATCAACATTTGGCTCACATATCTGTGTGCCTAAAATATTTGACTGGGAGAACACATTCCAGAAAGTAATTTAAATTCACTAGGAACATATCATATAAATGGAAAAGCATTTGCCCTAGTTCCATAGCAAGCATTATCACTACTTAAGCAATCCATATTCTGCCATTTAAGTACTCTAAACCCTTCTTTCCTTTAATGATTTTTTAGTTGGGAAAAAGTCCATCAAACCAACTTTCATAAGACATAGATTTTGGCTTTTGCATCAATTTTATGAATGTGATCAGTTATATTTCTTATTAAGAGACAAACATAATTTGACAAAAGAGAAGCTTAGCACTTGGAAATAACTCAAAAGATTCACAATGGAATCATAATTCTCTTAAACATCTATCTTCTAAATAAAAATTAAACTTGACAATAGATTCACTCACCAATATTTTCTGTGGGCATTGACACCCTGGTTGGTTCTACGAGATTGTCAGCCAGGACAAACGCTCCTTCTTCCAATGTATCCAGCAACATCGTTGCAGTATGTGCTTGTTCAGAAGAATTCATGTGTTTCCATGATTCCAAAGCTTCAGGTCTCAGAAGATTGTCCACTGTATCAACAATTGCCTGCATCCATTAGAAGACCATCATTAGTACTGACTGCTTACAAAGGTGATTTTCAATCACTGACTACTGAAATTGTAATATTTATCTATCTTGTAAAATTTATCATATTACACATACTTTATTATATAAAGATAAAAATATGATGATTTACTCTTATGGAAGAAATACCTGGACAACACATTATCTGGCCAACTTGATGTCTGACCCTTTCAAAACAGAACTAACTGAAGATTAGTAGACTCCTATTTAATTATAAAGACTAAGTATAAAGAGACAGCTCATTTCTGTTGATCTAATCATATTTCAATCATTGAAAAGAAAGAAAACCAGTGTCAGCTCTTAATCGGAGGTATTATACATAAATGCATTGTCACTCCTACATATAATCTCAAGACTTAAATGTTCTAAACAGAAAACATTGCTATCTCTAGAGTAGCCTAATGTATTTGCTTGAAAATTAAATCATGTTGGTTTGGGGAACCTGAACTAAAATAGTATCCAAAATTGTGCCTTATAATATTGTCTACTATTATCATTGGGAAAAAACCAAGATGACTTCAGAGTTTATAAATTATTTGTGAACATTTCCACTCTTCCAATTCCCTGGCTAGCTAAAAATACTAGAGAGTATACTATCATGTGTAAACAGTTACCTGTTTTTAAGGGGATCAGGAAAACAGTCAAAATATTTAAAGCCTGACTAATAATTTAATAAAAACAGAAAGGAAAAATAAAGTCTTTATAAATATGCATGTTATAAATATCCATATATATAGGTTTAGTGTATTACCATGCAAAACAATACAAAATAAAAATGTGACCCAGTCAGTTATGCAACTGAAAGTTGGCTTTTGCACTGATACTTACTGTAGCTGTATGCTGACTATGGTTTAATAACTGAAATCACTAAGTTTATTTATTCTTTCTCCCATGTACCTAGTCACAGTGCATCATTAAGCTCAAATATAGATTGCTCTGATCTACTGGCAATCACTGAGAAAAAAGAACATACACTGTACAAACACAACAAAAATGGCCTGTTTGAGGTACTGTATTGAAACGAGCAGTTGGAAAAGTTGTTTGAGGCTACTGTCAGAGTGACATTAACTAGCTTAATCCATCTTAATATCCTTGTTTTGTCTGCCATATGAGTCACCAAGACCTTCCTGGCAGGTAGAAGATACTTGCAAGTGGAGTCAAAGGCTTTTCTCTCTCTCTACTGGGAGATAAAATAGTCAAAATGCTCACATTGATACTGCTGCATCCACTAACTGGAGTGGAACAGAAACTGGTCTGCTGAGGCCAGATTCAATAGTTACCAAGAAATACAGACTGGAGCCTCTAATATAAGCTACAAATGAATCCTTTGTCACAAAGCAGGTATTTGTTTCATTTGTATAGTGTAAGTCAGCTTCTAATTTGTAATTTAAGGTGTTTTGTTAGTCTTATCTGAACAGAGAAGCTCATTTGAGACATACTGAAAACGACACTGGTCAGAAATTAAGGTCATGCTGAAATTTACGCCATACATGCTAAACTCCAAGTCAGCTCCTTCCTTATCCCTCTTGGGGCCTGTAGCAACTTCTGAATCACTTTCATGCTATAAAAAATTCAAAGACGATTTAGACCACTAACTCAGTCCTGCTGTCTACCCAGCTGTGTCATGNTATACACATAACTGATACACATGCTGATGGCACGTTTTCATTAATTTGAATCGCTCCTTATTATCATTTGTATTTTTCTAGTGGAATCAAAACGATCATTACACTAATTATATTCCTGAAGTAGTATTCTCCCTGCCAAAGAAAAAAAAGCTGTACTACTCCCACTGAGATATACATCCTGGGCAACATACCAATTATTACATTTCATACATTAACTAATACCTTAAATGTGAGTTGAAAATTTCAGTATGACAAATTCTATAAATTTCAGCATGTAATTCTTTGACCCCATTAAACAGTCTAATAAGGGACTTTCAAAATATTAATACCTAAAAAAGGACTTTCCCACTGCTTTTTCTTTTAAAGTTCTCAGCTCCAACAATGTCTATTACTAGCTAGTGAAATGCTGTTATTTCTCCAGATCTTGCCAACGAAAATTGGTAAAGTCATAGCTTCTGACTATCTCTATTTTACAAAATTTACAAAGTTCTTTTGTTTTGTTTTCATACGTATATAAACGAGTTCTTCAAAGTTTGATTGACTAGGAATATGGTCCCCAGATGAGTAAAGTTAGAAAGTAACTATACCCAGCAAAAGGAACTTCTAAACTTCACAGAATAAAACAAAATGTAATGTAGTCTTATTATTTTGATCTATCATACAGTTAGCTTGGCATAATTCTACGGTTAGCCTCACCACATTTTCTATTTTACTTGCATATACCAGCAAGGAAAACTGGCTTCAGCAGAAAAAGATTGAGGCAAACAGTGACTTTCTGTTCCTATTATCCTTCATAAAAACATATATATCTACAGTATGGTCACATTACTTATATTTCATTCCTAGTAACCCCTCCCAATATCAACCTGATTCTAGTAATGACACCTAAAATTTTCAAAACAAAGCCTATTTTGTTTAAGAGTATACCACAGAGATAAGAAAGCAGTGACTTTTTCATGCACATACATTATGACTATACAGTCTTTGATATGATAAACTGCCAAGAATATATCATAGCTGTTTTACTGAAGTTGTTTTTAATCCACAGAGATGACAACAGGGGATAACAAGACTTTATGATTACTTTCCAATTCAGAGGATATTTCATTTAAATTCCTGTATGTTCGGATGAATGCAAAAACAGCAAAAAATATAAATATAAGCTATTTGCTTATTCTGAGAGTAATCTGAGAGTAATATACCTGGGAAAAGAAACATTTGTACAGCTGATATGGGGCACATTATATAATTATCAAAGACTGAAACACATTGGTTCATGCAGCAAGATGATAAAGCGTAGCAGGAAGCTGAAGAAGGGGGAAAGCAGGGTGACAGCACAGGAGAGATACCTTAAGGTAAGCCCTGCATGTCTTCTCTCGTTTTTGGAGCTTTTTAGTAAAAGAAAAGAAAATCAGAGGTTAGATTTTTATCTGTTGCAAATGGGGAAAGAAGAAGAAATCCTACAAAAATTAAATTGATGGTCCTGAGCTCAGTGTTTATTATGTACTGTAGTCCTCTGGACTTCTGTGAGTGTATACAGACTGCCAAGACTGTGTATTCCCAGCTTTTAGCTTTATTTTACTAAACATAATAATGCAAAGTATCTTGATAAAACTAGAGACAAAATATGTGATAAAAAGCAAGAAAAAACCATAAAAGTCATTTTAGCCACAGATTTCAGATTCATATGAATTTCATATAAACACGTTATAGTATGGTTAAAATAACTATCAAATTTTTGTCAAGGTAAGAAAAATTAGTAGCACTATCACACTATACTTCTACCAAAAAAAACTTATCCTTCTCCCCAAACCTAATATTGAAAACAACTTTTTAGTATCTAACACTCCTATAACAATTTTGTTATAATTACATGAGTTGCCTGTATTAGTGTATGAGTTGTTTAACACATCTCTCCTAGAGAATCCCAGGGACGGTGAGTCTGATGGGCTGCCGTCTATGGGGTCGCATAGAGTCGGACACGACTGAAGCGACTTAGCAGCAGCAACACATCTCTCCAACTGCAGATGAGTTCCAAAGTGAGAGTGCTGACAACAACCATGTAGATGAAGTTTACCACCAACTAATTTTCCCTCAGCTGATTAGCATCATCTGGGGGCAGCGAGGGGTGAGCATGCTGCTCCTTTCACAACTACAATTATTTCTTGAGATATGAACCAAATTAGAAGTTTCTATTCGTATGGCATGGGGACCAAAAGTTAGGTAGTCAACTGCTGAAGAATCCAGAGCAGACATACAAAATATCTAATTGAAAAGAACAGAAAATTTCTACCTACCTTGTTATAACTCCGTCCAGCTGAATCCTTTTCACTAGGTTTCAGTTCCTGCAGCTGTGCATCAAGAATGTCCACCAACTGCTCCATCAATCTCACCGAAGAACTCACATCACCAGCAAACACTGGCCCTTTGGTATGTTTAGCCAGTTCATTGGCAAGGCTAGCAGCATTTTCTCCGCTTCTAATCTGAAATGAGAGTTTATATTATCTCAGTAAAGATTTCTTGTTGTTTGCAGCTTCTTGTTCTTTTCCCAAGGATCTTTGTTGTGGTGAGAAAAATATACACAAACATGTCAAAATCTGTAACTAACTGAGACCAATAACTTTCTTTATTTCAGATGATTAAAGGTTCTTAGATCTTCAAAAAGAAATTCTTAGGCAGGCATTTAAAGGAAACAAAAGAGAAAAATAGTCCTTTAAAAAATTTTTGAGACAACTTTCTCATTTCACTGCAACCATTTTAAACTGCTGTTTAAAAATCTTATGAATTTATTCCAATGATCCAGAAATTTAAGTCAGAATGTAATCAGTATAACACTGAGGGTTATTATCTATTGCTTGCCTTTCAGAAAGGTGGTAAAACTAAAATGTCACTACATTACACTGTATTAAAGTTACTAATGCCTTTAAAGTCATTTTTACTTATTCTGTCATAATCAGCTGTGATATGAACATCTGCTTGCATTCTGTGGATTCGGTTGCAAACTTAATGATATTTGATTTATTAGGCCAGTGCACTATTTGTCTTACAAACATCAAAAGAAACAGAACAAACTAAATATGAATGAAATTAAGCAAGTATGTATTCATTAAAAAGCTTCACATAGAAAACAGCATGCCCTAAAACATATGTAACTTTGAATAAATAGTTTACAGACAAAACTATGCATAATTTTTTACTTTCATACTGAACAAAGAACAACAAAGCTGGTCTTAACATACAAAGATAAATTATTTATGTTAGAAGTTAAAGACCTTAATCACCAATGTGTATCATATTAAAAGGTTCCAACCAACCTTCTGAGCCAGCTGATTTACCCAGTGTGAGGTACAGTTGCTAAGATCAGGGCCCTTAGGGTTCCATGTTCCAGTGGAAAGCACGCAGAGATATGAGGCAGTTCCTACAACAGATGCAGAAAACAACAGTGAAATTGAAACCATTTTTCCTGCATGCATTCGGGAAATCCACTATGATGATCCTACTCAGTGTGTTAAATTTTGAATAAACGCTAATGGAAGCAGTTGACAGTAACTGACAAAAAGCAGAATATAAACAGTAAATATAAAGTCGGCACAGAAATATCAGACCTTTACAGCAAACAAACAAAAAGCCCTTTTTCTTGGGACTCATCCAAAATGATACTTTGTAATGAGAAACACAGCTGTTAGGCAGTCTCACTGGAGAATCCATGGGCCTAAATCTCAGGCTTGACCTAGGACTTGAAGAAGGAGTGGGAATTCAAAGCCTGATCTTAAAAGACTTTTATAGTTTCAAAACCTTTAAGTTGTCTACAGGTGCTATATTACCAAAGTAACAAAATAACAATCAAGTTAGCTATTGTAAATATCTCTTTCCTCAAATCACTTCAGTGTAATTCAGAACCTACTTAAAGTTTTAACAGTATATCTAGTATCAATATTTGACAGGAAATACCTCTCGTTCCCTTGGGACACGGACGTTCAACCATCATTCCCCTTTGTGTCTGAGGCCACCTTATCCCCCTCGCGTCTAATGCTTCGCAGAATCTCTCTGGCAGGGGAAAAATATTTGTTACAGGAGGAATTTTGGTTGTAGAAACTGCTGGAGGTGCTTTTGTCCCTTTGCTTCCTTCCTGCGATCCAGCTACAGTTGTGCTCATGGGGCCTTTCTGTGAAGTAGTGCTTGTGGTTGATACTGTGGTTTTGAACATCTCAGCTGAAGAAGTTATTGTCACAGCTGTGGTAGGCACTATGGAAAAGAGATGAGTATGTTAATCTCAAACACACATCACATTCACATGTGAACGTCTGCACAGGCACGCACGCATGCACGCGCGCACACACACACAACCATCCCAAACCAACAAAATGGGGATCACTGAGAATATCCACAGGGTAGGAAGAAGAATGAATCTCTTCATTTATTCCAAATTATTCATATTGTTGGCTAAGTGACTGGCAGTTTGGGTTTTACCCTAGATTTTGCTCTCTGACTGTGTTTTAGGCTTACTTCTCAATGAAATATTTGATAATACAGTTTATGTACAATTTCAATATATATCATCTAACAGGAAATGAAGGATAGTTTAATATAAAGTTTCAATGTACATATCAAATATGGTGTCATATCAGATACATAATTTAGAAAAAGCCATTTCTTATATGTTTATACTCTAAAACAATAAAATTCAAAATATCAACAAAAGTCTGACCATTACATATAATTAAGACAATAGAAAATTTCAAGTCACCCACTCTGCATCTTACAGGGAAACAAATACTGTGACATCTTTCCACCCAGCAGCCATTCTTGCTTGAAAGATTTTTGAGCATGGCTGATTAGATTCAAACAGAAGATAAGCTTGGCATGCTTGTTCTGTTTTAGTAAGGAAACATCTGAGGCTTTGACATCTTTCTTTTTGAAAACATAGGTATGAAAAGAAACTAGTTCTGATCAGAGGTTATATATAATCTCATCAAGATAACAAGCTGGACCAAATTATGTCTAATTCAAAACCAACTCTATATATTAACAGAGAGTTTAAAAGGACCTACAGTTAACTCACTTAAAAGCAGAAATTTAAAAAGAAAAAAAAAATTTAAGGTTATTCTGGACTTCCAACATTATTTTTAAACTGTTAAATCCATTAGGTTAAAATAATAATGGAGTTTAATGTTTTCATTCATTAATGACCACTTAGTTTAAAAAACAAAAAAAAATTCTGTCAGTAAAACTTTAATGGCATCATTTAAAATCTATTAGGTGGTCACACTAAAGTTTTATCAACATTTAGATTACTGAATCTTAAGATTTATAATTTTGAGGCTTTAAATTTAAATAAAGTAGAACAAAGTAAAAATAACTATTTTTAATGATAATCTTATAAAACATTGTTATTTTATGGTTTTGCTACACATAAGAACCAGAATAGAACATTAAAACTTCTTGAAAAACAGTTCATATGATCACTGACATAATTAGTATTTTAAGCTCTGGCCCCTAGATAGTTTGCATAATTCTGACTCTACGACAGAGTATGCTAAGTTTATCAGAAAAAGCAGTGTGCACCTATTTCTAGTTCTTTAGTAGTGACAACTTCTTGTTACCAGTAAGTGCAAGATACACTTTTGACAGTCTCTTTTCATCCTATCACTAGAGAAACTTCTTAACCAACTGGTTTATTTCCAGGGCATTGGTTATAATCATATGAGAGAATCCTGTGTACATTAGTCAAGCATCATGCCTAGCCAGCTGTTGCAGAAACCTATTCAAACCTGTTTATCATTTTTTTTTGTAAAGCACTTGCCTGACATCTTGTTAAACCTCATAATTTTCTCTTGATTACAATGCAGCCAAGCTTTCAGTGCTTTCTCAATTAACATTTGTCAAAAGCACCACAATCCTTTGAAAAAGTGCTAAATGAATGTTGTTGAAGCAAATGGTAAAGGGGGTGGGAAATCGGAGCAAAGAGAAAAGGGCAGAGCAGAATGGTTTAGTGCTACCCCATCTGATGTATCCCTTGACACTGTACTAATTAGTACATATTTAATGACTGAAATATGTATTAACAATATACAATTAGTGATCTGTTAGCTAAGCGTCAGTAAAGATTCAAGTAAATGAGTGAAGGTAGGCAATAAAATGACCTCTATTAAATGCACAAAACTTCCTGAAATATTCTGTGCCCATTTCCATGTGTCCTGATGATACATTTACATATATTTTATCTTTTGTTCATTAAAAGAAGTTAAACTTCTTTAAGCAACACATTCTTCACTTGTGAATCAATGAAATATTGGGGTATCATGAAAATAAACATGAACATCAATATTAAGTGGCAAAATTTAATCCTTTAGGAGGACAACTACAAAATTGTGCAAGGATAAGATTTAGGAACTTCAAGAGAAAGCAGTTTTCTAATACTGAAGCTAGAGATGAGGAGGTATTTATAAAAATTAATATTTCTTTCCTTAGATGAAGACAGGTCACAACAGGGCACCCCATGATGATAAAAGCTTACATTTACTCAGCATTTATGTACCAGATGCTGTGCTAATCATCACTCATGGATCATCAGATGATCTTATTTAATCCTTACCACAACCCCATGAAGTAGGCACTATGATTATCTTTCTTTTACAGAACAGAAAACTAAGCATTGGAGGAGGTTAAGCAGTTTGTTCAAGGTCACTTGCCCATAATGCTCATAAATGTTATGATCTTACTTTTCTAGACAAAAGATTTTCATAGACTCTGAGAAAGTACGACACTCCACAAGCTATATGTCCTTATTTTGGATCATTTAACTGACACTGTGCGCTGTGTAAATCTCTAAAAGAAGAAAAAATGTGGGAATATAAGGTACTAAAACAGTAATAATAAAAAGTTTCACAACAAAATGTTTGTGGCAAAAGGCTCAAAACTCAAGAACTTCCTATAAATGGTAACAGGAAACATGACAAGTCACAATAGAATTATATTGTAAATCTAAACCTTCCCAGAGTTATCAGATGCCATATCAACACACAGATTAAATGACAGCATTCTACCTACCATATATCGTTTAAGTACAGAGACCTAGAAACACTGACATTAATGCTAATAAATATATGTATTAATAAGTACCCATGAAAACCTCAACAAACACAGTCAGACTGGTTCAATTTACTATGCCAGTATTTATTACGAACTTGCTAATTATTATCGGCTTTTTCCTATGTGAAAACATTTTAAGGATAATATGTATTTATGATAAATGAGAGGGTAGTTATTTCCCTCTTCCAAGTCCCTAAATTCATCCATTATTCACTGAATGAACACAAGCTAGAGTGAGAATATAGTCTAGTAAGGTAAAAACTGCAGCAGATTTATTAAATTTACCCTTATTCAATATCTAAAAACACCAATCATCTTTTAATTACCATTCATTATCAGCGGGAAGATATTTTAAGAAATGTTCTATATTAAACACTTCTTAAATAATAAATCTAACTGGCTCTCTTAAAAAAATGTCCCTCATGTTGTTTGCCATGCTTCATTATTATTCTAAGGCAGATAGTCAGAAACCATCAGAACTCAAAACATTTTTCAATAATGTCTGGGATATCAAATTTGCAGATTAAGTAAGTATAAATCAATTCAGATTAAGACATAGAAAAGAGTTAATATATGACCGAAATGGCTATTTTTTCCCTAAACCAACATTATAGAGGAAGAAAGCAAAAGAGAAAAAACAGATAAATTAACTAAGTAGAGAACACAGAAAGCTAAAAACTTAAAGAAAATAGGAAGATGTATTTGAAAGCATTATGAATGCAAAGTAATTACATACTTGAGCTGTTAGGAATAGAAGGCATGAATTTATATAGGGAAAATACTGCAGCTAATACAGTGTGAAACAGTCCATAATTAAAATTATGGACCTTACAACACAATATATATCTTGGCTACATACATGATAGCAAAGCCAGTACATAGACTTGCTAGCAGTGCTTACTGGTTTGACCTAAATGTATGGGCCGGAATAGTTCAGCAAGGCCCCATTTACATGCAGTTAGATATCAGCACACATCTTGGACGAGAGAGGCAGGAGTCTCTCTAAAAGCATTTGAAGATGAGTTATAAAGAGCAAGCAAATAAGAGAATATGCTTCAAACATCAGCAAGAAAAATTTAGGTCAGATAAAACTTTTTACCACTAAGGGTTTAATAAGAAGTCAGTCCAGACTTTCACCTTTTGAGAATACATGAGAATGGCTATTTTGGATAACACAACACTGCTATAGGAATAAAGCTACCACATATGGCAAAGTTTCTCATTTTCAAAGCTACTAACTGCTTTTTCCACAAAGCATCCAAATTATCAAAGATTCTTTCATCTGAAATGGGTCAAATTATTTACTATAACATATGCCACATGTAGAAAGTGACATTATTACTCATCTTGTATTCCAAGAATTGCTCTGTGACAAGGAGAATGATTCCTTGTTGAGCTCAATCAACCTGTACTCAACTTTAGGAGTTATTTAATTATAATCGGCATTAAAAAATTTTTTTTTTACTTTTTTTCCCTAATGGAGGGGAAGGGATTTACTGCTACCCAAGAAACATTTAACAACTGTGAGAGCAATACAGGTTACAAAAAAAGATTAATACATATTCTCCAGGCAAGAATCCTGGAGTGGGTTGCCATTTCCTTATTCAGGAGATCTTCCAGACCCAGGGATTGAACCCAGGACTCCTACATTGCAGGGAAACTCTTTACCGACTTGGCCACCAGGGAAGACCCTTTTACAATGTCAAGTTCTGTCAATTACTGAACTTTGCCTTTTACAAAACTATAGGATAAGAGAGAACCATGGTACTAACTGTTAGGAAAACAACTGAGATATAGGAACTATCCCAAATTGCTAGCCTCAAGAGAAAAAGGTATGTCTGAATTTAAAAATAAAGAATACTAAGATAATATCAATAAAGATTTTCATGACCTAATGGAAGATTTCATTGTTGAAAGTTTATCAATGGTACACTACTACTATTTTAAGCCAACAAATTCTAGATATACATGAATTTAAGAAAAAGAGGTCTTGCACCAATGGCTCAGACAATAAAGAATCTGCCTGCCGTGCAGGAGACCTGGGTGTGATCCCTGGGTTGAGAAGATTCCTTGGAAGAGGGCATGTCAACCCACTCCAATATTCTTGCCTGGAGAGTCGCCATAGACAGAGGAGCCTGGCGGGCTATACAGTCTATGGGGTCACAAAGAGTAGAACATGAGTGAGTGACTAATCACAGCATAGCACAGCACTAAGGCATGTCATTATTGCCCTTACTGTATGAAGAAAAATCACACATTTTATATTCTATAACTCAAATTAGAATTCAACTACTAAGGCTCATGCTTTTGCAGTCCTAACCCTATGACAATATTTAGGACTTAGTGACTTACTAAGTCACTTACTTATTAACTGACTTAATAAGTTACATTATTCCTTAAAATATGTATATGTAGCTGTGTTTAAGCATGTGGTTGTATACTGCTTTAACAGAGGAAAAAGATATTAATTTCTGTTCCACCTTGTTGAAGAGATTGATTTAGTTACTCCAAAGAACATTCTGGCTGCTACAATTCTGAAGTAACTTAATAATGTGAAATTTTCAATTAACTCAGAAAATTGAAAAAATAATTCAGATCTTTTAGACACAAATATTACTGTTCAACTAGAAAAGACTTATAATCAGGCAAACTCCATAATAATATATTAAGAGATCATTCTTTTATCATGAGTATGAGGTAATCTTATTTTAATGAAAATTCGAAACTTATTATACCCTCAAAACTTGTTTACTGCAGAACTGAAGCAACTTGACAAACTAAAATATATTTCCAAAGATTTATAAAGAAATGATCCTTTGTGAAGATGCTTAAAGAGAACACAAATTTAAAAAATGCTAGCAGAACTGTCTTCATAAAGCAATACTTGGGATCATCTAGTGCTTAGTCCATGTGTAACAGTTAATGTCCAGAAATGTCGACCTAATACCATCATAGATTTATTGGGAAATAAAAACATGTAATTTTACATGATGATCTAGAGACAGCAGACACCAAAACTTTAGAACGCTTATGCCTGGCACTGTACATCAAGCCTAGCAATTCTCCTGGGACTTCCTAACACACATTTCCTTTAACCACTGGCGCCAAGAAGTTAAGAGGTTTGCACACAGATTAAAATCAATTCAGAAGTCAGGTAGGAAAAAACACACAAAGCTAACAGGTTTGTAGTTGGCAATACCTTTTTAGCAATGGAAATCTAAACTGACAAAGGATGCGACAATTTTTTGAAACCAACATTTAAATGAAATTCAGGAAAAGAAAATGAACCAAAATAAGGCTAAAATGTACACACTATATGACAATTTGAAATGCCACAATATTATCACTTGCCCTTTATGAAAAGGGGAAGAAAATAAAGAGGGACAGATTAAGTCAAAAATAAACTGCTTAAAAAAGATATAAGCATTAGCAAGTAAAATTCTTACCTTGGGCAGGATCAGGTGGACCAAACTCCAGAGAATATCGTAAAATGAAGTTATTGTTCCACACATAGAGTTGGTTATCTCTTGGATTGTAATCCACTGCAGCAATATACTGGTACTGGTTGGGGAAGGGAACATCTACATATTCTCCTCGGTTTAATCGGGTATTGTAAATATAATCAATTGCATTCTTGCCTGTTTCACTCTCATTGTCTTGATAAACTGACCTGACCACATAAAGGACTCCACAGATCATAAAAGCATTTGAGGCAGCTCGTTTGTCATACACAGTCTCCCACGTTGCTTCAAATCGAAGAGTGTATGGATTCAGTTGGCTAATAACTATCATTCCATTGTTCTGCTCAGTGGCATAAATGACCCATAAGCCATTTTCATCAACTGCTAAGTCAATATCTGTTTTTCCTCCCCATCTATATGGTGAAGTATCATGATAGTTAGCATAGTTAATTATGGCCTCTCCACTCTTAATTCTAGTCCTCAAGTCAAATTTCACAATATTCCTTGTTCTTTCTTTGTTAAAGAAGACAGCACCATCATATACCACAAATCCAGTACCATCTACTCGATTTGGAAGTTTATAGGTTGTTGTTTGGCGACTGTTCTGGAAATCTTCTAAAGATGCATATTCTATTAAAGTATCAGTACGATAAGGAGTCCAGGGCATGAAATAAATTTTATCTGCAGCCTGAAGAGGGTCCTTGCACCAAGCACCTGCCTTTTGTTCAGCTTCATATATACATGGTGAGTCCACAATTGCTTTCAAGGTCCCAGGGCACACAAAAACTAACATTCACAGAGAAAAAACAAGAATTAAGCAAAGTTAAAAGATTATCCAAGCAAGCATGAATTTCAATGATTATAGATCAAAAAGAAAAATTCACCTTATTAACATTTAATTTTACCAAAATTTATACTTAAGACAAATACTACCTTTCTTTCCTCAAGTTGCCATAATCAATGCACAAGTTCATTTTCACAAATACAAACCAAAGTTTAAGATCATTCATAATCGAGCTAACAATTTATGCTTTTGCTATGTGTTTTACCTTACAGTTCTTTTATGATTTAAAACTTTGTGCTTTGTGCATAAAAGTGAACAAAGTACTTTTAGACCAAACTTTGTACCCTCCCTCCCTTAGCCCACTTATAACCTCCAAAAGCAAAACACCAAAATAAAGCAAATAAAACAAAAACTCCAGTGTGAAGGCTTATTTAGAACTTCTACGGAAGTTAGACTGAAAACAAAAGTACTTCAGTTGAAGGAACATAAATATTCAGAAAATGCAATTAGAAGCAGAGAAAAGTAAATGCAAGGAAAGCAGTGAGGAAACGACCAGGAGACCCTGTAACCATGGCATGCTATGGAGAGGGTTCTGGAAGCCAGGCAAGATGACACTTTAATAATAAAATATCCAACGGGGTCAGAAAAAGAGATAAAGGGTAAAAAGAAACAGAGAAAGGACAGCTCCCCCTCCCCGACTTCAGAAATTTTACCCCATCACCAGATTTAGTAGTCATATAATTTCAATGTAAACAGTCGACTTCTTTATGAGGTGCATTTATGAGATCCTGCTGATTGTATTTTAATGTCAGGAATGTTGTGGGGGAAGGGAAGGGAGGAGGTAACATCTATAAGGCACATAACAAGGAGCTGGGGTTCAAACTGTATACGTTATTTACCTTTTTGCTCCACTTCTATTTTAAGCATCGGAAGAAAAAAAAAGTGCAAGGAAAAAAGAAAAAAGATTAAAATAAATTGACTATTAGTCTAAGACTGAATTTGTAATAGATGCTAAATATAGGAAGAATAAGAGCTGCACTACTTTGGATAAAGAGAAACACACAACAGGAAAACCTAGCAGGAGAAAGATACTAAAGTTACATAAAAGAACATGGATCAATCATTTTAGTAGATTAAGGAGGCAATGCAAATATGTTGGCATGTTGTTTCACTTAGTGTACCTGAATAAATAATGAAACTCTTCACTAATGTGTGGTATACAGACTCTTGCCTTTCCAAGTCACTCAGCATTCTCACTAAGTTTTACTTTAAATAGGTATGCTACAGACACAACTGCATGCATAGGTGTGTTATTTCCATTTATCTTATCATATGAACTCATTATTAAGCTGACTAAAATTAGGTAAACATAACAACAAGGATATATGTTTATAAAATGGCAATTCAATTTTGAAGCTCAGGTCAAATGTAATGAATACTGATATTTTTACATTTTTCAAAGTTACATATGTAAGAAGAAATATATAATTATGCATCTCAGTATGTTTCAATTTTTTAAATTAAATTTTCTGCTTCTAGGAAAAAACCATCTTAACTACAAAAAATTAGCCTCCTTTTCAGGACTATATAAACCTCCCCCTTTATCCCAATGGTTATATTGAAGGGTGGGGTAAGATAATATACTTTTCCTCCCCACTATAATTAGTAACTTTACTTATTTACACATATATTTACTTTATATTATAAGATTCTCATTAAATTCTCTACATCACATTTCCCAAACTTGTAATACAAAATCTATTTTTAAAAAAAGTAAGCAAAATACATACAAGGAAAAAGCAAGCACAGTAGGCAAGGAGAAAAAGGAAGAAAGAATTATGGTTAGCTTATTATGACATTGTCTACCATCATCAATTTACACAAAAGCAAGCCAGCATGCAACAATCATACTGAGCATTCAAAGCAAATACCTTGATTTCCACAGACCCTATGAAAGGTAAATGCTTTCATAAAACAAACCTGATTAGTAAGTTACAGGAGAAAAAAATCCTCCCTTCAAGATATTTAAAGAAATAGATTATGCAGTTAGGAAGTATGCTATAGAATATCCTTGCTGGTAAACAATATTTAAATAATTATGAACTATAAAATATTAGTTTAGATTGTATGTAGGCTTTAAAGTATGTTGCCTGAATTTCATAAAGTGATCAGATTAATGTATGTGATTCCCCCCTTTCCTTATTAAAATGCATTAGGGTGTGCCAATACTATAACTTCAAATGGGTACTCAAAGATATTGTAGTTGTACATTTCATTAAGATGCTTTAGCTTGACTAATTTTTCTTAAATTGCAATAATTCATCAAGATTAAATACTGACCTCCTGAAATACTTAGGGAAAAATGAGTTTTGTCACAGGAAAACTTCCACATTAAGAGACCCTGCCCCAGTCCAACTTGGTATATTTAACCCTTTCAGGAAACATACTTGCTTTATTAATGAGTAAATCTGACTACATCCAGTAAAAATGAAATTCAGTGTTACTGACGTGGAACAATTCTTTTCTTTATTAACCACTAGTCCTAAAATTACTGCTCAGTGAAGAGCAAAATTATACCTGCTTAGAATCAATAATGGAAGGGGCGTGGTAGGAAAATAAGGATAAAAGAAATCATTAGTGGTGAGTCTACTCAGACTAACTCTATATACAGCTATATTCTTTCCTTTTAGGAAAGGATGATTTTACTCAAATAAATCAATTAAATGCAAAGAATGGAAATAATAAATTTTAAAATATGTTATGCATTTAAAACAGAAATTAAAACAAGTTCAATAAAGGATGTAGAAAGTATATTTTGTTTTCCATTAATTGAAAATGGCTGTTAGTTTTATTACTTGATACACTAAATCGGCAGTGCAGTTACTATGCAAAATATTAAATAGGTAAGACTTCATTTATGATTTAACTGGTATCATTTATATAAAAAATAAAATGGATATATATTATATATAAAATCTACAATTTTAATGAAAACTGAGAAGTAACATCCAAATGTAAAAGTAAAAATAAAACTTTTGATGATTTATAAAGTGCAAAAAATTTGGATATTTAAAACAAAAAGCCTCACATTATGATTTTTATGACAACCTAAAGGATATATAGCTATGTCAAATTAGTCAAAATTTCGTCAACCCATAAAAATACAATAAAATTAATGAAATTAGTATTTTTATCACAAATATATACTGTAACCTGTCTTAAGAGGCTGTATGAATTAATTCATAACAATACATTTACTATGCTATAGAACAAACATAAACACATGACTCACTAACATCAGTGGAGGACATAGTTTTGAAGACAAGGAGTTGACCCAAACAAAACCTACATACTCTGTATCCGAAGTGACACACTATTTTATTCTGAATAATCTTATGTTTATTCATTAATAATGAAACACCAATAGTAAAAGGTTTTTTACTCATCAAATAAAACATAGCTAAATTTATGGTATAATTTTTAAAACTTAATGATAATTTGAAATAAGAGGGTTCAAAAATCAAAACCAAATCATGCCTATGGGACATGGAAATTCTGATTTGATTATTCTCCTTTATCCATAGGATCGTTTTAAACACATATTCATTCAATTACTAATCAAATAAAATGCACGTGTCTGTCTATAAACATACAAAGTAAAACAAACTGCAGCATGTATAATGGACTCTGTTGCATAAATTTATTATAAAATTTTCAGAGATCATGGAAAATTTCTGAATTTTTGTTTTTAAACTAAGAGAAAATAGTTTGGGATGGATATGTTCCTGAGGCATTTGCTCAGGATAGACAATGGCATAAAGCCAGATGATAACAGACACATAATAAATGCTATTTGTTGGTGACAGTTTTTATCAACTAAGCAAAGGGTAAAAGGAGTATGTAAACATTACAACATACTGAAACACTACTGAAACAAGGGAAAAGTGAAAGCTAGGAGATTAAAATAAAAGCAAGTATGAGAGATGATTATAACAGACAGAAGCATGAGGGAAAAAAAGAGAGGAAAATGGGGAAAAGAGATTGAGCAGATAACACAGACCCAAAATAAGATCAAAACTATCTAAAAAGATCATTGGCAGTCAAAGTCCTGGAATTTATAGTGTGTCACCACTGTACGGTATATAGGAAGTAGAATTACTTCTATTCTTTAGCAAGGAGTAGTTTCTACAAAGCCATAGACTTATTTCTGCTTCATGCAAATATCTAGAAAGGTAACAGCAAATTGATTACTGTCTTTTTTTTTTTTTAAGGACAAACACTAAAAAGAACAAATACTTCTCTTGAGAATAGCTATTTGCAAGTTTGGTGCACAATGTACAACACTTCTGGAGAACTGAAAAAGTAAAATTTTGAAAGTTAGATGTTCCAGAAGATATCCACACTTTCCTTTCTTAAAAAGCACAGGAAATAACTTAGAAGTCTGAAAATAATATTTTCTTAACACTGTTCTTGATCTATAGACTAGGTTACAGGAACTGGCTCCAGAGAGACAATTCTTGGCAGCTCTGACTGATTCCACTGTGTGGGAATGGATGCTGTATTCCTTTTCTAACTTGAGGACAGAGACCATGCTAAATTCACGCGAAAAGTGACTTTATGGAACAAAATTTTGGTTAGCTCCAGAGAATACAATGTTCCTCTGGTGGCACAGGAGAATGATTATGTGAGCCACCAACACTACACACAAGAGAAATGATATAAAGATCAGTGCACTCAGTAGGCTTCCAATCC
The DNA here is from genome assembly GCA_006410875.1 of Neotragus pygmaeus. Classification (NCBI taxonomy): domain Eukaryota; kingdom Metazoa; phylum Chordata; class Mammalia; order Artiodactyla; family Bovidae; genus Neotragus; species Neotragus pygmaeus. The sequence continues at coordinate 1,042,490 of SJYV01047911.1, read as the reverse complement.
TACAAATGGTATAGAAAATACTGAAAACATAAAAAGCATCCATTTCACGGTAACACAGGAACACAGAGCAGGAATGAAAAGAAAAGATAATCTGTGTTTGGCCTTTAACTGATTCCCCACACAAAGGCAATTTATCAAAACTGAGGGCAGAGAAGAGAGACAGCGCCTTCACGGGATGTGTAAGAATGTATCACTACCATATTGGACATACTATAGTTATCTAAAATTGGCCCTTTATTTTCAGAAATATTGATAGTTTAAGCATAGAAATCTAGTTTTTAAGGTTCTGGAAAAAGCAATTTCACTATTAGAGTCCATCGTTTTTTAAGGAGGCAAGTCCTCCTAAAGCAAATCAATCAAATTTCTGCTAAAGAATTCTTAACTCCAGTGCCTATGAATTAAGGTGACATGACACACATATATATATTTTTTTAATTTAAAAAGTAAAGGTGATAAGAACAATACCAAACAAAATATATTTAATCTTTTTAATCATCTAAAGTGATTTTTCCTACTGAAAATGCAGAATACAACTTCTAAGTATGAATTCTGAGGTTAGGAGGAAAACTACACAAAATTACACTATTAGTTAAAGCCTACTTATGAAGTTTCCAATTAAATTTTAAATATCCTGCTAAAGGATATTACTAAAAATGGATGTTGAGAAACTAAAAATATGTGTTACATACTTGTTATCTCTTTTTTTTTTTAGTTAAGATTTTATCACCGAATCTGGTAAAGGACTGCTCCCTTAAGAACAAGGGACAAAAAGGAAAGCACTTGCTTCAGTTAACTGCAGTGGTAGCTTTTACCAGGCATTAAAGTTACCACAACAGCAGGTAGCCATTCAAGTAGCTTACTATTAAAACTGAAGTCAGTTCCTTCTTTAGAAAACTGTGAGCCAAACCAATTTGTCAGCAACTGGTATTGGGCAAAAGTACAGATTTCTATCTGCCCTATTGAATAGCTAATTCAAGTTTGTTTTCTGGAAAAACACTAGCCTTAAAAGCCAAACACTTAAGAACACAGACAGACACTTGGCCAGCTTCACACTATGGCTTCCTTCCACACTTCATGAAGCTAATTGGAGGCCCAAGTCTGTTAGTGCTCTGCATGCATAATAGTTTTGTAGGCCATAAACATACGCTTCTTTCACATGGGTCCTCTTTCAGCATCAATGAGAAATGCTGTAGAAAGTGAAAAATATAAACTTCATACTTACTGTAAGGGACACATTCATATTGGACCTCAAGATATTTGTATGTTCCAGGACATGGATCAGGAAATACATCTGACCCAGTAACTACTATACACTGTGTTCGATTGTTGCACCTGGAAAACAAAACAAATCAAACTTGTGTAACAACAATGTATTTGTTTACTCTTAATAAAAAATATAATAGAGAGCGGATCCATACTGTCTTTAAGCAACTAGTACCATAACTTTTAAAAACTCAACTGATAATAGATTACTGTAAAGAGTTACAAAAAGTCCCATTTTATTTATGGTGTCATACTTCTGTATCATGAGTCAGAATGCATTTTAACTCGAAACAAAAAGAAAATCACTGATAGTTTTCTATTATTTTAGTATACATTTTAATTGAAGTTTTTGACATGTTCAACATGTTACTTGGTTTCCTACTATATTTAAGAATTAAAATTGCACTTAAAACGATATTGAACTAGAAGAATGGAACTGAACAAAACATGGAGTTATAAATTGAACAACGTGGAAATAAATTTTGAAAACGTATTAAAACAAAGGAAGAGCCAGGTTTTTAAGTTTATTCTCTAAATCAGGTTTCTGTGTTGTGTTCTATTACAGATACTTATATACTCTTGAATACCAGATACCAAGCCAATAGATTACACCTTCCATGCTTTTGGCTTACCTATATGATAGAATGCATTGAAAGCATTTAGCATAGTGCCTGGTACATACTGAGTGTCTAAGCATTGCGTTACACTCACTGTTTTCACAGATCAGTATACTTATATTTTCAACATATGATTATACAGTCACTTTTTCTATATTAGTACTCACTGAAATACAACATTAAAAAGAATGTCACTAACATGAGGCCTGGAATGCCCTATTTGTTCCTATTGGCAGTATTTTCTTATTTTGTATTGTCATTGAGACTATTAGAATTAAGTTAGAATCCCAGGCAAGATGATTATTTATTTAAGTTCTATGAATTTGTCCCAATGATCTTGTTATAAGCTATATAAAGGCAAGAACTATTTATTTTAAATTTGACTTGATTACAACCCAATGGAATGTTTACAGGGTTCTTACCATATTTTGTCAGTATATAAATTAGGAAGACAAAGACAATAGCATTTTAACAAAATTTACTTAATAATTTGAGTGTGAGACATTCCATAGTGCGTTACTAGACTATAGAATGGCAAATAAAGAATGAAAGCCTTGTTTTTAGCACAACTAATTCAAGTAAAGGGAAGGAGAACTGTGTCAGAGAGGAGTAGGTATCTAAGTCATGAACCTTAAAGCCACTTCAGCTCAAACCAGGTTGATTTTCCCTGCAGAGCAGCAAGATCTGAAAACTTCTATAGGATCAATTATGCAAATTTTATAGGTCAAGGTATAATAAAATGAACTTCAAGTGGATGCTTTAACTATTAAGTAAATTATAACTAAAATCACTTATACAAATATTAAACTAATGCACAAATCCCTTTATTCAGTACTTCTCTTAAATGGTTCAATCATTTAAAGAAATTTGCCAGTGCTTCTTCATTTAGTGTAAATGAATTATTTTAACGTGACTCATGGAAAATTTTGATATCCTAAAATTTTAAATGACAAATGGATTTAAGATTTCTCAATAGATCAATGTCTATTATTTCAACTAGTTCATTTTCTTCTTAATTTCATAAGAGTTCATCACTTCTTTTAATGTTTCTTGATCTCAGGAATTCTCAACCACTAACCTAGTCCCCATGGGGATGATCCAGAGAGACGTTGTGGGGTGGGAGGTGGGAGGGGGATTTGGGATTGGGAGCTCGTGTACACCTGTGGTGGATTCATGTCGATGTATGGCAAAGCCAATAGAGTATTGTAAAGTAAAATAAAGTAATAAATAAATAAAGCCTCTTAAAAAATAAAATAATAAAAATAAATAAATAAAAAATTAAAATCTTTAATTTCCTTGCTTGTACTTATTCATACCAACAAAGATCCTCCCTTTATCTCACCCTCAAACTTCTCAAAAACAAACAAATCTAAACTCCTGTGGGTTAGATACCCCTTTTATATACTCCATCTATATACATGTTATAGCCACTCAAGAAAGTTCTGCCATGTTTTTAATATTTATAAAAAGTCTTAGTATTTATTCAAAATATATTCATGATAGAACCCTGATAAAATAGCAATCAATGTCACAATATGTTTGTAGGAAGTATATAAGAGATAAGTAGTCTTGCTTCCATTAATTTGTTTAAAAGATGATAAACACCATAAAATGAAAAATAATTGCTCATATTTATTTTTCTGAATAACACTGCATTAGTCATTTGACCACAATTACAAGTTCAAATTAATGTCACAAGCAATTATAATAATTTATATCAATCACATAATTTTTATTTTACTTAATAATCACATTGCACAAGTACTAATTTTAGGGCTAAGTGTTTAAGTAAAATTGAAAAGGTTAAGAAACTTAATGGAGTTCCTACAAATACAGTTATATAGATTTCTAGAATTCACAACCTCCTAAGATGTCAAAAAGGTTTGTTTTACATATCAGAAGTGTAAGAAAATAATCTTGAGAAAGAAAAAAAGGAATATGGGTACTAAAATAGTAAAGGGTCAGCAAGAAGAGGAACACAAAGGTGCAATATCAGATTTGCATATCGGTATCCTGACTGATGGGAAAGAAAACCTAAAATCTTAGAGGACCAAATGATGGAAATAAAAAATACAGACTATGTACATTCTTTTATGAATGAAGCAAGTAGTCTTAAGTTTCCAAATACAGAAAGTTTAAGGGAACAAGAGAAAAAGAAATACCCTATGTGAGCTATTAGTGCTAAGAAAAGTCCAAAAATTCCTTCACCAGTATGCTGTTAGTAAGGCTGTAAAACTACAAACTGCCTATTTAAGAAGACGGGAAAAGAAAGCAATTAGTTAGCCACAGAGGCAAAGTAAATTCCCACCAACTGCTCAGCTTCAAGTTTTCATTCTAATGAAAATAAAAAGTCACAACTAAGCCCAGAAAGGAAAGGCATTCAGCTGTTTGCATTCTCAGCCCTAAGAACATTTCCAGGCTTGAGTTTCTCTGTCTTATTCCAGAGAAAAAGATTTATCATAACGGTATAGCTATATGAACAATGAAAATATAAGTATATTTAGTAATACCATGGGGACTCATTCTGTTAAAAATTTATACTTTTCTTAAATGTGAAACATAAAAATTCAGTATGAATAAGAACAAGGCAGAAGAGGATAAACTGGGTTTTTAAAGTAGGTGGACTTTAATTATGACTTGAAGGAAATGGAAATACTGTTCTCATAAAGAAACACTGCAGCTTGTAAGTAATCGAACTTATTTTATTAGATGTTTGTAAGGATACACAATGAGTTACGATAGTTAAAGCACTGGTTCTCAAAATGTGGTTGTTAGACAAGGAGCATCAACTGGGATCTTGTTAGAAATTCATTCTCAGGTCCCACTAAAGACTAACAGGATCAGAAACTCTGGAGGCTAGTACCCAGCAATCTGCTTTAACTAGCTCCACTGATGATTCTGATTTATGGGGACCATTGGGTTAGAGACAGGTTTAGGTATGTTAGTAAAGACCAGATTATATATGGGAACACATGCTTTTGCTCTATAAATCTTAATAAAATACAAGTGACACAGAAAAGCCTTTAGTGATGAATATGATTTATGCAGCAAGTACATGGTACAGTTTACAATGTTAACATATCTTCTGTTGCTAATTTTGATCATAAGAATCAAGGATCCCTTGATTCCTAACCTGAGAGGTCTCAGTAAGTACAAATTCTAAGTACATGTATGTATCACATGTTGAGCCCATTTTCAACAACAGAAGGAAAATGTAATCTTTTCCTAGCTAATGAAAATATATAACACTAAATACACCTGGAAGTAAAATTTTTGGTAATCTGTAAAAATATGTTTCCTAGACACAAGATGTCATTAAAAGTAACAAATCAAATCAAAACCCAATGAAACCACTGCAAATTTTTCTATATTTAACCTCTGACTTATCTATTCAAACACATTTTAATAAAGTAGCTCAACTACGGGAAAACATACTATTTATTGTTTTTAGAAAGAACTCAAGGGACATAAAGGCAGTCTTTACAAAAATTTACCTTTAAGCAATTTCTTGGATATATGATTTAACATCATCAAATAAGTAAATGTAAAACTACATATGTACTCAATTTAAAATTCTAAGCATATAGTCACGTTTAATGTTCTAATGACATTCCAAAAATTTCCCAAAGTTGGCATGTATAGGTAAAAGGCTACATACATCACTGGTTTAAAAGCACCATTAAAAAAATCATATATGTATTATTTCCATACACTATTTTATGTTACAACTTTCTCTCATATTAAATATTTCTTCCTCTAATTTTCAAACCTAAAATATATAAATAATGTAACACTCATCCTTAGAATTCCATATGTAAGTAAAATAAATCTAATAATAAATACTTGGTAACATGATCAAGTTGAGATACCAGAATATAATTATTTCTGATACTAATATTCATAAAATTTACATTTTAATCATAAAATCCACCACACAGAAAATCCAAAATCCTGCCTTAAAGGCCATAGAGCTGCTTTAAATGGAGCAAAAACATCTGAATTTTAAAATTTATTTAGAAAATCATTCCTGTCTTTCTACTGTAGTGGGAAAAATTATATTCAAAAATAAAGCTAAATGTGCATCTCAAAAGCTGAAGAAAATAAAAAGTTTTGGAGATTAATGGTCTATTAGAATTTACTTCCCATGTACAATGGAGTACCAGTATACCTGCTTATTAGCAAAACTTAAGAGTATGATATTTAAAGTCACTGATATTGTCTAGGTTTGTGCACAGTATATAAGAAGAAAATACTTTCAGGAATATCTAGAGTATCTTTTAACCATCACAATCAGCAGATGGTAAGAAGTTCAAAGTATTAAAGTCTATTTTATTTTTTAGAGGTAGTCAATGTTCTTAGGTTTCAAAATTAAATTCTAAGATATCTATAGTATTTTTTGAAATTAAGATAAATGTTGCCAAGAAAAATGTGTAATTGATAAAAATGTCTTTTATAAATATGTATTATCATTAATTTACATACTAGTATATGGAAAGTACCTAGAAATTATCAGCACAGATTAACAGTGGTATTTTGAAGAAACATTATCTTTTTATTTTACGGACAGTAGTGCTTCATCTCTAATGAAATATCAATAATGCAAAGAAACTATTAATACGCTGCTTTCCTTAATCTTTTAAAACTGTAAATGAAAGAAGGAACAGTGCACACATTACCTATTATAATCTGAGAATAAAATATATAAAAATCATCAGCATACCATATCATTTGACTCTGTTCAGGAGCAAAATTATTTGCTAATTGGGGAGATTAGTGCTTAAAAGCAGAAGCTTTAGAATAAAACAGAATTGAGGTTTTAGTTTCAGCCCTGCTGCTTACTTAACTGTGAGTCCATAAGCAATGTACTAAACCTTTCAACCTTAGCTTTCTTATCTGTAAACCATAATACCTCCTTTAGAAGTTTGTGATTAAGGTTAAATAGGATAATGTAAGCAAACCCTTTGCAGAATCCCTCAACAAATATGAATTACCAATAACAACAAAAATATCAATAATAAGACTAAGTACTCCTTTATATAAACTGGACATAGATTTGCAAACTTTAAAGGTACAGAACATCTTTTGTTCTTCCAGAGCATTCCCTGTATTTCCCATATGATTTCCTGTGTATGGCTTTAAAAACAGGCTGAAGTAGTCAGCAAATCTGTTTCCTTTCCAACTCTAATTTTGAATTGTACAATGCCCAACAAATTGCTTTTACTCTTCTTTTGATTATCTTCTGATCATTATTACACTTTACCAAGTGCAAAGTATGGAGATGAGATTCCATGTGTAATCTATTGTGAGAGGTGTTTTAATCAATAGTCTTGTTCTGCTGATTAAGCAGGGGCTTCTGTTTTGGCAAGATAACATTAGTCTCTCCAGTCATGCTCCAAAAACCATTGGGAATCTTCTCCAGATCATTAGATATGCTACAATAAAGCTTTGGTACATTCTCTTTTCTTCCTTAAATTACTTCTTCACTGTCCCATCACTCCCGTCTCGATGGCACTGCATTATTATTGCATCTCCCCTGAAACTTGCTCTAGAGCTATGTCTCCAAGCCATACGATGCCATTTTCCATTGAAGCTTCTGCTTGAAAATATAAATTAAGAAAATTTCATTATCTCCTGCCAGGGGCTATTATTCACCACAGTTCTAAGGAAGATTAAAAATGCAAAATCTACCAACTTGAACAAATGCTCCAGCATTCAATAGAAAAGCTCAGTGTATCATGACAGAAACTAAAAATTAGCGTTTGCTGAAATTTGGAGTCACTCTTTAGAATTAGACTAATTCTTTATTGAGAATGTATGTGTAGTGTAGATTGCTCCAATAATTTCAGTCTCTTAGTGGCATCTGTTATTTTTTAAATTCAATTATAAAATACGAGTAATAACAAGTCTGCTTCTTTCTTGATACCTTCTGGAGATGAAACAAATGCTTTCAAGGTACAAGGGTAACATGTGATGATATTCCTTTTCAAAGAGCCAAATGTAAACACCACATTCACAGGGGTACTCTGAAAGAGTCCAAACCACATCCAAATGGGGAATCTGTACTTTTCTAACTGGACAGAATGCCTACAGTTGACACTATAAACCCATTCCCTAATTAACAGACTAGAAATGATATTCATTCTTGAGTCTCAATTGCCAAAAAATTATATGTCAATATGTCAATTTACTATCTTCAAGCACACAAATTTTTAAAATTTACAAACGTTACTAGAGAGAACAGAAAAATAAAATGAAAATAAAGAAAAATGATGAATGGTTAATCTGATTATTGCTGCTTGTAAATAAAGTTATTAGAAAATAAATATCAAACATCTAATTCTGCTTCAATCAGCTGTGCTTGCTTCTCAGAGAATTCTGTCAATTTGGATAGAGTTTTGTATCACAAAAGCCAATAATACAACATTAAGGAGACAGATCTAATTTAAAGGGTGGAGGAAAAAGTACCTTTTATCTTTCAAATAACTTTTGCATGCACTAACAATTCCAAATGATCAAGGAATCCAGTACTCTAGGCATTGGGACCCTGTCTTTCTCAGTCCATATTTACAGTATATTTTTTACACACATAGCAGATAACCTTAAAACATGAATAGTTAAGTTCCCAAATAAATTTTCTCAAACAAAGCAATCAATAAAGTGAGGGGATAAAAAGAAGTTATGATCCAAAATATAAGATTACAATGATGCTCACAGATAAAAGAGGGAAACTGAGTTGAATGTTAAATCAAGCCTTTTTTTAAACTGTATAATGAAATGCTCTTTTATCACCTAAACTTCCATTCTGAGCAGCTAAGGAAAGTGGGTCCTGCTTTCTTTAAGTATTTATTAATGATGATTTGTGAGCCTAACTAATTGCTATATAAACATAACATTAGGAAGCTAAATGATGTGTAATTAATATGATAAAAATAGGTCTTCTAAAGTAATGTTCCCATTTGTCACATAACTGTGTTCTCATAATTTATTTAATAATTTGTGTATTGTAGATTTCTATCCATCATATAGTATTTAATTCTTTAGGCATGTTAGGATGTTACACTCAAAGAATTATATATTGTGCTTTCTAAAGTGTTCTAAAATCTTTGAAATGAAATTGAATTATTGAAATGAAGTTGCTACCCTAATCTCTAGGAAAATATATTTGAACACTGATACATGGATGGATACATAATTTGGAAAAATAATATAATTTTATTCTATTCCTTTTCCTATATACTGGTATTTTCAAAAACTTGAAATATAGTCCTAATTTTTTAAAAATTGTGACTATGATTCAATCTTTGCAACTGTATTTGAAAAAAAAGTATAGAAAAAGTCAATTTATTATTTAAATAACTTTATGCAAAACTACAAGTTATTTTTCTGGCCTATCAATTTTAAATATAAATCTATTTGAAAAAGTTTATCATATGTAACAAATATGTAATAATAGAAAATGAAAAAAATAAGTATCAGGTAACCTACAGAAAATCAACAAAAGTTTGATATAAAATCCTATGTAGGCTTATATCCAGAAGGTTGTCATTCTAGTTTTCACTGCGTTGAAAACAAGGATAACCTGAAACTAATACCTTCCATAATCATTCTGTAGTAGGAATTAAAACCACAAAGTATGCATTCTTTAATATTTAAGTTAAATTTGCATCTCAAAAACAAAAACAACCCCTCAAAAATTTCACATTAATTACTAAAATAAGGTTTTTGAAATGGCAATGTTGATTTTCTAAAAACAACTCTCTATGTTTTAGGAACCTTTGAAATTCCTTACAGTTTTTGCTGGACCTTGGGATCAGTTTAATGCAAATTAGGCTGGACTCAGAACCTTATTAATCCAGTACAAAATCTCTTGTTTGTAGAAATGCACATTCAACAAAAATGCACTTGCTTTTAATAGCAAAATAAGAAATATTTATTTACAAAGCATGCCACTGAGACTGGTTCATTCACAGGGTCACCAACTACTTAATGAAAAGAACAAGATAATTTCAGTGAGGATAAAAACTATAAATATTTGAAGTACTTTAAAAATACTGCTTCTGAGTCCAAATTTTCAAGACCTCTGCTTTTAATAATTAAAAAAATCATTATGACCTGTATCAATTAAGAGCAATTATTTATAAAAAATGTTAACTTACTATAGTTTGTACTTGCAGAAACTATCACATTTTTTTAACAAGGGAAATGGGAAATCACTATGGGATGACCTAGTTAGATTAAATTAGCAAGAAACTTGTTACCAGACCATAGAAAAGACACAGCATAATAAGACATGACCTTGTAGAGCCTTGGAGCCAATCTATGATGTTTTTCCTTTCTATAACCCTTGCTAATTATCTGCAAAGTTACAGACCCTTTTGTCATGGGTTATTTTTCCTCAAATTGTGAGGGGATTTTTGGTTTCTAAATATTTAATTAGTCTTGTTATGATATGAGAATTGTTGTACATTTCAAGCATTTTGATTTTCATACTCTATTCCTTCTAATTATCCTCAGATTTAGATTGGTCATCCAAAATCTTTGCCTTTTGTAATTATTTACTTCTTAAAGATCATTCTGTGAAGAAATATTTTCACCCTTATGGCTCTTCTTTTCCACAAATGGCTTTTCTGGTCTGTTAATTGCCCGCTCAGAGGATTAGAGTTTGAAATAATGCAAAAGAACATGCAACTAAAAGGAGTTTTAGAGGGCAAAATTGAGTAAACCAGATTTTTGTTGTTGCTATTTTAAATTCACCTTAAAGATAACACCCTTAGTTTAGATGTGATTCTGACAAACAGGAAAATTATGCCATAAATATTTTTTTCTGCCTCCTAAGATGTTTCATGAGATGTCATTTATTCGATATTATAAATCTCTGCATATAAAAGAAATTCATCCCTAGTCTAATTGACAGCTAATAAATTTCTTCTTTTTTGGACCTCACTTTGATTACAGCACAGCAGCTAATGTTCATAGAACTTCCTATGTAATCAAATGAAAGCACAGAAACAAATTCCTAAGACTTTTGGTGGTGTGGCTTTTAAAAATGTACTATCTATGCAAAAATTAAGTCAAAAAATACATCTTTTTGTTAAAGTATTTAAAATTGACTCAGGAAATTTTTTTTCGTTTTTTATTAAAATGACTACATTCTGTACGTGCTCTTATATATATATATATATATATATATATAAAGAGATAAGAAAGTACTGCTGTTCTTTACCCAAAATGAGTTCTTTCAGCAAGAAATCTTTCACAACTTTTAGTACATTCTTTCCTCATCAAACTTGTTTTTCAGTTAAATGCACTTTTTATTACTTTTATTTCACAGTAATTTATTTTCCTGATGCAACTTATAAAGTTTATAAACAAGCATATAGAAATGTTTTGTGTAAAAGGGGGATGAAAAAGCAAAAGTGAGCAGTATCTTAAGAATATGAACTGAACTGATATATTAATGCTGGAGCACAGGGAAATACATAGTGTTAATGGCAACAAAGGGATAACTCTCAGAAAACAAAATGCTATGCAATTATCCTGTAAGTCATGAATCTTTTTTTATTAATTATGTGGTCTAACTTTGTGTCTCATAAAAACCATGATCTTGTTATCCTTATGTTATTCTAATTTAAAAAGATGCATCTGAACTGAATTCTCACAGAAAACACTGTCTATACACTTTTTGAGCTATTTTTCCCTTATGGAAGAACCATTTGAAGAATCTTTTCTCTGAGGGTAGAGCATTTTTTGAACTGAGGATACCAGACCAACAGTCTGAGCAACTCCTATATTCCAACTCACAGTGATGCCTTTAATGCAACCCAAAGAAGAAATGCACATTTGCAAGAAGCAATGCACATTTGCAAGAAGCATCTGCTAAGGAAGAGGAAGAGAAGGCTAGCACGTAAACTATTCTGGTCAAACAGTATTCAATTCTTCCCCATTTACGCGAACCTGAAGCGATCTTTCTCTCCTTTCCCTGTGGCAGTAACTGTCTATATAATTAATTTGGCAATTAATCATATTCTGTTTTGTGGCAATTGTTATTTAATTCACCAGTATTTTCCATGTTTAAAACTAAGCTGTAAACTCCTTATGTTTTTGTTTATATTCTTTTTCAAACACCCCCAAAGTGTGTTAGGCACTTCATTATATCATTTCTCATACCATGAATGCCTTCAGCTGTTTCTAGGACCCTAGTCTTATCTCCTCAGTTAGATGTTGTTAGGCTTCTTTTAAATTCCTTGGAATGCCTAGTCCTATTTAGGGCAAAAAGTGCTCACTCAATAACTACTTCCTAAATTGGAATTCTCATTCCTCTATGTTTTACTGAGGGTTTTTTAATTGAAGGAATAACTGAAAATCTCCTGTTGGTACATACTAATGTCATTTACCTTAATAAAAACTGCAGAAATTTTGTAGAGATGTTTACCTAAGTATTCTATAAGACAAGAGATGAAAAACAATAAAAATAAAAGCCTGGAACCACAGACTCATGGGATACTCAGCAGTAGAGCAGGTGCAGAAGGCCAAAAACAATCCTTAATACCCATAATCTGAATATAAATAATCAAACTCATCAGAGAATTATAAAGAGGTGGATACTCTGTGGTTCATACACTCTCAAAATTAATGGAGTCTCACCTAACTGATAAATATATGGTAAATTTCACTGGCTTACTTCTGATAAATCAGAACTAATCTTTAATCATGACAAAATATTCATAATCTAATCCTTTTATCAAATTGACTATCACTGCAGGAGTCTCCTGTGTTTGCACAATTAAAAACCCCATGTTAGCTGTATATAATAAGGCATTACATTTGATGCAAATCCTTTTCTATTGAAAGAAGTGCCAAGCTGACAGCAGGAAGTAGCTGATAAGAAAGCAACAAGGCATTGCTGATGGCATTCTTGATAACTGAACACCTACCCATAAGCATTCAGTCTACAGTGTATTACCAAAAGTGCTCATTTTTAAAAAAGGCACAGATCAAGGCAAGTGCCCTCTGCTACATCTCAGTCACAAAGGCAAAAAATTATCTAAAATCAGATATATAAATGATAGATACCTAAACTGATAGAAAGGATGAAAGGATGGACGGAAGAAAAAGAAATTTTATATCCATTGGTGGTTCTGGTGCTAGAAACAGTGATACAAGACATTATCTGCTGCTATACCCTAGTTACAGAATTACCTACAATTTTGAAAGCACAGTTATATTATACCACATCCAAACAATATCTAAGCAGCAGAAAATAAACATATGGATATGAAATTATGTTTTACCATTCTCTGTAAGTGAAACTTCGTTGTTCTCAGAGTCAATATGAAGGTGCTATTTTCTATATTAGAGAGTTTAAAGTTTTAAATATATTTTATGTAACTATTTCTTAATTTTGAGAAATACATAAAGAACACAATCTTTGAAAAATCCTTTCCTCTGTAGTCTAAATGCAAGAAGAGAATTCAGAATACCTCAAAGGAAGGAGAACATTAATAAGACCATTTCATGGTCTAGAAAGTTTACAAAAGTGAGGACAGAAGTTGCATAACTCCTTTAATAGACCTATTCAGTCCTCCCTCAACATTTTCCTACCTCACTACATTGCTCGTCACTTTCCTTTCTCTATCAGTTTTTAGAAATCTACTGTGCTATCTGAGAGATCTGGTATCAGAGTTATTTCTGTATGTATCTCATCTTCTTTACAGATTATAATATCTTGGAAGGAAGAGCATCTGCTTTAAGCATCTTTGAACCACATGGGTAGCACTGTGCTTTATTCTAAAATGTATTGACTTCATAAACACCAGTGTGTACACTTAAAAATATATATTCTTACCAATTGTTCCCAAATATCTTAGAGTGTTTGACACATTAGTTTGCCCACCACACAACTCAGTAATTATTTGGAAGCATAAATTAATGAATGAAAGATAATTTTCAGGAGCGAAGCATAGTTCTATAACCATGCACAACTCTGATTTATGTGGTTTGTGTAAGTTTCTAACAGTTGAAGGCAGAAGGCTTCCATTCCATGTAACATTCCTAGCCTAAATTAGCTTCATATCAGTAACTAAGCTCAGTTCATCGTGAAAGCTCAGTTCATCATGACCTATAAAATGTTAGACTCAAGAGTTTTAAATACCACTAACACCATGTAGAGGCTTTGGGAGTACAGGGCTGTGTGCTGTGAAACAGCAACACTGCTCTTCTGAAAGCTAACATGCCTTCTTAGGCCACAGATATAAATAGGGTAAGCATATTCAATAATGAACGACCAGGAAAACACCTTTATCACTGCAGATTAAAGATATAATGTCTACCTAATTATATTGTACACATTAAAATCTGCTTTTTTAAGATTTTAATGTCTTACAAAAAATACAGCTAAATACAAGATTATCTGTTAATCTGTATCTGAAGTTACACACTTTATAGCCAGAGTTTTACAATTATTTTTATTTGCAAAAAGTAATCTAATACTTAAAGTAGTACACTCACACATAACATTACATATTTTGTTAGAAATAACAGTTTACTAAATATACTTGATGTCATTATTATGAAAAAGAAACACTGGAAGATCTTGCTACTGCTCTTATCTTTGACCCTTTAGCTCTTCCATTTTAGCACCTTCATTAATGTCAAGATGCCATTAGAATGTCTGCCCACTTTTACATCTCTACATCCTGGACAAGAAAAGTCTTCTGGGTTCAGTCAGTAATGCTTTCCTTTTGTATTCAACTAAAAGGTAGAATAGCATCACACAGGTCAGAATATTATCTTTATTAAAGAAAAAGGATAAGATGACAAAAGATAAACTTTAGAATGTAAAATGCCATGTTTTAGACCTGAATTGGGCATTTTTAAAATGTGCTTTAAACTGTTTTAGTTTTTAATTGTCAGACTTCTTTAATATCTGTAACCAATACCACTGATAGGACTTGTCTTTCTAATTAATATTACTACCTTTCTCAGATTGGGTAACACGGGAAGCAGAATTAGAGCCACAGTCTCGGAGATGCTCATAAGGCCCTTAGAACTATCAGTGAAGCCTTAAGTGAAGCAGGATTAGGTAGTCTGAGAAGTATAATTTGGCTGCAAATAAAGGCCTAGCAAATTCCTTGGGGGTGGGAGCTCTGAGGTTGGGAGAGCTCTTCAGAAATGTGTTAAAAGGCAGCAAAAATCAGGAGGCCAACCTCTGGCACTCTGGCATTCAGTGGACTTCCTCCAGGGAGAAGGATTTATGATCCTTTTAGCCCATGGCAGTTCCTGGGCAGGGACTCACTTTGAGCCCCTCCGCAGGCAACTCCCTTGGCAGCTGAGGGGGAAAATGGCCTGGTCTGAAGCGGCAATCTGGAGGGCATACCAAAATATCCACTGCGATCCTATAATTGTAGAGAATTTAATAGACTGTTTGCAAAACGGTTCTTTTACTACCACTTCTCATTTTCATGGTTTTTATTGTATTTTATCTTCTTGTACACACTGATATGTCAATCCTGTTTACTAAGCGATATTCAATGGGTTTCCTATGGAGCAATGAACCTTAACAGGCAGTTTTTAATTGGCCCACATAGGAAACCACATTACTATTAATTCCACAGCTACAGCATAAAATAAAACCATTGCTTCTCAAAGTCTAGAGCAATTAGACCTCTCGGCTATTTGGCTAACTCTGCTTCATGATACCCAATGCAGTTAATTATATTTTTTGATGTTAATAGTCTCTGTCAGTCTCAAGCATAACTTCTCTTTGATGAATATTTAAATTATATTTGAATAAAAATAATCTTGGTTACATTTCATATTCAGTAATCATCACAGCTTAATAAAGGTCTACTTGTCAAGGGTTGAAAGAAACAGAAATGCACATATAAAGGTTCTAAACCAACGCATCAGATAATATATTTGCAACGACCATAATCTATACCTCGACCCAACATACCTGATTATATACAGTTTTAAAAGGTATAGACTCACCCACACAATAACTTGCAGCTAGACTTTAAAAGTTACTTATAAACAGTCTTTCAGATTATATACACAGAATTCCATTAATTAACAATGATAACATTTTAGGACTGTGTCATAAAATAATTTAATGTGTGGAATAAATGAGAAAAATTTTAAACATGATAGAAAATTTAGAATTCATTCTCTTCCATCCTCTTGCTGTATTGTTTTGAAAAATTCTGAGAGTAAAACTAAAAACAAACCTTTGATTTGTAAAAAGATTTTTGATGACGTTATAGAAATCCACTGAAATCATTATTAATCATTTAATGATTACTAGGAAATCATCATAATTTAAAAATAATGTTTGCTCTTACATAAAGGTTTTAATAGGAGTCAGAAGTGGGGATGAAGGAAATTTCCAAACCTGGGTGACTGGGACAGTGGAAAGAAAATATAAAAACAAAGTCCATTAATATACTTTCTTGAATGCTTGTTTAAATCTCATATAGCTTAAAACTCCCTTAGTTTATATTATAATAGAAATGCTTCAAACCAAGTATTTAACAAAAAATGTAAAAATGTTAATGTTTTCCTATCTCAGCCCTTTTATTGAATGAAAAAATATTTTGTTATCTAATTATATTAATAAACTGATTTTTAAAAATTTTAATGTTTTAATTTCTTCTTTCAAATCCTAAATCTTTGGAATATAAAGGAGACTAAATAAAATACAATTAAAAAGAAAGAAATATCCTGAAAGGCACACATTAACCTAAGACTGTATAGTGGAAAAGTGTGTCAATTTCTAGTAACACATTATAAACAAAAGAGTAGGAATGGATTCTTGTTTATATATCAGGTCTACAACTTATAAAATAGGGTTACCACTTTAAGAAAAAAATTACAAGTAGAAAATACAGTAACAAAGTGAATAATTATTTAGTGAAAAAAGGGAAAGCACAACAAACATCACTAATGTTTAAAAGCCTACAAGTATCACAGTAACAAACCACAGAAAACCAAAATAACAATTTAATAATTTAATTGTTTTCCATTCATTTATAGTACTTTTCTTAATATTTTTTTCACCAAATATTTCAAGAATGTCTCTTCACAATTTGATAGTATTACTTCCTATAATTTTGCTTTTCCACCTCAACTGCTGATCAAAATTTGTTTTTCATTATTAATGGTTCGGATACATTAAGTAAACACCTAAATGTGCTCATATTCATTGAAATGCTATAATCTGTGCTCCACAAACACAGGTATTCTGATAGATTTTTTTTTATATGATACTCATTAAAAAAGGAGAACAGTATGGTGCATTTACAACTGTACATACTACCTTTGATCTGTTCTCTATGTTCTGTATATAATCCACCAAGAATATACAGGAAAGAACTTCAGTTTTGATTAGTTATCAATAAGAACCAAATCTCCCGCTTGCCGTTTTACACATTTAATGACTAAAAGAATTTTACAATCTAGCTTTCGATTCCATACATTTTAAACATTATTCCCTCTGCTGCTGCTAAGTCGCTACAGTCGTGTCCGACTCTGTGCGACCCCATAGACGGCAGTCCACCACGCTCCCCCGTCCCTGGGATTCTCCAGGCAAGAACACACCTGACATATATTACAGGTCCCATAGGACACATTAAATTGTAATATGATATCTGACCTTCCACCTTTGGCAAAGAAGAACCAAAGAGCCTCTTGATGAAACTGAAAGAGGAGAGTGAAAAACTTGACTTAAAACTCAACATTCAGAAAACTAAGACCATGGCATCCAGTTCTATCACTTCATGACAAACAGATGGGTAAACAATGGAAACAGTGACAGACTTTATCTTTTTGGGCTCCAAAATCACTGCAGATGGTGATTGCAGCCATGAAATTAAGATGCTTGCTCTCTGGAAGAAAAGACATCACTTTACCGACAAAGGTCCATCTAGTCAAAGCTATGGTTTTTCCAGTAGTCATGTATGGATGTGAGAGCTGGACTACATAGACAGATGAGAGCCAAAGAACTTTTGAACTGTGGTGTTGGAGAAGATACTTGAGAGTCCTCTGGACTGCAATGAGATCCAGGCAGTCAATTCTAAAGAAAATCAGTCCTGAATATTCTTTGGAAGGACTGATGCTGAAGGTGAAACTTCAATACTTTGGCCACCTGATGCAAAGAACTGACTCACTGGGAAAGACTCTGGTGCTGGGAAATACTGAAGGCAGAAGGACAAGGGGATGACAGAGGATCAGATGGTTGGGTGGCATCACCAACTCGATGGACATGAGTTTGAGTAGGCTCTGGGTGTTGGTGATGGACAAGGAAGCCTAGCATGCTGCAGTCCATGGGGTCACAAAGAGTCAGACATGACTGAGTGACTGAACTGAAATGATCCAACCTTTCACATTTATGTCACAATCAGTGGGCAATACAATGAGTAACAGGAGTATTTGTAGAGGCCAGTTCTTCACCAGAATTGCTAGCAAAAACTAAACTGTACACAAGGGTTGGGAAGATACCTAGAGATGGAAATTGCAACCAACTCCAGTATTCTTGCCTATAAAATCCTATGGACAGAGGAGCCTGGCAGGCTACAGTCCATGGGGTCATGAAGAGTCAGACATGACTGAGCAACTGAGCATGAGCACATGAGTGTCCAGAAAACAACATAAAAATAACCCCATTAAACTTAAACTGAATTTATCATCAATGGAACCTACACTTAACAGGATCCAACGAGAGGAATTACAACAGAGGAATCAGAGAATGAAATTAAAACCTTAAAAGATTGTGTTTAAATACCATACTTGAGGAAAATTTTCAAAAACATGACCCTGTGAGCATGTTGCTTGGGACTCTGAGAATGTCATGGAAGAGGCCTGTGAAAGTAAAGCACTCTGACATTTAAGATTCATTAAGAGATTGATGAAAAATCTACCTTTAGAAACAGTACTATTTTCACAAATTACAGATGACTTCATTAAGAAGTCTGAAAAAACAGAAAGGTGTCTTGAAATCGACAACTCATATGGAGTGACTCTCATTTCAGACATNGAGATGGCTGGATGGCATCACGGACTCAATGGACGTGAGTCTGAGTGAACTCTGGGAGTTGGTGATGGACAGGGAGGCCTAATGTGCTGTGATTTATGGGGTTGCAAAGAGTCGGACACAACTGAGCAACTGAACTGAACTGAACTGATAACCCATATTTATACACTGATACTAGAAGTATGACTTCAGAAACCAGATACACAATAAAAAGAAATCATATTTTTACAAATTACTCAAATGGGTATTTGAAAATAAGTCTTATGTAAGCAGATTTAGTATACATTCATCTAGCTACTTAACATCTCATTGGCCAGAACATTTTAGCAACATAATACTGAATTATACTTGGTTTAGGTCAATTAATAAATTAATTTGTTTAAATTTACTTTTTAAATAGAAACCAATGTTTAGTGTATGAGAGAATGCTCTAAAAGAGTAAAAATCTACAAGATATATGACAATACATGTACTACTGAAATGTCACTATCATTTCATCCATAAACTAATCTTTCAAGTGAGAAAGCTAGAATAAATAATAACTAAGATTATGAAAAGATTATTATAAATAGAATCTATATCAAATGGATGTTCACATTTACTTTTATTTATTCACCTCTCCACTTCAGTTTCAAAAATAAAAACACCAGAGTTTAAATGAGATATGTCTTTACTTTTAAAAACTATCATCCCTATCTTTCATCTGACCAGTATCTGTCCCAAAATCAAATCAAACTCAAATTCTCATGGTATTATTTAAGACTCTTAATTTCACTGAATAATCCTTAGGAAATTCTGAAGATCAGTAACGTAGTGTCCATAGAGAAAATGATTCTGGCTTCCTTGACCAACAATACATAAGGGTAAGATCCATACATTACCCATGTGTGTGTATGGGTGTGTTAGTCACTCAGTCGTGTCTGACTCTTTGAGAACCCATGGACTGTAGCCTCCCAAATTCTATGTCCATGGGATTCTCCAGACAAGAATACTGAAGTGGATTGCCATTCCCTTCCCCAGAGGAACTTCTCAACCCAGGGATCAAACCCTGGTCTCCTGCATCGCAGGTAAATTCTTTACCATTTGAGCTACAGGGAAGTAGTACCAGTAAAACCAGAAGTTTACACTTTTACTCTCAGTCTTCATTATCCAGGAGAAGGAGATGGCACCCCACTCCAGTACCCTTGCCTGGAAAATCACATGGATAGAGGAGCCTGGTGGCCTGCAGTCCATAAGAATTATTTTACAATTTTCATCTTAAAAGAAGAAACAGAGGACTCTGTAGGGCAGAGTCTTAGATGTGACATTGTTCCTTTCTCCTACATTTTATAAGCAAGGTCATAAGGGGTATTTAGATGATTTGTCTTCTAAGCCATTTTATTAGTCTTTTTTGCACACTAAATGTGAATGTTTAATGGTTCAAGTTTATTATTGCCAATAGTCTTTCCTTTCTATAATGAGTTCTTTGGTTTAAATGCCCATCAGTAAGTGACATGCAAAGTATGTGTCCAATTAGATATATCAATAACAGCTTTAATGGTTATTTACTGTACTAAGGTTCAAGAGTTTGTACTGTAACCTCCCAAACCTTGGATAAAGAGAGATGTTTGTAATTCCAGTTAGTCGTCTAAAAACAAACTAAGCCGAGAGAAAGAATTAGTGCAAATCCATCACTCAACAGAAAATAACCTAAATACATCACATAGATGATGAGTTAGTAGCATTTATTTATTTTTCCCCAGATGCATTTTATCTTAATGGACAAATGGTTGATAAACCTGACACCACAGAGATAGATAAAAACACTTGGGATAAACAGCATAAAGGTAAGACTGCAGTTTCTCAGAAATGCAGGCTTAAACCCTATGAGAATGAATAGGTGCACTGAATAAATATAGCAAGCAAGAGAAGGGTACCCTGACTAGCAAGTATGGATAATAATACAAAAATAAAATATGCCAACCCCTAAAATATTATAAAACATCAAATTAGATAAGGCAGATTTAGCTAATTTTTCCCACTAAAAATTAATATGAAAGGGATATAAATATCTTAGACAGTTTTTAAATGTATTGATTCCTATAAAGAGATCAGGGAACAAAGAATTAAATAAAACCTCCTTCATATAGCTCTGCCTTTGACATAAAGTTTCTTTGTAAAGAAACTTAGTATAAAATTGGAAAGGGTTTTATGTCAAGGAGAGCATGCCTACACTGAAGTTAGCCAGAGAACACTTGTAGAATTGCAACTGGAATTTAATGAATTTTCTTGCTTAACTTCTGAGAATCTTCTAGCATCCATCAGTTGTCATACGAGGGTTTTGTGTGGATCTGTGCATGCATTTAAGTATCTCCTTTCTTTAAATATTTTATACACACTTAGTATCTGTTAGTATACTTGAAACTAATGGAAGTATATATACAAAACCTAGATAACAGAATTATTTTAAAATGATTATTAAATATTATTTAAAATCAATTTTCATGCAACTAAGATATTAATGAGGTTCCAGGTAGATACTTTGAGGTTTCAGCCTCTGAGATGAATAATTCAACCTTTTTCAAGGTTCACAAAGTAAAAAGAGGGTATCATATTGCCCATTTCTTCCCAAAGATATTTTTAAAATAAGTGCGGAGAATATATGTGCTACAAATGTGAATGAGTGCTTTGACTGCAATGACAGTTGACTTTTCAGTGTGAAATGAGAGAACTACAGTATGATGAGTCCCAAATTTCTCAGCATTTCCAACAATCTGTTATTCCATAACTCTCTTAAACTAGAAGCAATGGCCTACGTTTTTTCCTTCTTAAAAAGGGTCCCTAGTTGTGTGTCCTGCTTCATAGCAAGAACAGAGGTGAAAAAGTCAATGTGTGCATTTTTTCAGTCTCGTTCTATGACCTACTGTAACATAAAAAATCATGGAACAGAAAACAAAAAAGTAATGCACATATATATAAAATGACACCTTTTATCAAATGCTCAGGAACACAAGAAATCTTTACCACCTGAATTGCTATTATATTAACAATGTTAAAATGTAATTATCATATTTAAAGATAATAGGTTGGGGCATTGAAAAGTTTAGAAGAAGAAAATTCAAGGATACAGAAGTTATTGAATGGGGTACAAGATGGGAATACATTAATTTGGTACCTAATCATCAAGCTTACTTTCATCATCCCAAACTTTTTAGACAAAATCTAGGCTCTGAAATCAGTTTTGTCTCTTACTTAATTTATTAAATTGTTCCCATGTTCACAAAGCTAGACTTTTTTCCCATAAGTTAAAAATCTCTGAACTGTACTCCTACTTCATTAATCCAATGTTTTTTCCTTTCTTGGATGTCTGTGACTGTAGAATAGTACCTAATTTTTCTGGTGTATGCAAGGCTGAATGCTGCTTTGCTGATTTCCATCTTGAAACTCTCCTATCCTGAAAATCCTAATATGTTCTTTTATTTAAACTAAGTAGAATAAAATTCTTCAGCATCAATAAGGGAAAAAATGAATCTCTCTTACACTTTAGTGTAAGAAAAAAGAAAAAACTGGCTTCCCTGGTGGCTCAGAGGATAAAGCATCTGCCTGCAATATAGGAGACCCAGGTTCAATTCCTGGGTTGGGAAGAACTCCTGGAGAAGGAAATGGCAACCCACTCCAGTATTCTGGTCTGGAGAATCCCATGGACAGAGGAGCCTTGTAGGCTACAGTCCATGGGGTCACAAAGAGTCGGACACGATTGAGCAACTTCACTTTCACATTTTAGTGCTGCCTTGTGGCTCAGATGGTAAAGCGTCTGCCTGCAATGTCAAAGACCTAGATTTGATCCCTGGGTCAGGGAGAGCCCCTAGAGAAGGAAATGGCAACCCACTCCAGTACTCTTGCCTGAAAAACTCCATGGACTGTCGCCTGAGGAGCCTGGTAGGCGACAGTCCACGGAGTCGCAGAGTCAGACACGACTGAGCGACTTCACTTCACTTCACTATGAGATGTTACCCTCCTGTTCTCATTCTGGTTTCCTAGATGGCACCTTTACCTTTTCCCGTTAAGTGCAGGGGTTCTCCAGAGCTTTTCCACATACCGACTGCAGAACCCCTGTAACGTCATCTATTCACCTAAAACTACCAACCTTACATTTATGTTTGCTTCATCTGTATGTTTTTCTTTCAACACTCTTTTGAGTGCCAGATCTGTATTAACGATGGATCGCTTAATTACTTATTTATATGCCACCAGGTTTCCCAGCTTGGAAGAATTTAAATTGGTAGTTTCACCACCAAAAATATACTCAATTTTACTTAATAAGAAACCTACTGTAGTTGTTCTAAGAGGTTCTATCCAGTTGGTATCCATAAGTGGGCTTAAAAAAATTGGCTAAAATCTTAAAAAGAATTAGGCTAGTTCCCTAAGCCTAGGGCGCTACTTTATTTTCCTCAGGCAATTTTCACACAATTAAAAGGACTTAGAATCAGTTGGAATCAGTTACCCGAAATACACCTTTCCCACCATAGGGAAAAATGGAGGAATATTTTTACCATCTTCTCAAGGGCAGTACAGATTACTTTTAGAACTTCTCTGCAATGAGAAAGTTACACTGATTTACATCTAATAGTATGAGTGCAGACTCTGAAAATCTGAACTTACCTATGCCCATTAACCCAATATTTATTTATTTTTTTAATGCAGTAAATGTTTACATGCTTTCTCACTTTCAGGTCTCTTGACCAGAGTGCTATAACAAATGTTAAGGGCAACTGCAAACCATAATCTAAGGCAACAGACTACCTGGATGAGAACTGGCAAATTCTTAGAGTGAAGAAATGAACAGAGACAGTTATAAACAATAACAGAAGAGTAACTTAGAAAGAAATTTAGCACATCACTGTAATTAGATTGTACCCAATGCTGCAAAGAAACACTATGTTTTAGCAAAATTCTAATTTACTTATTCACCAAATACTTCAGAGTATTTGATGAGTAGTAAGAGGGTTTTTTTTTCATTTGCCTTAATGAATTCAAAGTGTTGAAACTATTTCATATTTAAGTGAACTAACAACAATTATCTTCAAAGAGTGTTAAAAATTATCTCTAATGGTGATTATTTTATAGAGTATTAAAACACTTATCATTTAGGAAAGAGTTTTATTTCATACTTTTTAGGATGAGCCATTCAATATACTTAAAAGATAATAGAATCAGTTACTAAAAAAGCCTTGGTTGCATAGTTTTAAATAAGCAGGAACTATAAAATGGATAATAAATAACAATTATCAATACTTCTACCACAAAGAATAACAAGTGTATTCATTTAGTTGACTCTTAACTGGTGAAGTGATGACAGCGAGGAAGGCAGGTAAGGAGGCTTTGAAGTAAAATATAAACATATTTTAATGGCATTGAAATTTCTGTTATCTATTATTATATGCAAAAAGTGGGGAGTTTCAAATACAATAGAAAAAAAAAAATTTCCAAAAAGGAATTTCCTACATTAAAGAAAAAAGTCTGATTTAAAAAATTATTAACATATCTTTTGATGATTATAAATGGAAAATTTTTGCCAAATTATTAGGATTTGGTGAAAAAGCTCTTAGTTTATTTGTAAATACTGCAAGAATATCTTTAAAAAGGAGACAAGTATTCTACATAGTCAATAATCATTCTGTAATATTTCAGTTGCAAAAATATTGTCTACCTATTTTTCTTACAATTATTTGAAACTATGTAACAGTCAGATATGGTAGACTTCCTGTAGGGTTTTTAATCTAACATACACAGAATGGAGTACTGATAAATTACCACTGTGAAACTCATTATTTAAGTCATCTTAACACTGTATTCTTTGTCAATAAAATGTTAACATTTTAATCGTCACTGTGTTGATTACACAATTATAAAGCCACTAATATAATAAAACAATTAAAAAATAGAGTTTCTATAGGCAGTGTTAGAACTCTTTATTTTCACTAACACACCATAAATTGATTATAAATTTTCATAACAAGGAAACAGCAGTTTGCTTTCACAGGATTTAAACATGCACAAATTTTAGTTTCTTTAAAATGTGTCATCAAGGGTTTCCCTGGTGGCTTAGTGGTAAACAATTTGCCTGCTAATGCAGGAGACATGGGTTCAATCTCTGTTCCAGGGAGATGCCACAGGCCACAGGGCAACTAAATCCATGTGCCACAACTACTGAGCCCATGCTCTAGAGCCTGTTCTCTGCAACAAGAGAAGCCACTGAAATGAGAGGCCCACGCACTGCAACTAAAGAGTAGCTCCCGCTTGCCAAACCAGAGAAAAAAGCTCAGCCAGCAACGAAGACCCAGCCCAATGAAAATTAAAAAAAAAAAAAGCACTGTAAAAAAGTAGCCCTGCTTTAATAATATAATAAAACAATGAAAACTACTTGCTATCTTATTTTGTACATTTACTATAACATGTCATTATATTTATATTTAGAAGTAGGATAAGGCTTATGTGTTATGCTAGATACTCAACCACGTATTTAAATGTATAAACTCCTAAACAAAAGTTACCTACAATGTACAATTCCTCCGAGCCAGGTCTTTCAGATTCTCTTTATACTAACTCCCACTGCTTTTTGCCTGTCAGTCTAATAAAAACAGGTAATTATACATAATCATTTTTTACTTCCTATTTCTCTCTGGCATAATTTTAGATATTCATCTCATATCACTACCATGAACAGTAGGATCAACATGTAATGTCCACCTAATATAGGCGGTTCCCAATTTTTGAAATACTATGTGCAAACTGTTCTATTACTATCTTACTGGAGCATAGAATTCATTCCTCCAAAGAAGGTAAATTATGTTTTGCAGTTTGTTTCACAAGCTAGAGTTCAAATCTAACACAGTCTATAAAGGACTTTTATGCAAAAAAAATAAAGAAGCAACATTTACCTAGTGCCATTTGTGGAAATAAGATTTTACCTTTTTTAATAACTACCCTTTTCAAACTAAACATAAAAACATTTTGATGGAAATCTTTTAAAAGTATTACATATTCTCTTATTTATTAAAAATATCTTGATCAGTATCAACATTAACAAAAAAAACCTACTTAACTATAATGTGCTATCAATAAAAATATGTTAATGTGTATTCTGTATGAAATTAGAGGTTTTACAGCAATTTGTACCTATAGTCTTAGGGACTGGATTTTTTTCAAAATAGTTTTTCCATTATTTTCTTCATTGCTCTTATCACATTTGGATGTTTTCATTGTCCCTACACTGATCAGATCCCCAAAATCTACTGTTCTACTTGAACGTAGACTATGGCAACCTACTCCAGTACTCTTGCCTGGAAAATCCCATGAGTGGAGGAGCCTGGTAGGCTGCAGTCCATTGGGTCATGAAGAGTCGGACACAACTGAGTGACTTAGCAGCAGCAGCATATAAGCTACTGGACAAAAGATTGTTTTCAGTGGAGGAAAAGAGTCAGGAGGAGACAGTGAAGGCTTTGAACAGAAAGATAAAGTGTTTTCCTAGTATTTTTTCTTAAAAAATCCAAAATCAATAATGTATAACAAACTCTGTCAAACTTGTTTTCCAACAGTTTTTATGTTCTGCTGCTGCTGCTGTCGCTTCAGTCGCATCCAACTCTGTGCAACCCCATAGACGGCAGCCCACCAGGCTCCCCCGTCCCTAAGATCCTCCAGGCAAGAATAATGGAGTGGGTTGCCATTTCCTTCTCCAATGTATGAAAGTGAAAAGTGAAAGTAAAGTAGCTCAGTTGTGTCCGACTCGACCCCATGGACTGCAGCACATCAGGCTCCTCTGTCCATGGGATTCACCAGGGAAGGGCACTGGAGTAGGTTGCCATTGCCTTCTCCTTTTATGTTCTAAATAACAGAAAATGCTGGATATTACTCTCTTAGTTGGAGAAGGAAGTGGCACCCCACTCCAGTACTCTTGCCTGGAAAATCCCATGGACAGAGGAGCCTGGTGGGCTGCAGTCCACAGGGTCACTAAGAGTCGGACACAACTGAGCAACTTCTCCTTCACTTTTCACTTTCATGCATTGGAGAAGGAAATGGCAACCCACTCCAGTGTTCTTGCCTGGAGAATCCCAGGGATGCTGGGAGCCTGGTGGGCTGCCATCTACAGGGTCGCACAGAGTCAGACACAACTGAAACTACTTAGCAGCAGCAGCAACTGTCTTAGTTCAATCATAACTAAATCTTCTTTTAATATCTTACATATAAGAAAACTCTAATTAAGATGCCACGAGTACTAACTTAACAAAAAAAAAAAAAACAAAAACGATGCCAAGAATTAGGTAATCTGTGTTATGGCAGAGAAAGTCTATAAACATTGGCAGCAGTTTTTCATATTCTATTTACTTGTAGGAAGGCAACTCTCCATTTAAGAGATACCATTCATGTTTTATAGTTTATAATACTTTCCAATACATCAATCTTAAAACACAAAATTAATCAATTGTATATTACCCAAATATCTTTCTGTCTTCTTTCCTTCTTTCCTTCCATCTATCTTCCTTCCTTCCTTCTTTCCATTCTCTCTCTCTCTCTCTCTCTATCTATTTTCTCTCTTGGCCTTCCTGGTGGCCCAGTCAGTACAGAATTCACCTGCAACATACAAGACCCAGGATCAATCCATGGGTCAGGAAGATCCCCTGGAGAAGGAAATGGCTACTCACTCCTGTATTCTTGCCTGGGACAGAGGGGCTTAGCAGGCTATGGTCCACGGAGTCACAAAGAGCCAGATAAGACTTGACGTCTAAACTATCACCATTTTCTATCTTTCTATCTATCCATCCATCAAGAAAAAGAGACAATGAGCACTACTGAGTTTTCTTAGCTTTCATAAAGTGTTGTTTTTATCTTGTTTGCTTTTTTAAAAACTGAGCACTGATACAAGTTATCGATTGAGAGGAAATATTTGCAAAAGACATATGTAATAAAGGATTCTTATCCAAAATATACTTATAAGAAAAACTCTTAAAGGGAATTCTCTGCTGGTCCAGGGGTTGGCACTCCATGCTTCCATAGCAGAATGCATGGATTCGATTCCTGGTTGGGGAACTGTGGTCCTGCAGGCCTTGCAGCACAGCCAAAAAAATTAAAAGTAAAAATTAAAAAATCTCTTAAAGCTAAACAATAAGAAAACAACCCAATTAAAAAAGGGGAAAGGACCAGAACAGACACTTCACTAATAAGCATAAATAAATGGTGAGTAAGTATATTCAGGGATGTTCAACAACATGATATGTCATTGCATGCATGTGTGCTAAGTGGCTTCAACGTTATGTCTGACTCTGTGACACCATGGACTACAGCCTGCTAGGCTCATCTGTCCATAGAATATCAAGCAAGAATACTAAGAGTGACTTGCCATTTCTTCCTCCAGATTATCTTCCTGACCCCGGCATAGAACCTATGTCTCCTGTGTCTCCTACATTGGTAGGTGTATTCTTTACTGCTGAGCCACCTGGGAAACACTCACTGCATGCAAAACATTAACAATAATAAGTGTTGGTGAAGGTATGGAGCACCCTTCGCTCACTGTCAATGGGAATGAAAAATGGTATAGCGACTTTGAAAGACATTTTGGCAGTTTCTTACAAAACTAAATACACTCCTACCATAAGATCCAACAAATGATGCTTCTTCATACTTGCCCAAATGAACTGAAAACTTATGTCCACACAAAAACCTAAACAGATATTCACAGAAGCTTTATTCATAATTGCAAAAACTTGGAAGTAATCAACAAGTCCTTCAGTTGGTGAATGGATAAACTGCAGTACATCCAGACTATGGAATATGATTTAACACTTTAAAAAAATGAACTTTTAAGCCATGAAAAGACATGGAGGAAACTTAAGTGCATATTACTATGTGAAAGAAACCAATCTGAAAAGGTTACATACTGCATGATTCCAACTATATGACATTCTGCTGCTGCTGCTGCTAAGTCACTTCAGTCGTGTCTGACTCTGTGCGACCCCATAGACGGCAGCCCACCAGCTCCCCCGTCCCTGAGATTCTCCAGGCAAGAACACTGGAGTGGGTTGCCATTTCCTTCTCCAATGCATGAAAGTGAAAAGTGAAAGTGAAGTCACTCAGTCGTGTCTGACTCTTAGTGACCCCATGGACCGCAGCCTACCAAGCTCCTCCATCCATGGGATTGTCCAGGCAAGAGTACTGGAGTGGGGTGNGGAGTGGGTTGCCATTTCCTTCTCCAATGCATGAAAGTGAAAAGTGAAAGTGAAGTCACTCAGTCGTGTCTGACTCTTAGTGACCCCATGGACCGCAGCCTACCAAGCTCCTCCATCCATGGGATTGTCCAGGCAAGAGTACTGGAGTGGGGTGCCATTGCCTTCTCCAATATGACATTCTAGAAGAGGCAAAACTGTAAGAAAATAGTAAGATCAGTGGTTGCTAGAGGTCTGATGGAGGGAGGAATGAGTAGGTGAGACCGGATTTTTAGATCAAAATGTTCTGTCTATATTGTAGAGGTAGATAAGGATCATTATAAATTTTTCAAAACCCACAGTTTGTACAACAGCAAGAGTGAACCCTAATGCAAATGGAGGATTTGGGGTAATAATGATGTGTCAATGTGAGCGCATATATTATAACAAATGTAACACTGTGGTAAGGGATGTCGGGATGTCAATGGTTAAGTAAGTTGCACATGCATGCAAATGGAATGTGATAATTCTGTGTACATTCTGCTAATTTTTGCTGAAAAATGAAGTTTACTCATTAAAAAAATTAAGAAGCAATTACTGCCAAAGACCAAGACACTGAAACATACTTGATATTATAAAATATTTCAAAATTTTGAAGTCTTAAAAAACAAGATTATATATTGATTACTCTTTATTGTATGATACATAAAAAATGTATAATAATTCAGTCTATGTCATTATCTATGTCAATGTATAAATATGTCAATCTATATAAAATGGAAATCACATTAGTAGGGAAACCCTAACTCTATTTAATGAATACGCTGAGATATGGACAGTATCCATCCAGTATGGAATTATGATAACACTTTCACTAATTTGGATGTTGTAGCTAAAATTGTATATTAACATATGAAGGTTTACCTTTGAGTCATAATTTTGAAGGCATCTGGGAGGTAGCAGTCTGTATTCTCCATCTGAAATGGGTCAGCATCACAAATCTTGTCATCTGTCCGACCATAATTAGCGCTCTCAATCATGATAACATCACTGCCCGGACATCGCAGATCTATAGAATAACCTTCACAGGATAATTCTCGACGAACTAACCCAAATGGTAAAGCTGCTCTGCTGAAACCTTAAAAAAGAAAAAAAAGTTAAAATGAACTAATGTATGAAGTATATTATTCTAATAAATTATTTTCAAGAAATATTAGTCATATCTATATCTGAGAGGTATCAAACAAAGTATGTTTTTCAAACCATCCATTCATACATTTATTAATTAATTGCAAGGATCTTGACTATGAATCAGCAATTTATTACTAGATTTTTAAAATATATTTTTACCTGGAGTATTCATCTTTAAAAGAATTTTAAATAACTTTAATAAAGTATTTTCTGTGTAGACTAGTCACATTCGGAAACTAAGTGGCTCTTTTTGAGTAAATCTGAAGAAAAACAACACATTTGATCTATCGATTTTAAAAGAATGACAAGATTAACAATTATAGAATGCAACATTTAATAAGGGAACACTTAGATTTATAAATGAAATCAAAGCTGTGTTACACAGGACAATGATGTATATTATGTCACTTAATGTAGACATATTAATTGTTGTTATGTTGATTATCTTAAAATACATTTGTCTTCAGTTCAGTTCAGTCGTTCAGTCATGTCCAACTCTTTGCGACCCCATGAACTGGAGCACACCAGGCCTCCCTATCCATCAGCAACTCCTGGAGTTAACCCAAACTCATGTCCATTGAGTTGGTGATGCCATCTAACCATCTCATTCTCTGTCGTTCCCTTCTCCTCCTGCCTTCAATCTTTCCCAACATCAGGGTCTTTTCAAATGAGTCAGCTCNCCATTATATTTTTCAATGCTCCTGGACCAGGAGCTGAAACTCCAGTACTTTGGCCACCTCATGCGAAGAGTTGACTCATTGGAAAAGACTCTGATGCTGGGAGGGATTGGGGGCAGGAGGAGAAGGAGACGACAGGGGATGAGATGGCTGGATGGCATCACTGACTCGACGGATGTGAATTTGAGTGAACTGTGGGAGTTGGTGATGGACAGGGAGGCCTGGCGTGCTGTGATTCATGGGATCATAAAGAGTCAGATACGAGTGAGTGACTGAACTGAACTGAACTGGACCAGTTAAAAGCTGTAAAATGAATGAAACCAAATCTAGTCCTCAGCCCATTTTGTGAACTTCATTTGAAAATGCACACTCAAATAATCAAAACCACCTCCAAATGGGAATCAGCATTTCTGAAGATATCTTTTACTAACATCTTTGGCACCTCCACCTAAACACATTTATTGCTCAGTCATTCAGTCATGTGTATTTGTGTTGTCAGCATGGTCTAATTTCTCCACCAGAATATTCTTCTGATATGAGCCACAGAAACTAACAATTCTCAAAAGCAAAAATTAAAAAAAAAGGAAAGAAGAAACGAAATTCTCAAGTTGGAGTCAACTCCACCACTTCCACAAACCACACAAAGCCCATGCAGGGATACAATTTATCTCTGACAAAGAGACAACTTACACAAGTATTCTACTGTGCTACTCTTAGTGAAAACAGAAACCACTTCCCAAAATGAAGGTTTGAAGCTTATCATATAATTCCTTAATTGACAATATAATGACTTTGATTTCACGGTTGGTTTTGGTGTTACTATTTACACTGTGATGTTGAGGTCTGTTCAATTTTTAACGGAAAGATGAGGTTTTAACGGACACACTCAAACTATTCTCAAATCTGTGTCACCAGAGCAGTCAGGGAGGGAGGAGGTGATGGGAAGAATAAATTTAAACTGACATGGTACAGTAAAAATGCTGCCTTAAAAAAACAAATACTACTACTTTTCTGCAGTTAAAATTATATCCTTTCTTGTATTTAACTGCCAAACTGAACATAAAGAGAACAAGAAAAAGCATGGTAGCACATCCAACTATGTATAGACCCTGCCCTTACATACAAACCCTGGTGTCATCTTTCACACTTGTGACCTATATGAACCAATAGCACAGAGGCAATATAGCAGTTCCAACCTCTGTATTCAGACATTTTAATGAATTAAAAGGAATTGTGGGGGGAAAAGGCTCTTAGGAATCCTGTTTCAGTCCATATTGCTGTGACTCAGTGTATTATTCTAATGTCCCTTCCCTGGTAGTTTAAATGTTTAATTCCCTTTAAAACTTCGAATACTTTTAAATTTCACCCTTATGAAGCTGAATATTGCCAGATAAAAAAGTTCCCTTACTATTAAAAAAATAAAGAGAAGAAAGGCTTGAAAAAGTTCCTAGAAACAAGCACTTCTTATCAGAAAATGAGAGCAAGTTTGGGTGAATATGATTTATAATGACAACAGGCATGTTTTAGAAAATTACAACTCCCAAGATAAACTGTCTAAACAAATACCACAAGGTTTAAATACTTTATATAAGAAGTGCTTNTTGTGCTTTAAATATAATACTAGGATGAAACACATATAAAGAATTTTTTAAGTTCCCAAATCTATAAGCTTTTATTTTGACTTTCTCACCCAGAGTTTGCTTTTAGGTTCTGACATATCCATCAGAATATAAGTAAATAACAATGCTAAAGTGAAATGTTCCTTTAGCATTCATTCTATTTGTTGTTCTTTAAGTGAACTATTGCCATGTGACATTTAAGAATGATATGCTAGATGTTTAAATCCAAAAATTGCTCAGGTCTTGTATTTATATTTTATTAATAGAAACAGTTTTTGGTGTAGCTGCCAACCAACTTAAGAGACAAACTCAAGGTTCAGCTATAAGAACTAATTTATCAAAAAGCAAGAGGGCAACTACTTCTCTGTTCTTTTAGCTCCTATCTATTCTCACATTGTACGGGATAATGTATCAACATTATATTTTATTCTTTTTTGTTTGTTTTATATTTCTAGGGACTTTTGTTAGTACATCTATTTAATATCATGGAGCTATTTCCTTGTCTAAACTATAGCATGTTCTACTTGAAAATTTGAATATATGTGGGATTTGGAAATGAGATATGATATTGTAATATTATATAGATGGGACAAGTCCCCAAAAGTTGTCTTTTCAGACCACAGGGATAGTGTTGAAATGAGTAGGTTAGTAGTAAATGCAGAGAGTTACCCCAACCAATCTTTCTTGCCTATGTTTTTTCAACTTGAGAAGAGGGATATTAACCTGGGAATACTAGGCTGAATTTTGGGAGAAACCAAAGTGTCCAAACAGTAAGAGTACCTAAAGAAGTTTTCCTTCACTCTGAATAGTTCCTTAGCTATTGGGGAGCAAGTTGGTGCTGTTAAGGAACACCTGTGTTCAAGTCTGAGAACCTGAATTATCAAATTCATCTTACTACCACTGTGTGTGTTAGTCACTCAATCATGTCTGACTCTTTGCGACCCCATGGATTCTAGCCTGTTAGGCTCTTTTGTCCATGAGATTTCCCAGGTAAGAATACTGGAGTGGGTTGCCATTTCCTTCTCCAGGATTTCTTCCAGACCCAGGGATCAAACTCATTACTATCAACTAATAATGCTAAAAATGCCTCAGCTTTTCTTGGTCTTAAATGTCTAGCTTTTAGTATTAGCATTTGAAACATGAGCTCTAAGATCCCTCTCAGTTATAAAATGAGTGCTAAAAAAAAAGGAAAAGGGAGATGTCTGACTCCAGAGTATAAATTCAGATTTACATGACTTTTGGGCAAATGAGAAATTCAACTGTAATTATATCAAACTAAGCATAGTAAGGAAGGCTCAGCACAATGTAAGGCAAAGTATAACATTAAATATAGATAGGTCACGAATTCATGAATACCACTCATTTCCTGATGTTTATTTTATATATATATATATATATATGGAAAATAAGCAGAAACTTAAAAGTCCATTGCAAACATAAAAGTGTTGGGAAAAAAGGCTCATTTGTGGGTTTCATGTGTCAGCAATGGGAAAATCAAAGAAAATATCTGAAATATATGGCCTTGTAAAAGCAGACAACTAATCACAGCCCATAATGCAATGGATGTGAGAGCTTTATAAGAGTACTATAGAAAAGCAGTCTCACACTGCCTTGGGATTAAAAAAAAATTTTTTTTTTTTTTTTTTTTNGCTCCCGCCCGGCTCCATCCACCCAACCAGGAAGTGAACCGCCGCCGGAAGTGCCTCCCCGAGCGGCAGGGCCAGCGGCTGAGGCCCCTGGAGGCCTCCACTCTGTCACCAAGAATGAGAACGCGTTGTCGGAGAGAAGGGGAATTGGGAAACAAGGTCTCAGTGCGGAGAGAGTTTTGGAAAAGAACGTTGATATTGCCCGACCCGTGGAGCACCATGGGAAAGGTAGTTCGCTGCAGCCTAGCGGCTGGACTACAACTCCCAGGGTGCCCTGGAGGAGCGAGCGAGGCGGCTGCGGTGGCCTTCTCCGCCACGGAGGTGGTTAGCGGGGTGGTGCATTTGTGGGATTCGGTTATTTAAACACATCCGGGAAAGAAACTGCCAGAGACTAGGGTTTCCACCCTGCTGCATGTTCCACCCTTCTGGAGCCATCTTATTTGCGACTTGACCTCCCTGCACACGGGATTCTGGGGATTGTGGTTTCCAAACTGATCGAGGCTGACACCTGAAGGACGCGGCTTAGCAGCTTAGCCCCTAGCGGGTCCTGCGGAGCTTACCGACGTCACCTGGACAGAGGTGGAAGACCGAGGGCGATTGGGAAATTTTCGCTGGCCGTTGGTGCCTGGCCACACCTCAAAGCTAACCCTAATATAAAACCAGAGCCCTTGCTCCTCCCAACTTCAGAAGCAGCTCTTGCTCACAGATGTTGACAACAGGCTCTGCGGTCAGCTCTGAGCTAGGCACTGTGAAAACCCTTAATGACACGGTGCCTTTTCAGGAAATTTGCGTTCGAGACTCAAACTGAGAAACTTAGAGAGCGTTTGTGAGAAGCCAATCGTAGGCTACCAGGCGACACGAACCCTTGACTCGACCCCAAACTTCGGGGCTTGTCTGACGGTGATCCCTAATTCTTCCACCTTTTCTGAGGTCGTGGTTTTGCCTAACCTTCATTTAACCCCCGCCCACACGAGAACTCTAGACTGACTGTTGTATCTTTCCTCTTCAATATTCCTGTTTTGATGCTTATTTTTACCCTGATATCGCCCGAGGGCGCAGAATGGAGGTGGACAGTGTGGTTTGCATCTGCCAAAGGCAGAAGATTTGGACCCTTCTTGGTACCCTTCTCCATCCCTAGATTTCCTGATAGATGATGCTGACAGTGGTGCCAAATCCTTTCCCATCCCCCCTCCCAGATCCATAATTTTTTAAATCTTGAATGTAAGTTATTTCTCACCTCCACCTGCTCCCTATTTCTGAGACCGCCCTTTTGGCTTGTAAATTAGTCCTAGAATTTTTTCTGCAGGCATTTGAAGAGAGTAGAGAAAGGTGCTCCAGGGCGGGGCGACGGAGGTGGAGGGGCGAGATTAGGGGGATGGTATTCTTGGTTTCTCTTAAGTAAAATTTAAATTTTAAACTGAACTGTGACTGAATTGACAGAGGTTTCTGCTGCTTCCTCTTCCTCCTCCTCCTCTTTTTTTCTCCCTCTTTTCTTTCTCCCTGTTCTTCTCTTTTTTGTTCATCGTGTTTCAAGTAGTATCATAGTTAAACTATCAGTTAAACTTCCTGTGTAGAGATAGCATCTTTTCTTCCGGAGGGAGTCGATGCTGTCACCTCAGTTCACAAATCCGCGCAGCCACCTCCAGGGCAGAACGCAGCACCTCCCAAGACAGTCCCTCGAAACAAACCCACGGGAGACATGTTCTCTGCACTTTCCTTAAAAGGCTGTATTTTTTCCCAAGGAAATTTGGAGTAGGTCTTGAAATAGATGGGAGAGCTAATTTGAAATTAGATTCATTGACCTCCATCTTTCTCTGCACCTACTGATCTTGGCTTTTTTAAAGAAGACCTGTTGGGTCCTAGAATCTGTTGCTATCTCAGTTTTTACTTTTCTAGACTTTCCTGTTAACCAGACTAGGCCAGAATTCGGCAGATCCCCAGTCTTACTTCTAAGATCCAAAAATGTGTTTTTATCTTGTAGAATTAAGGTAGCTAACATGTATTTATTGAGCGCTCATCTGGATGCTTTGATCAGAATCTGAGGGAAGAAGTCTTACAAAGAAGACAAAGACGGAAAAAACAGAAGTCAAGAATTTTTTGTCTTCCATTCTCTTGGAGACTAATGGCAGTTATACTGACAAAACCACAGTTTTTAATGCTTTACATGTATTAAGTTAGTGAATTCTCATAACAACACTATGAAATAAGGTACTATTGTTATTTTCACTTTATAGATGGGGCACTGAAGCATAGAGATAAGTGACTTGTCCAAAGTCACACAAATAGTAACTGGCAAAACCAGGACTCAAATCCAAACATTTTAGCTGCAGAACCCAGTGCTTAACTAGCAACACCATACTGCCTACTTAAAGTAAGAAGCAAATCTATAAGCAGCATGGGACCAGGAGACAGGAAACCTCTACCACTCCATAGCTGTGCCCCTAGACCACTTAGAACTCTGGACCTATTTTCTCAGCCAAAAAGCGATAGCTCTCTTACAACGCTTAGTAATTCTCTAGTTCTTAGTGCAAGATAATCAGATCAACCACTGTAATCTCAAAATCCTAGCACACTTACAAAAGTATGATTTGTCCTACCTAGCCTTGCATTTCTATTCAACTTTTCAAGTATATTGTCACCTGTACTCAGAATCAGGTAACAGTCGTCTATTTATCTCCTTGAACATCCAATATGATAGTTTATATACAGTGTGTCCTTACCAGTATTTAAATAAACCAAATAATCGAGTTCAAATTAAATGTGACACAGAAAACAATCTGATTAGGGTGGAAAGATTGTTTTGAGGTATTATAGACCATTTTGAACTTGCTCTAAGAGATACTAATGAGAAATATCCAATTAAAAGGAAAGGAAAAGGAGGGACTACCCTGCTGGTCCAGTGGTTAAGAATCAGCTTTGCAATTCAGGGGACACAGTTTGATTCCAGTTGGGGGAATTAAGGGTCCCAGATGCCTCGGAGCAACTACTGAGCCCATGAGTCCTGGGCCACAAAGAAGGATCCCATGTGATGCAATGAAGATCCCACATGCTACAACTAAAGACCCAACGCAGCCCAATAAATAAATGAATTGTTTAAAAAAATAGAAAAGAAATTGATATTTACTATGTATCTTTCACACGCTAATTGCTGAATTAGGCACTTAACATATTACGTTGTTTAATCCTTAGGGATGCAGATCTGCACCTCTGCAAAGTAGATACTGATACCGATTATATCAAAGTAGATACTATTCTACTATTGTCCCCAATTTCATAAATGAACAATGAAAATTTTAATTAGTAACAGGAATGCACATGGTTTGTTGGGTTTGGAGGAAATAATTTGGCCTGTGATATGGCTAAACCCAGTCACAGTAAAACCCAGTTATGGCCAATGTGTGGTTAATTCCTTACAGGAAGTCAAAGAGAAGAGGGCCAACATTATTTAAGGACATTAACTAAGGCCTGCACTGCAGTGGATATTTAATCATATCATGCAGCCTTCACAAGACACTTATCAATGTGGAAACAGGCTAACTGGGGTTCAATTCAATTCAGTATGTCAACTGTTGCTACACACTCCCTGGTAAAGGCAGAACCAAAATTACAATCTGACTGACCTCAAAACCCAGTCATTTTCTGGACACCACATGGCCGTTCTATGTTGCCATCTTTTAGTCTGATGGAACTTATTAGAAATGCAAATTATCAGGCCCCATCCAGATCTTTTGAATAGGAGGGAGGGGCAGAGGTGGCTGTCTCTTTTCACAACCATCCTGGTGATTCTGATACATTTTCAAGTTTGAAAACCCTTGTTTAGCAGAAGGGACAGAGTAACAACCACTTATTTTCTTTAAAAAGATTTCTTGGTTTTTGGTTTTGTTTTCTGAATAGAAAAGTAATTATATAATCATCAAAGACTATGAAGAATAGAAGTCAACTCAGAATAAAATCACTCAGAGATATTTACTACTGACTTTTTTTTTTTTTGCATTCACTGTTTTTATGAAGCTCAAATTTTCAAGGATCTCTCAACATTTTCCAGTCCAATGCTCTATTGTAGACCTAAGACCCCTTCTCCCTTCAGTTGCCCCTGTAAATCTTTCAACTATGCCTTCTGCTGTGTCCAGCTACTTACTGTTACTATGGCACTTTGGATGTACATTTGGCCCCCTATATTTGAGGGTTGCACACTGGAGGAATAAATCAAGTACAGATGGAAAATATTTAGAAAAGAAAATTACAGAAAGTTCCAGAAAGCAAAACTTGAATGTACCTTGGCCAGCAGCTATTTACATGGTATTTATATTGTATTAGGTATTTTCAGTAATTTAGAGATGATCTAAAGTATATGGGAAAGACTAGAGATCTCTTCAAGAAAATGAGAGATACCAAGGGAACATTTCATGCAAAGATGGGCTTGATAAAGGACAGAAATGGTAGGGACCTAACAGAAGCAGAAGTTATTAAGAAGAGGTGGCAAGAATACACAGAAGAACTATACAAAAAAGATCTTCACGACCAAGATAATCATGATGGTGTGATCACTCACCAAGAGCCAGACATCCTGGAATGTGAAGTCAAGTGGGCCTTAGAAAGCATCACTACAAACAAAGCTATGGAGGTGATGGAATTCCAGTGGAGCTATTTCAAATCCTGAAAGATGATGCTGTGAAAGTGCTGCACTCAATATGCCAGCAAATTTGGAAAACTCAGCAGTGGCCACAGGACTGGAAAAGGTCCGTTTTCATTCCAATCCCAAAGAAAGGCAATGCNCCTCAGGACCTCTCAGCTTTGCTGAGGGAAGTTCCACTGCCTCTCTCTTTCTGCGGAGCGCCCCCTGCAGGAATGTGAAGACTGGCTGTATTGCTCCTCTAACTAGATCATGGTACGTTGTAAAGTAGTGGTTATTTTTGAGCTTTGAGGCCACTTCACATCAGCACCTGGACAGCCGATTTTACTTTACCATGGACATCATTGCAATTCTAAGAAGTCCCTCAAAACTTTTCCTAGGCATTTAAAATACACCCATCAGATGCGCATTAAAATGAAACATAATAAATTTTTCATAGACTTTCCAGAGGTTACATTAAGCTTGTTTTGTAAACTATATGTTCGAGTATATGATTTTCTTACCTAGTAACATTTTTATGTGATAACACAAGCCAAAATTTTATTTGGAAATCTGATAAGCAAAATTTCAGTCATTCAAAGGTTAGCAACAAAGATTTTAATGATGAAGACTTCATTACATGTAACATTATTATAGTTTTTTTCTGAGCATTCAGAGGCCAACATCTTTTATTATCCAAACTAAATGATCAAACACTATTAAAAAAAAAAAACACACCTCTGCAGGATTCAAAAGAAATAGACTACAAAGGTTCTATATTCTGCTCTATTGCCTTGTTCACCTTTGTTTTTGGTATCCAGCGCAAAGTCAGCTTGTTGAATAAATTAACCTCTTAATAAAATTTAATTTCATTATGTCTGAAAAACACGCTTGCCCACACATCCTTTTGTAATAAGTGTCTATTGGAAATCTGTATGGGTATGTCCTCTGGAAACCGTAATAAAGGGATCATTCTACATGGGGAACTAAAGATTGTTTCTCTAAGTGATACAGCTCACACAGACTGTGATTCCTGGAGCTGGAAAACTATTGCTTATATTTTAAGGTAAGGTTGTCATCTTTCCTCTACCCCTATATCTTAAACTCCTATATTTCACTAACAATTTCATCAAAACCATAATAATCACATACTACCCACTGTTGCCAAATATTCTTATCATTCACTTTTTCCCATTAGGTATGTGTTAAATGTTACATGATCTGCAAGAATGAGAGATACCATGATGTCAAAAATCTAATGCTAGTAACTTCAGTAACAGAAATTGCATAACTAACAGCAACTCCACTACTTTTTTACCTAGAGCTAGACATCCTGGAGTGTGAAGTTAAGTGGGCCTTAGGAACCATCACTAGTAGAGGTGATGAAACTCCAGCTGAGCTATTTTAAATCCTAAAAGATGATGCTGTCAAAGTGCTATACTCAATATGCCAGCAAATCTGGAAAACTCAGCAGTGGCCACAGACCTGGAAAAGGTCAGTTTTCATTCCAACCGTCCAAAGAAGGGAAATGACAAAGAATGTTCAAACTATCACACAATTGTACTTATTTTCATATGCTAGCAAAGTAATGCTAAAAATTCTTCAACCCAGGCTTCACCAGTATGTGAACCAAGAACCAATGTTGAAGCTGGATTAAGAAAAGGCACAAGAACCAGAGATCAAACTGCCAACATATGCTAGATCATACAAAAAGCAAGAGAACTCCAGAAAAACATCTACTTTAGCTTCATTGACTATGCTAAAGCCTTTGACTGTGTAGATCACAACAAACTGTGGAAATTTCTTAAAGAGATGGGAATACCAGACCACCTTACCTGCCTACTGTAAAACCTGTATGCAGATCAAGAAGCAACAGTTAGAACCAGACACAAAACAGACTGGTTCACAATTGGGAAAGGAGTCCATCAAGGCTTTATATTGTCACCCTGTTTATTTAACTTATATGCAAAGTACATCATGCAAAATGCCAGGTTGGATAAATCAAAAGCTAGAATCAAGATTTCGGGGAGAAACATCAATAACCTCAGATATGCAAATGACACCACCCTTATGGTAGAAAGCGAAGAGGAATTAAAGAGGCTCTTGATGAACGTGAAAGAGAGTGAAAAAGTTGGCTTAAAACTCAATATTCAAAAAACAAAGATCATGGCATCCAGTCCCATCACTACTTGCCAAATAGTTGGGGAAACAATAGCAACAGTGACAGATTTTATTTTGTTGGGCTCCAGAATCACTGTGGATGGTGACTGCAACCATGAAATAAAAAGACGCTGGCTCCTTGGAAGAAAAACAATGACAAACCTAGACAGCATACTAAAAAACAGAGACATTACTTTGTCAACAAAGGCCAATCTAGTCAAAGCTATGGCCTTTCCTGTAGTCATGTATGGATGTGAGTGCAGGACAATAAAAAGTGCCGAGCACCAAGGAACTGATGGTTTTGAACCGTGTTGCTAGAGAAGGCTCTTGAGAGTCACTAGACAGCAAGGAGATCAAACCTATCAATACTAAAGCAAGTCAACCCTGAATATTCATTGAAAAGACTGATGCCAAAGCTGCATGCAACTCCAGTATTTTGGCCACCTAGTGTGAAGAGTGGTCTCACCCGAAAAGACTCTAATGCCGGGAAAGATTGAAGACAGGAGAAGAATGGGACAACAGAGGATGAGATGGTTGGAGAGCATCACTGACTCAATGGACATGAGTTTGAGCAAATGCCTGGAGATGGTGAAGGACAGGGAAACCTGGCGTGCTGCAGTTCATGGGGGTGGCAAAGAGTCAGATAACGACTGAGCGACTGAACAACAAGCACTACCTTTTCAGGTATAATTAGGAATTTCTTCATGATATCTTCCCAGCATCCATCATACTATAATTTGAATTCATACACTTTCAAGACTAAAGATGGAAAAGTCTGTATGATGGTATAGATTCTATTCTGTTCACAACAATGACAACACCCAACAAGGTGAGTGCTCAATAAATATATATTAACACGCCAATATCACCTATCATATGTCTAAATGCTATCAGATCAAATTTTAATCTCTTGCGATAATTCCATTTTTAACCTTTTAAATTCCACTTTCTATGAATAGCCCTGTTCTTACTGTATATTTTGGTTTTTTTGGTCATTTGAAACATTTATGAGTGAACACCATGTGCTAAATAAGCAAGAGACAACATACTAAAAATAAATTTTTCAGTTTCTACCTTTAAGCAGTTCAATCTTAAAAGTATGACACAGAGAACCTCATACAGTGAGAGAAAGGTGGATGATAGAAAACTGTGTCAACAGGAGAGTGTCCAGGGAGGTTCCTTAGGAAAGATAATGTTTTAAAATTGCCAGGATCAAGAAACAGGTAAGGCTCTGCTCATAAGTGAAATGACATAAAGACCACATCAAGGTCACTTATTAACCTATTACTATTTCTAATTGTAAGAACATTCATTAAAAAAAAACTACAATATATGGAATGCATAGTTGAAAGTGTCCCATCAAAACATTTCTTCTCACTACAGGTTTTCTTTCATCAAGAAAGCTAGCCTCATTTCAGTGATCCAACATTTCATGTATGTTTGCTTGGTTATTTTGAAAAGTTAAGCAAATACTTCTTGGTATTTCTAAAATATTAAAATAAAACTGAGTGTACTAAGAAACTCAATAAAATTCAATTAGTGTGTGTGTATAAAGACTGTAAAACTGATTTTTATTTCACTACTTAT
This sequence comes from Neotragus pygmaeus, assembly GCA_006410875.1. Taxonomy (NCBI): domain Eukaryota; kingdom Metazoa; phylum Chordata; class Mammalia; order Artiodactyla; family Bovidae; genus Neotragus; species Neotragus pygmaeus. The sequence continues at coordinate 999,914 of SJYV01047911.1, read as the reverse complement.
CAAGAGGTCTTTCTGACTCAATGTTTACAGCCCCACCCTCATCATTTCATGAATGGCTCTTCTGAAATTCTCTCATAACACATCATCTCTGTGCTTTGAGTCATTCTCTAATTCAGTTCAACAACCACTCCTTTATCCTTCTAAAAGCCAATCTAATTCCAGCAGGTTTAATAGATTTGACAGCGCTCCTGGGTCTTCTTGATAAACTCCAAAAGCCCAAGTATGGCATGCAAGACCTCTTGACTTTCTAGTCACATTCAAAGTATCTTGATCCCTTTCAATTCTTTACCCCAAGTAAGTAAGATGGTACTCATGTTTCAATGACATACTCTAACATCACAGGGTATTTTCTGAACTTGACTATTTGAAATAATCACTTTCTCCGTATGCTGTCAGAGACTTTAGAAAAGACCTACATTATCACATTTAGTAATTAGGAATAATTATATTTTTTATAGGTACTATCTTAGAATATCAATTGTTGCATTTTCCTTATTTGTCTTTTTATTCCTAAAAGTATCTGCAGATGATAAGTTCCATTTTTTAAAAAATTTCAATCTAAGAAAAATTTAAACGTCTAAAATTTCATTTGGGGATGTTGGAACTGGGAGGGCCTTTTAGGATTATCCATCCAGTTATTTCTTTACACACACTCACACATAAACTATATCCATACGTATGATGCTATATATCAAAACAATATTATTGGGCACACATATAATTAATACAAATTTCAAAAATGGACTCATTATAATGTCATCCATTTGCTATTTTAAGTGCTTATCATAACCCACTAAATACTATCTTCACAATTGTTAATGGGTAGCGGTGGTATTTTACAATTCAAAAAGCACCAATCTAGTCCAAATCCTTAAATAAAGAAATAAGATCCCAGGATCATTATGTGAATTCACAGGAACTCCTGAACTAATGTTAGACGCAATATCTAGACACTGGTTACACTGCCTAGGCAACTGTTCTGCACATTCTCAATATGTACTTTGTGTTTTATCAATTGGTTCGGTAAGAAATCTAAAGCTTCCAATGGACATTCAAAGTTTTATTCTAGATAATGATCTTCTTCACATCACATTTAATATCTATTTGAATATACACTTAATAATCCCTATTAAACATACAAAACATATGACCCGAATGTTTATCTTTGGTTAATTACACTAGGGGGCACTTTTCAANACATTCAAAGTTTTATTCTAGATAATGATCTTCTTCACATCACATTTAATATCTATTTGAATATACACTTAATAATCCCTATTAAACATACAAAACATATGACCCGAATGTTTATCTTTGGTTAATTACACTAGGGGGCACTTTTCAACATCTCTAGACTTCAGGACTAAGTGCATCTTTCTGAAAAGTATGTCACATTCCTGGAATTTCAGAGCTATGGTCTTTTAATCCATTACCAGTTTTCTATCAAGGGATTACTGTCTTGTTTTTCTTACATTAATTATATATAGAATCCTCAGGCAGAAATTTGACAGAAAGAATGTAAACGAGCTAAGCAGATGCCATTTTCATTAAAAAGAATACATACAAATATTTCATTTTGAATAGGAATTCAATAAAGGTTTAAAACTATCCTTATTTGGCAGGTTTTGTTGTTTAAATAAGAACACATTTAAAAGCTTATCACATTGATTATTAATAATGCAGAATAACGTCAACTTAGAGCTTCGTTGGCAAAGGCAGTGAATATCTGAGGAATACACGGGAAGAGAAGACAGAGGAAACGCAAAAGCTGATGTTTAACTTGCTCTAAGAATCTGAACTTTCACTTTCTAGCAAAGAATTATCTGACTGCTACCAGATTTAAAAGTCTATAGCTTGGGCAATATGAAAGGTATGTAATTATGCAAGTAACTGCAAAGAAATAACATGTACATTTTGCATCTTAAAATGATACACAAAATACAAATCATGTACAAACTATTTTAAACTGCTTTCAACAACAAAAGGTAAATTTACTTGTTGCAAACATGCTTCTTTGAAGATCCCATTGGCATTGTTAAATATTGAGTTTTTAATTAGTGTTGATTAACAAACATTCCAACATAAGATCCTTTTAGTTTTAGGTAACCGCTATCAAAGTGACCTGCCTAGAAATTCACAAAGTAACAGGGCATGCTTAATTTGTCCCTGTCTTCAAGTAACATCAGTTTCGGACTGTTTCAGTGTACACTTTTACAACAGTAATAGGGTATTGAAATTAGACAGGCAGGGAGCAGAATTTATGGAAATTCCAATGCTTAACTAAATCACAGAATGAGGTTTTGAAATAGTAAATAATAAATCACAATGAATCCTCAACCTCGTTGTCAAGGAAACTACTTTGCCTTTGCCATAATTGCTGCGATCCCCATCTTGCCCCCTTTGACACCAATCCTTATCATACATTCTGGTCAGAGACTGAGAAAGTAGCTTTTCTATTCCTCTCAGGCAATCATGTAACATGCATTGAGCTTGACTGAACAGGGCCATGCGACCATACAAACGCTGAATTCAAGGCCTTTCCTTTTCTATATAGAGACAGTAATTAACTAGTAAGCAGCAGTATATTTCTGTCAAGCTATAGATAAATAACATGTCTCCATGGCATGTTTTAATAGCTATGTGTGTAGAAAGTTTGTACTAACTGACTTATTGTCACAAGATCTGTTTGTGAACCAGCAATCATTAATGTCTTAGAGGTAAACATAAATTTTTTTAATTCCTTTGAAAATAAAGATCAAATATTACATTTACTAACACAAATATTTACATTTAAACATTAATATTTATAAACCAAATATTATAAATAAAACAGTAAAAGCCATGCCAAATATGTGTTATCAGCTCAAATGGGTTACTTAACTTTCTCCTCCTTACATCTATTTTCATATATCGGTCCTTTTTAGTAACTATTATAAAATAAAATCCTGAAGTAAATGGGCAGTTTTATGTCTCTAATTCTATATGCTGCTTCTATTGCTTTCTATTAATTATTTTGATTTCCTTAACTGTATTTTATTAAAACCATTTGTTTTCTAATATAATTCTCATGTGCTTTCAAATGTATTTCTTGAATTCAAATTGCTATGTATTGTGGAATGCTCAATTAGATCATTCAATTTTGAAGGTTTCTTTCCTCATTTTAACCATTAAATGGTATAAAAGTAAAATTACCTGTGTACTTTTTAATGTTATCAGTCTACACTGAAATGAAAATTATCTCCCTTATCAGCAGGAAAACTTCCAAAATTTAGTGTAAACATTCATTCTTTTCTCTTTTATTTAAAATCAATATTGGCTCACACACAAACCATGTTTCTCTAGATCTTGTCACACTTAACTAGCAATAAAGATAATAACACTGACTATACAGTATTATATGAAAGAATGCATACATAATGTTTAGCTCTGGTCAATAACTGTTTACTCAGAAAGCATTCAACTAAATTTTAGCTTTCAACAATATTAACAATTTTTCCATTTTCCATTTAAAATTAAAATACCAGCCAAGTAAATTGTACAATTTGGAAGAACAGGTCAGAATGTTTGCTAAAACATTAAAGAAAATTCTGCAGTAGCCTTTACAAAACTATTTTCTCTCAACATATAGTGCCAGAAAGAAAAAGGTGTCAGGATTCTTTAACAAATCATTCACAAACACAGGGTTGCTTAATTTGGATAAGCAATGAAGAAAATCGTTTCATTTGAAACCAGACAAAAAGTGTAACAATCAAAACACTAATGAGTACAAAACAATAGCAACTAAAGACTTTTTCTTTTAATCTTTGTACTGTGTCACTACTACTGTGGTTATAATTTTTATCTCAAAAATACCATGTACCTGAGTTTTTAAAAAACAAAGAAAACTGTCTTGAATTAGCAGCTAAGCAAAGAAAGCAACTAGCTTAAACTAATGAAAAAAAGTATAAGAATTATGGAAATTCAGGTTGAGTATTAGAAATGGAAAAATAATGAAATTAAACTGTCTGACACCTGGAAAAGGAAGATCTAGGATCAAAGTTTGGTACAAATATTAGTAGAAAACCAGTAAGTTTCCACGACATATTAATTTTATACTAGCAAATTTATTAAAAGGTTTGTACAAATATTAGTAGAAAACCAGTAAGTTGCCAGGACATATTAATCTTATACTATGAAATTTATTACTTAAATATTTTCTCTCCATTTCTTGTTTCAATTAAATGGACTTATTTATTTTCTTTTACAATTAGTTACTACAAACTATCTTTGAAAATAGAGGGGGGCAATATTTGTTTCTTCAAAAACTTCCATCAAAGCCATATAGTCAAACCTTAATTATTAATGCAAATAGACGTGAAAGGAACATGTCCCCAAATGTTCCTACTGTCTCAACTACAGTAATCTGATATTTGAATACTGGTATCTGATTTTCTTGATTGAACTGTTAACTTAAAAACAAAATTAAAGTACTTTTATAGTACACTTTAGTACTCAGGTTATATTAGAATGTTATACATTTTTAAAAATTCTCTGCTTAAGCTCTCTTCTAACAAAATTCATTATGCTGAAAATAAACCACATAACTTCTCAAACTAAAGCAGCATGCCCCATAAAAGCCTTACTCTCCAATGAAAAACACCATACCTTAACTGGGGAAGTTAATTATGTGCTTTGGTTTCACAAACCAACTGCTGTTGCCAGCTGCATTCTAAATAAAAGTAAATAGAGACAGTTTGAGCTGCCAACAAAAGACATAATTAAGTAGAAAAAATGCTGTCAATAAAACATGGCTACAACATTTTAAACTTTGAAAACAACTAGGGCCAACCAGATTTGGACTATATTGTATAGTCAATACATCTTAACCACTAACCACTTGGGTCAAATAATAATGTAGAAGGGGAAAGCTCACAAAAATATATTTGTGGGGAAATAAAGTTTTATATAAATGAAAGTTAAATCAGATGGTTATTTGTTTGTTTATTTATTTTAGCTTTTCTCAAGAATTCCACAAAAGAATAAAGCTCATAAAATGATCCAGGGTCTGTTTTTCTATCTCTGCTCTTCTAGCTACATTGGAGAGAAACTGATTCATTATGTTCCATGGATATGTAAGCTCTAAATTATCCCCTGGAACTAGCTGAAAGGGGCTAGTAAAGCATCTTATGAGAACTGGCTTCAGTTTAAAAGATGTCATGAACACAAATGGCATTTAATGTCTCCCTCAGGGTTATCTTCTAACCAGAAAGTTAACTTGTATATTTACAATGTTTCTAAGTTTTCAAAGTGCTTTCACATTTGCTATGTCATTATCCACATAAATGTGGATAATACATAAATGTGGATAACACATAAATGTCCAGCTTTGTTTGGACATACTTTGCAGAAAGCATGACTTTTTTAACTGCAAAATAAAAAAGGGTTTTTGTGTTTTTTTAACTGTAATTTTTGAGATAAAAATGACTTTTACCCTGATGAATATCAAAACAGCTTAGAATCTATGAGTAATTATGAGCAGTACATTTGGATGATAAAGTCCTTGAATAAGTTTGCTAGAAAGCAGTGTCTCTTAGTGATAATAGAAATCAGTGCCTCTTAGTGATAACAGAAATCAGTAAACCTTGCAAGCCACAAGGATTATGTGAAAAAACCACCTCTGACTATTGACCTGATGTTTGGATGTTTAACCAACTTTCCCATGTCTAGCTCAAATGTCTAGATCAAATGTCATGAATCATCATTTCTCTTATCTTCCCAATTNCCTTGCAAGCCACAAGGATTATGTGAAAAAACCACCTCTGACTATTGACCTGATGTTTGGATGTTTAACCAACTTTCCCATGTCTAGCTCAAATGTCTAGATCAAATGTCATGAATCATCATTTCTCTTATCTTCCCAATTCTCCCCAGATACCTAAAATCAGAAAATAAATTGTGCAAAATGTATATAAATCTAAAGGTTTCCAAAGTATATCTATGTTGGCATAGCAGAAAATCAGGGAGATCAGATGAAATGGTGGACCCAGCAAAATGGCAGTGTAGATCACAAGGAAATTTTCAACCTCAATGAAAGAAAATGGATAGAGAGAAGAAAGAACAAACTGATGAATCAATCAATATTCACCAACCACCACTTGGTGTTTTAGCATAGTCCGAGGCAGCTTTGGCTCAGAGTTAAAACGTCTGTCTACAATGCAGGAGACCTGCATTCGATACCTGGGTCGGGAAGATCCANAGAAAGAACAAACTGATGAATCAATCAATATTCACCAACCACCACTTGGTGTTTTAGCATAGTCCGAGGCAGCTTTGGCTCAGAGTTAAAACGTCTGTCTACAATGCAGGAGACCTGCATTCGATACCTGGGTCGGGAAGATCCACTGCAGAAGGAAATGGCAATCCACTCCAGTACTATTGCCTGGAAAATCCCATGGACAGAGGAGCCTGGTAGGCTACAGTCCATGGGATCGCAAAGAGTCGGACAGGACTGAGCGACTTCACTCACTTCACAAGGCAGCTTTAGGGCAAGATGAAAACAATCTCTTGTGTCTGCATAAACAACTCTATCCAAGGAAATATATATAAGTAAATAATTAAGGGGCATAAATTGCGTGGTGTAAAAACTGGGATAAAGGCAGATTCATAAGAACTGGAACTGGGAAAGATGATGTTATATAGGAGATTTCAGCTTAACCCTGAAGGATGAACAAGATAGATAACAAAGGAGGATCAACCAGGAGGGAAAAAAAACTGCAAAGATGGCTGGCTCGCTTGCTTATTACTAAGTGCTATTATTTGTAACACTTCAAAATAACAGAAGTAATTTGACAAAGAATTATACATGTTAACATGGGGTTATTTAAGCAAAGCACACAGGAATTAAGGCCTTACAGCCCCCACCCAAAGTTGTACCACGTCATTTTGTGGCCTGGATCCATTAATCTCCATACCATTTCATAATGATATAGTTTCACAGCAGCATATAAACCTATGTATCCATAATATGCAGTTTGAGTATATTTCACACAAATATAGAAAGAAATGAGGTGGGTTCCCATGGGTAAGTAACGCCACCACAATGTTAAAGACTGAGAGATGCTCTTGTAATTAAAGGCAGAATTTGAAGAGGCAGAGCTAAGAGATTTTAAACTTTCCAGAAAAATCACTTTTAAGAACTTATGCTGACTTAATCGCGCATCTCTGTAAAAAATCAGATTAGCTTGTTTCATCTCTTTTACTTTTCAGGAGACAAAGAACATCCAACTACTTGAGAAATAAATCCTCCAACATTATCTAAGGCTCAAGTAAAATGCTAGAAAGCATTCCAACAAGGGCACTTATAAGGATATACATATAGTCACTTTTGGAAAAGGGCAAAACATCAGGATCTCTCTTCAGAGACCAAATCTAAACATATTTAAAGGACTTGTTTTGATCTGTGTTAGTAATTAGAGCCCCATCAAATTTATTTGTTCGATGTTTTACTTTCTGTAACAGTTGAGTTTCTTTTACTAGAGATATGAAGAACAGTCACTGTAAGAAATTTACATTTCATTACAGATACACCTGGCTCACTTGTCAAATGCATTTCAAAAATTTCATTCTTAATTGAGCAATTCATCTCCCACCAATTAGTTACAAAGTTTAAATAATGGCCTTAAGATTTGTCTAATCCAATGGGCTAATGTTCTAGTTGAAGAAATGATAGCCCAGTTCTAAGTCTCTTGCCCTCAGATACATATTTAGTGGCCATTTAGCGGCAGAGAAAAGTCAAAGCAAAAGATCTACCTGCAACTGTAATGATTCTAGTTGTTCAAACATTTACTCCTAAGTATCCTTAATTCTCCAAAGTTTTTTCAATAATGACTCTGTGTTTTAAGAATAGTTCATTTTCTCCAGGCATTTCCTAATCATACTGAGTACAAATCTATTCATCTATATGTTGAATTTCTAACCCTACAATGCTATCTTCAGTCTGGGACTACACTACACTCGGGATAATTCAAGTCTCAAAGCCAATCAGAGATACAGATCACATCTTGCGTGAAGAGGCAGGTAAGTTATTATATGTGATTTCATTGATTCGATTTAATTAAATGGTTTTAGGGAGAGGTTCCTTCTTTCAGAATGTATTAAGTTTAAAACTGCAAACTTTTGATATGAACTAATTGTACTAGAATCCAGTAGAACCAAAATACACATAGTATATGATGTCTATCCTTTTAAGAAAATCGTAATTTCTAGTGTGTTCAAGAATAAGACAATAAGACAAGTTGAAAAGAATGACCCTCAATTTAAAAGGGACACATTATAACATTTCTCTCTGGTATGATACTATTTTAATTCCCTTTGTGAAGACATTCAAGTTGGAAAATAACCATCTGTAGTGTGGTTGCATTATTTGGACAAAGTAATGAATAAATGTCCTCCTTCACTCCAAGAAGGAGACCATTAAATGACAGAAATTCAGGAAAAGAAAAATGAATCAGATTGATTCAGCACCATAAAAAAAGCATTCTTCATTTATTATTTACAACTTTCAAACAAAAGAATAATCTTAAAAAACATGCTTTTTTAACAGTATAAATAAATTTTCTAAAATTTAGCTTTTACACTAAGTCAAGAACTATGTTAGCAAACAAAGCAAACAACTAGAATTCAAACTTCCTATCAATTCTTCTCGTGATGTCTTCAAATTTATTCATACATATAGCTAGGCTATGTCCCAAACGTTAATATCTTATAAATGTATAATTTAAAAAACATATACACAGTAACTTAAATTTCATAGATTGTTAAATTTCTGTCTATTTTGAAACATTTTCCAAAAATGTAAGTTGTCAGTATTCACTGAGTTGGGAAAAGAGATAAATGTTTATTTTAAATAAATTATAAGAACATCAAATCAAATAATAGATTTCTGACCTATACCATTAGTAATTATTAAAGTAATTTCTATGTATGCGTAATATGGAACCTATAGCAAGTGCTTAAACTGTGTACCTAGTGAGAAACCATCATCCTAGGTTATGTTACAGAAGAATGCAAAGAAGGCCACTATGATAGTCTTCTAGCCTTCCTGCAAATAAAGGATGGGCTTTGAACAGACAAGATTTACTCACATGGAAAACTATGGCTTCCCTGAATCCCTTGACGCTTACCAAAGGAGAATAAAACTCCCCTCCAAATTAAAGTACAATTTTAGAACCAGGAACTATAAATGCCTATTCATTGAAATTACACAGTATTTTAATACACTAAACAAATGGAAAACTATATTTCTTAGAAATATTCCTAGTCTGTTTTTAAATCTGTAAATATGATTTACAGGATTTTTTTTTTCTTTCAAACACAGTTAAACTACCTTTGTCAAGCCTGACTCATGACTAACACCTGGCAAAAATTTTAAAGAGTTTTGATTAATACTAAGCAGATAAGCCAGCCATACACAACAACCTTTAAGGGCAAGGTCACTGGTTTGGGATTTTCCTATAAATACTATTATATCCTCATTTTAAAGATAACTAAAACAATGTAAAAGAGGTTAACTGGCCAAAGTCACTAACAGTTGAGCACTCCTATTAAAGGCTGAACAGGTTGAGAATTCATACTCAACCACTCTGGCCCCTATGCTCTCAAGCACTATGGCATGTCATCTTAGGCATGTCAATTGCAGCAAGCCATTTTGATGCAGAGATAAAAGCAAAAATTTTTTAGTCTGTAAGTGAATGCTGAGAACCATCCCATTCTATGTTATCTTAACGTGAGAATACCTATCTTAACAAAACATTCTTACTTCACTGGCACTCAAAAAATTATTATAAAGGGTGATAACTAGGGAGACAGAAATAGGAATTAAGACAACATTATAGGATGAGGTGTGGATCAGGAGTGGCTAGGATGAGGACCCAGAGAATCCTGTCTCAGGAAAAGAATCAATTCCACTCTTGACTCTGCTACGTAAGACACTGATTGTGGTAATACATATCTCACTTGTCCATAGCTTGGAAACTACAGCTGAGAATTTATCAATCAATGACAAGTAGATTAGCTGTATAAACCAAGGGCAGGAAGTAACACTGAAAGTCCAGAATTTTTAACAACTTTCTCTCAGTTTGACTTATCTTGATTCTGCCACTAACTTACTATGTTAACCTGAATAAACATCAAGTCATGAACCATTCTTCAAACCAAAAATGAAGGGGCTGTATTAAATTATCACCAAAGTCCCTTTTAAACTTCTACAGACTTTAACTTAGTCACTCAAGGCAAAAAAGAATTTATTGACAGTCAAGTAACTCTACTTGTTATTATTACACAAAAAGCTCTGTTAAGAATAAATCAGGGATTTCTCTCATTATGTAAAATGGCCTAAGCAATGGAAAAAGTAATTTTATAGCACTTTGAATGAGTGTAAAAGATCACATATTGCCCACTTTAGTATTACTAAGAGCTTTATAAGAAAATAAGTACAGCCTTAAAAATAGGTTGAGATTTTTAAATATTTCACAGTAGACTACATACAATGTTCTGATAGAAGTAAATGAGACAAGAGATCAATATACAAATATCTGCATTAAAAAATATTTCAGGAATATATTCAAAGCATATGATAAAATCAACTTGAAGTCCACTTTAAGCAAGCACTAAAACCTTTTCATATTTGTGAATGCAGTTATATAAGTTTTCTCAATATTCTAAAAATTAGCTCAAATATGCTAATTTTTTTTAGAAATGTCCATTTTGTGAAGTACCTTAACCATTCCTCGAAGATATAAAAATGTGAAAATTCTCAAGGTCTAGATTCTTACTCAAATGAATAAGGGTTTATTCCACAAGCACTTGATATACAATTTTCTCCTTTATGCACTTTAAAAAGTTGAACTACTACAGCAAATGAATAATTGATTTATGGGGAAAAAAGTTCAAGTGAAGGACATATTATTAACTGTGCAATAAAGAGGCTGGTTGGGAGAAAATGTACCTCTTGAACATTTTAAAAGCAATATTTAAAAAAATGCAGATGCCAGATAAGGGCAATGTTCTTCATTTCACATCAGCACATAAGTCACATAGTAAACCCTAAGTCCCCCTCCAAAAACAATAACTAAAGGGCAGATTACATATCAAGCTGAAAATAAAATGCAAATCTTTTTCCATGTGAACACACAGAGTATTGCACTCAATTACTATTTTAAAGAAGAAGATTTAACTGTTATTCCAAATTTTCCAAAGTGCATCAATAATCTAATCAAAATATAGTACAAATACTACCTAACAGTGAATAGTATAATTAAAATTCTATAGGAAGTAATGTTATTCACAGTGTTTTGGTTACTCAAAGGCTAGGTGCTTTAATTTTACTTGGGCATCCCCTGTGGCACAGTGGGTAAAGAAACCGCCTGCAATAGGGGAAACCTGGGTTCAATCCCTGGGTTGGGAAGATGCCCTGGAGAAGGGACATTCTGGCCTGGGGAATTTCCATGGGGTCGAAGAGAGTCAGACACGACTGAGTGACTTTCAATGTCACTTAATTTTACTCAATAATTCTGTAATTTTAATGATAAAAATGTAACTTTATTTTTTATACGATTTTGCCCATATCCTGAGAAATACCTGCTCTAGTCAGTCAATTTTTCAAACAGCAGAAGAGAAGTATTATTAGGGAAGTGGGCTGGCAGCTGGACAGTTGTTCACTCTGCCTACCATATTCCATTAATGAAACTCTGATTTGCCTTTGTTCTGACAGTAGCAAACAGCTGTGTGTAAATAAGCCACCTTTCATACGCTGCCTCCCATTAGTCCCCACTTCTTATTTGACAAGGTCACTTGCTGCAGAGATTTGTTGAAGAAAGTGTGTGCAGCCCATAGAATTAAGACTTTAGAACACAGGCAAGTAAGCATTTTTCTGTTGGTAGCTTGAGCAAATCAAGACTGAAAGTTTTGTCTCAGTACTTTAAACATTTTTCCTTTAAAACTAACTGTAAATGACTTTTCCATTAAATCTTCTTTCCTTTACATCTACATGACATAGTATAAAATACAGACTTAATCACAAAATGGTATTTACAAGCCCATATTAATAAATAGTAGGGCTTCTCAGGTGGCTCAGATGGCAAGAAATCCTCCTGCAATATGGGAGACCTGGGTTCAATCCCTGGGTTGGGGAGATCTCCTGGATGAGGGCATGGCAACCCACTCCAGTATTCTTGACTGGAGAATCACCATGGATAGAGGAGCATGGAGGGCTACAGTCCATGGAGTCTCAAAGAGTAGAACATGACTGAGCGACTGAGCACATTTATTAATTCTAAGATGTTGCTTCTCTGTTGTTTCACAATGAGAAACTTCAGATCTAATTGACACTATAAAGCAAGGCGCACCTTTAATTTTCAGCTTGACCTATTGATCTTCAGAAGGGCTTAAGCTACATTATGACAACATCATACAATTAAGTTGTTTCCAAACAGAGGCATGCAGAAAGGGTGGAATGGCCAGTTTTCAATGCCACAGATGAAAACAAAGAAGGCATGTTGGAACAGTCGTCATACAAGATGAATCATGACTTTGTGGTTTTGAAAGTTTATGAGTAGAAAAGATCTAGGAAACTCTTTATACTTTCTTAAGATTAAACAACTCAAACATCTAATAACTGTACTTTGGAATTAAATAAGTATTCAAATATAATTTTCACTATCCTATCTTTCTAGTCATACTTAAAATTACAGAGTTTTAATGTTAGTCTTATCTTGACATACAACCATTACAAGGAAGGTGAACCCATAGTAAACTTTATTAAAGGATAACTAAAACAAAACTGAAGTTCTTTTTAGCAACACTGGCACTTTGGATGTGAACACTGTTGAGAACCAGATATTGCCATTTTAAGGGGGGCACTAAGAATCATGTGACTATCTCTAGTTCCCTCACTCTCTACTCAGAGATTACAATACCATCCACAGAATATATAATTCATGTTTTTAAACATTTTCAGCTTCATGCTATCTAATTACACTTGGCAAGTTTTACCAGTATTAAGTCACGTGGAAGGCATCTGAATTCTAAAAATGCTTTTACTACTTTACCTAAGTTGACTTTCTACTTAAAGGCTACTCCATTTTCTTTCTAATATTTAGTCATAACCTTGATCTATTATTTATAATTTTCAAATAAAATAGGTTTCTCTACATTTCAATCAGTATGTGTCAAAGCATTTTTACCACTATTAATTATAGAGAAATATTAATGATTATATAAGTATTTATTTTAATGGAATTATATTTAATCATCTAGTATTAAGAAATGTTCACATAATAAATAATTAAAATACACTAAAGGTCCGTCTAGTCAAGGCTATGGTTTTTCCAGTCGTCATGTATGGATGTGAGAGTTGGACTGTGAANTGAAATGTAACTTGAAAAGTACAGTTTTATTTATTTTTCAATCTCTAACAACAACATACTCATTTGCTATTTATTTATCATTCACCTGATCAGACAATAAAAATAATGCCTTCTAAATAGGTTCTTTTAAGATTATCATTTAGTAAGACTCTAACTAGTTAAGCAGTTACAAAGTTTTTTGAAAGGTAGTTACATAAATGACAACCAATATAAACATAAAAATTTTCAAGAGTAGAAAAAGGAAAAACAACACCTCCCCAAATTTAAGTATGTGTTTGGTTATTTTACCTCTGTTAACAAGAAAAGGGCAACCCACTCCAGTATTTTTGCCTGAGAAATTCCATGGACAGGGGAATCTGGTGGACTACAATCCATGGGGTCTCAAAAGAGTCCAACATGCTTTCGCAACTAAACCACCACCACCACCACCACAACAACAAAAAGCAAACAGCAGTAAAAACCCAAATCTTGATCATTTAATAACATTCTTTGCCTGCATATAGCAGCAAAAATGTCTTCATTGGAACTAGTTCTGGCAACTTAAAATGCAGTTTATATTCTTGTATCTTGAAAATAACCTCACAGTCCATAATTTTCAAACATGCTAAAATTAGATTATCATTATGGTACTCTCTAAAATACAAAACTATTATTTGAAATGACTAAGAAAAACCCATTTGCACCTTTCTTTTACTTGAAAACTGATTTCTTACAATTAGAAATATTATTTTATAAAGTCATTTGTTCATATATCAAAATATTTCAAGAAAGGATAAATAGGAGTGTTCAGTTTTTCTCTTAGAACATTTCAAGTACAAATGGAAAAGGAACACTAGTTATTCCTTGTTTTAGGATTAAGTAGGTATGCTAAAAAAGATCCAAGGAATCCAAGTACTCCAAATTTAGATAATTAGGAGTAAATATAATTTTTTGTACAAGGCTTCAGTTTGAACAACTGTTAGGTTACCAAAATGTATTTTTAATAAATTAACCTCATTTTATTTTCCTCTTATAAAAACTCTCATGAATGTGGATAAAAAGTTTTATGTGGAGATACACACAACAATATGTATGAAATTAACTCTGAATAATTGTATGGCACAGCCAAGTCATTAATTTCATACAAATCTCATAATGAATGCCACAAATTTTTTTGCTATCATTTCATAAAGAAAAATATACATTTCCTACTTGTCCAATTTGGACATGGTAGAGTCATTATATATAGATATCTAATATTAATAATAGGGGTAGCCAACCATAATTGGATTTTGTTAAGAAAGAAATAGCAAGATTAGTCTCCATTAAAAAAAAAAAAACTACTCTGTGTATCTTTACATTGTATTTTAAAGTAATGTAACTCAAAGATATCAAGGGTTTTAATTGGGCAGGTAATTTCTCTGAAATAAGAACATTTAAATTTTAAAATAGAAGGAAAGAAAAAAAGGATGTGAGCAAGCGAGAGGCAAATGATTCAGAGTAAATAAACTACAGTGTAAAAGCTCTCAGGTGTTCACAGAAACTATATGAAGTCTAGCACGCCTGAAGTCAGGAACCCTACTGAATACTGGCTCCATGCCAGTTGGAGACAGAATCATAAGTTAGATCACTTAGGGATTTATACTAATTGAGGCCACCAAAGCTTTCTTAATAGAGAAAGAAAAGGACCCAATTTACTTTTTACTGAGTTCACTTTTGCCAAACTGTGGAGAATAAATGAAGAAAGTGGGGGACAAGAATAGAAGTGGGTGATCACTGCACCAAAAACCATTATTGTAAAACTAACCCCATTTATCACTTTTTTAGTTAATGCAGGTCTCCCCTACATTTTAACTAAGTGCAAATTAAAACTTGTCTGGTTTTCTTCAACAATATCACCAGTTTAAAATATTTTTTTAAGGAAGAATAAGTTCATATTTTGTTTATGGTTTCTAAGGCAATAAAGGGAGCTCACACTAAACAATTTCTTTATGCTAGGGTAGGTGCTTAAGAATAGCTTATATTTAATGTTTCATTAACCCCCCATGGTAGATATTATTACTCTGATTTTGCAGATGCAGAAATTGAACCTCAGTGAGAATGACTTGTCCTAGGTTATAATAAATACTGAGATCTGGGATTTCATTTTAGCGTTTTCTGATTTCTGACTCTTTATCCTTTTTAAAAACTTAATTGTGCTATTCTCATTTTTTTATGCAACAGCTGAGAGTAAGTTGCAGACGTGAATAAATAATTTTGTGCATTTTCTAAAAACAAGGATATTCTCCAACATAAGAATAGTACAATTCTAAGAGAATGAGAAAAACAAATGTGGTAACATGTTGACAGTTGGGAAGTCTTGGTTAAGGCTATAAGGGAAATACTTGTACTATTCTGCAACTTTTCTGTACACCTGAAATTATTTCCACATAAAAGTTTACTAAAATAAAACAATTAAATTATGAAAAAGAAAATCACCAGTTTTTCAGATATAGCAGTGGCAGAGATGAATATTACCAAGGAAACCCTGAAAGAGTAAACCAAAGAAGTTGGCAATTTTTATAACACACACATACTCACACTCCTATCCAAATAAAGTATTTACAGATACTAGAACTATTAAGAAAGAAAATAAATAGGATGATGTAACTTGGAAGTTGCTTCCCATAAAATGACTATGAAAAGCCTCTCCCAGGGTTGACATTAATTAGAGCCAAGGCCTGAAGAATGAGAAAATAATAATGTGACAAGCTGAGGAATGACTTGCAAGCAAAAGAGAAAGTTGAGTATGTTCCATGTTCTCCTCTAGAAAGAAGGCAAATACATGCAATGTTAACATTTCTTTCCTATTCCTCTAAGATTAGCATGACAGTAAGAACATGGACTCTGCAAAAAAATGTTTAGATCTGAATCATGGTTGTACTAATTTAATAACTGTATGCTCTTCGACAGTAAATTACTGAATCATTTTAATCCCCTTTTCCCTAATCCACATGTTGTAGAAAATAAGATCCATACTTTGACTCTTGACAAAAGTATCTTCAATAAACAAATAACACCCAATAAATTTTCCTTGTTTCTTCCAAAATAGATGTCCCTTTCATCTTTTTTGAACTTTAAATAAATATCATTTTCACTTGAAATCCTACAATCTATGTAGAACATTTTAAATAATATTATTTCAAATGTCCCTTAAAACAAAATTTTCAATGTTCCTTAACATAATCAAGATTTCATGGTTAGTGATGATGTAAGCCCTCTCTCCCCTTCCCTTAGGGTGATGAATTGTCACTCTGGGAATTCTTTTCTCGGTACTGTCTGTGGGGCATGTAACAAAGGTTACTTAAATAATACAAAGGCTTCCTTACATCTGTGGGTATCTCTCAGGAGAAATAAATCATTAGCTCAAGATTAGCAGCAAAAACTACTAATCTCACATTTGAGAAAAATGTAAGAAACCAGGAAGAATCAGAGATTAATTCCCAGAACAAGTAGCTTCTAAATAATCGTACTCAGAGGAAAGTGATCTCTTCATATAGGAAGGAAAAGCAGGAAAGAAAAACTCTTGAGAGTTCCCTCAACTGCAAGGAGATCAAACCAGTCAAACCTAAAGAAAATCAATTGTGAATATTCATTGGAAGGACTGATGTTGAACCTGAAGCTCCAATATTTTATCTGATACAGACAGCTGACTTATTGGAAAAGACTCTGATGCTGGGAAAGATTGAAGACACAAAGGAGAAGGGGTGGCAGAGGATGAAATGGTTAGACAGCATCACAGACTCAATGGACATGAATCTGAGCAAACCCTGGAAGATAGTAGAGGACAGAGAAGCCTGGAGAGCAACATTCCATGAGGTCACAAAGAGGTGAACACAACTTAGCAACTATAACAACAATGAATCATACACGACTCTCATCAATTCTCAATATTTCAACATATTTTAGCTAGTAAAGCAAGTGTCACAACCGTTTTTTTTATTTAAAATTACATTAAGTTGTAGAAAACCATTAATTCAAGGTTATAGTTTCAGAAATATAGATAGGAAATTGAAAGAAAGAGCACTGTAGTGAACTTAATGTCTCTCTTAAATACATTTAGAACAAAAAGTGAACAGAGAAAAGGGGTAGAGATGCTAACATATGGAGAATCAGCCACCTGTAAAGAAGTATGTGGGAGTTCTCACATGTTTTAGAAATAAAGTAAAATAGACAATCAAATCCAAGGAGCTGCAAAATTCTCATTTTTCTACTTCTCTATACATTTATAGTAATTTAAAATTTCATTTTAACAAAGATGTAAATAAAGCTAAATGTGAAATTAAATAGGAACACTGTAATAATCATACAACTTTATTTTTTTTTAGTTTACCCTTAATAGAGAAGCTACAGGTCAGTTCATTTGTCTATGCATTCTCTGGTGCAATATCCTACATATGTCAATGACCACTATTTGGAGAAAAAAGATTATTTTATGCCCTTTATCAGTATAATTGGCATCATATTCAATTTCCTCTGAATCAGGTCCTCACTAAATAAGTACACATTTGCCAAATGACATGCTGCCTTCAAACACATTACTTAGCAATTAATTTTGCATACAACAAAGCCTTCATACTTGACAGTTCTTGGGCTCACACCTTGTTGTTAGAAGGATATATGAAATTAAACCCTGAAATATATTCAGTAACTTACTATTTGGAAGCTTATGATTGTTGTCAAATTACCACTGACCCCTATGTATGATAAATAAGTGCATAGTAAAATATAATATTAAAAGATCTGAAATGCTAAAAATGTAACACTGTTTTCATAGTTTTAGTAACATGATACAGAAAAATTGAATTCTAGCATTTTTAGCTCTTCCTCCATCACAGACTGCTACTTCTATCAGAAAATTGTAATTATTTTTAGATTGTTCTTATAAATACTTAAAATCGTTGAAAAACAAAGTATCTGCTGCTATTCAGATAAATTTAATTCCTGGTAGTAAGGAACTACAAGAATCTAGAGGTGATTTAACACTTGTGACATGTAATTCAATAAATTTGGGTTATATGTACTGACTTCTAATCTTTTCAGAAAACTTCATTATTTTTTTTTTTGCAACCCATGTATATAACTCAACTACCAATCTTTTGGTATGGGAAAACATGCTCCATAATCCTCTTGTAGGTTCTCAGCATATGATAGCTGGTTTCCTGGGGTTTCCCCCTTTAATTAGTCCTAATGTAAACAATTAAATCTCACTTTACACTAAATCAAACTTAAATAACACGAAAGGACTGAGGCATTCCTTCTCATCTTGCCATCTCTTCATCTACTCACTTACAACCCATTCACACCAACCTGAAAATCATCACAGGAGAGAGTCACTGATGTTTACAGCAAAATGTCACATTCCTCACATTGTAGGATTCGGGAAGGGAGGGCACACATACTTTCAGATTCTTTATCCTTATGGTTGTGAGCTTAGTGGCACAGATTATTACAAAATACTAGGTATACTTCCGGGTGCTATACAGTAGGGGGTTGTTGATTATCTATTTTATATGTAGTAGTGTGTGTGTATGTTAATCCCAAATTCATGTTCTGACAAAGCTAACCCTACCTGTGGATCATGAATAAATCATCTAAATTCACTGCTAGACCCTCCATAAAACGAAGAAACCCCAGATTTTGTAAAACCTATTCTCTATATGACAAAGTACATGACATTAAAAATCATATAGCCATCCTTCAGTGTTTGCACATTTTACTTTGGGATTTAAGTACTGAGAAACAAGCATGGTATTTATGCTATTTGGTTTCATGGGAACTTTTGTTTTCTAAAAAAGGTCTAGTAATTTCTTTACAATAATTATCAATATAAAAAGGATCATTTGTAAATTAACTTCTCCAACAAATATCTATTTAGCATTTCCTCTGGCCAACATCCACTGGATCATAAAAAAGCAAGAGAATTCCAGAAAAATATCTACTTCTGCTTCACTGACTATGCTAAAGCCTTTGACTGTGTGGATCACAACAAACTGTGGAAAGTTCTTGAAGAGATGGGAATAACAGAACACCTTACCTGCCTCCAGAGAAACCTGTATGCAGATCAACAACAGTTAGAACCAAACATGAAACAACTGACTGGTTCAATATTGGGAAAGGAGTATGTCAAGGCTATATATTGTCAACCTGCTTATTTAACTTAAGTAGGGTGCTGGGCTGGATGAGTCATGTAAAATGCCAGGCTGCAAAATCATGCAAAATGCCGGGCTGGATGAATCAGAAACTGGAATCAATATTGCCCAGAGAAATATCAATAATCTCAGATATGCACATGAGAGTACACTTATGGCAGAAAGTGAAGAGGAACTGAAGAAACTC
Source organism: Neotragus pygmaeus (assembly GCA_006410875.1). Lineage (NCBI taxonomy): Eukaryota > Metazoa > Chordata > Mammalia > Artiodactyla > Bovidae > Neotragus > Neotragus pygmaeus. Next base: position 980,154 of record SJYV01047911.1, on the reverse strand, counting down.
TTGAGCAGGGTGTAAGAGGAGAGTGGAAAAGCTTGCCCAAAACCCAATATTTAGAAAACGAAGATCATGGCATCTGGTCCCAACACTTCATGGCAAATAGATGGGGAAACAATGGAAACAGTGGCAGACTTTATTTTCTTGAGCTTCAAAATCACAGGGACAGTGACCACAGCCATGAAATTAAAAGACACTTGCTTCTTGGAAACTTCCCTGGTGGCTCAAATGGTAAAGCGTCTGCCTGCAGTGTGGGAGGCCTGGGTTCAATCTCTGGGTCAGGAAGATTCCCCTGGAGGAGAAAATGGCAACCCCCTCCAGTATTCTTGCCTGGAATATCCCCATGGACTTGGGGGATCTTGGGGAATATCCCCATGGATCTTGGTCGGGCTACAGTCCATGGTTTGGCAAAGAGTCAGACATGACCGAGCGACTTCACTTTCTTCCTTTCTTTCTTTCTTTACTCCTTGGAAGAAAAGCTATGACAAAGCTAAACAGTGTATTAAAAAGCAGAGACATTACTTTGTCTACAAAGATCCGTCCAGTCAGAGCTATGGTTTTTCCAGTTGTCATGTATGGATATGAGAGTTGGGCCGTAAAGAAAGCTGAGCACCGAAGAATTGATGCTTTTGAACTGTGGTGTTGGAGAAGACTGTTGAGAGTCCCTTGGACTGCAAGGAGATCAATACAGCTAATCCCAAAGGAAATCAACCCTGAATATTCATTGAAAAGACTCATGCTAAAGCTCCAATACTTGGGCCACCTGATGTGAAGACCTGACTCATTAGAAAAGACCTGATGTTGGGAAAGATTGAAGGCAGGAGGAGAAGGGGATGACAGAGGATGAGATGGTTGGATGGCATCACCGACGCAATGGACATGAGTTTGTGTAGGCTCTGGGGGTTGGTGATGGACAGGGAAGCCTGGTGTGCTGCAGTCCATGGGGTCGCAAAGAGTCAGGCACAACTGAGCAACTGAACAACAACAACTATGTATACATAGTTCTGCTTGCATTGGAGACATCAATAGAAGGAAGAAGAAACAGGTGAATCTGGTTGGTCAAAAATAAAAACTGCTATGAAAAATTTAATATTTCTCTTCTTTCTACAGATTTATAAAACATAAATCCAGCTTTGTATAAACGGCTTACTCATGTTCTATTAATATAGCCATCTACTGGAAAATTCATTTATTCATTAATCTATCCATTCATCAAATATTCATTCATTTAAAAATATGTCCTGAGTCTTGCATTTTACTTAATTCTAGGAATACAAACTACCAGAAGGCACTGTCCCTCCCCTTGGGAAGCTACAATAAACACTCAAAAAAACTAGCTTTGAATCAAGGTCTATTTTGTACATGAAAAGAGTAGTTATCTAGTAACTGTTAGATAAGAATAGTGAAGTCTACAGGAAGACAGAGAGTCTAAAAGATAGCTCAAAAATTAATGACAGCAGACTAAAAAGGAAACAAAAGTTACTAAAAGGAGTATTAATTAGCTCATTATTAGTCAGTTGATTTTTTTTCTGGCAAATTTACCAATAGGGATAATGTGAAAATATCATGACTAATCTATTTCATTGTTAAATACTTACTTTTCAAACTTTAAAAAGTTTTTTCTCTCATCCATTTCTGTTTTCTTTTTAAATTTAAATTTCTTGGTATTTAACATAATATGATCAATACACATAACTAATTTTCTTTTCTCTTAATATACAAATTTTGCTAGTTTTTAACTTTAGCATGTGAAATAAAATTCTAGCTTAAAAATAAATTTTTCTATAAATTACTTCCTCTGATACTCTATGACAAAGGTTTTAACTTTAGCCATGTGAAATAAAAGTACAGCTTAAATATAAAATTTCTTCTATAAATTACTTCCTGCTATATTCTATGACATAAGACTGATGTAGGGCAAAAACACTAAGTCTAAATTCTTTTGTAACAAAATAACTCATGATAGAAAATCTTTAAGATGTAAATAAAATATTCATGTATTTGATTAAAAATATTAAAACATAGTTTAAAATACTAACAGAATTAATAGAATGCAAATTTTTCTGGGTATAACACTGCACAGCAACACTTTTAGTCAAACATGTGGAACGTGTCATGACATTCTGACATCTCTTATCAAGTGGCAGATGAGTTTTTTAACTGATTGAATATTACTGAAAACATTAAATTTTATGCAAAACTAGCTACGGTAAAATACTTTGATACTTTATCATCCGATTAAAATGTCAGTGAAATATGCATATGTTCTAAAATTAATGAAGGCAACTGGAAGTTGCTTTCAACTAGAAAGCATCATGCATTTAACAATCACATGTTGAAAGCAGGACTGTTAAGACAAAATTTAAAAAAAGAATAAGAAGTACACTAAAGGCAAGCAGATTTTTTAAGTTACAAACATATACTTTGTTCCAAGTAAGCATCTTTATTCCATAGTTTAGATTCAACATGGATATTCAGCTCCTTCCATCTAACAATTTCCCAATTTATTAAGATAAGGAAATTGAACCAGGGAAATTAATAGACACTGATTCAAGATCAAAAATTTTGGATTCCTAGAAATCATTGTTGATGATAGACACAAAGTACCTCTTCTGTCATCTTACCTACCACAGAACATGTTTTCATATAAAGATCTTAGTGATTAAAGCCCTACAATATATGATTGTAAAACGTGCCAGATAAATTGCACATTTAACACTTTATACTTAGAGAAAGAATTTAGACTAATGGCATATCATTTGCTCTTTAAAATAAAGAAAACTTAAACTTCTGATCCCAAACAAAAAAATAAGTAAATAAATAAAAAATAAAATAAAATACAGAAAACCAAGTATTTTTTTTAATTTTATAAAAAAAAGAAAAAGAAGTAAGAGATATTCCAAGAAAATGTTAGCTTCTGGATGTCAAGATTTCAAATCCTTTTCATTTTTTCTTTATTGTATTCTATGTTTGAATTTCTTAGAATCCAATAAAGCCATTAAACTACTTTAATATTTTTAAAAGCTTCTCACAGTATTCCAGACCAAAACTCAACTACCAAAAAAATTAGCATTAATTAAATACTATGTGTTGTTTATGCTATCACTTTTACTAATAAGAGAATTTCTAATCACATAAGAGTAGAAAGATGAAATATTTCAAAAATTCTGTACAACAGAAACAAAAAAATACTGTTCAATGGACACAATTGATTAAAACACAGTATCTTTTCATAAAAATAAAAGAACTGTTATATACAATATTGTCAGAATTGAAGTGGCAAATGTTAATAATTTGATGCTTAAATTATTAAAATATCCTAAAACTAAGTCATATTTTACTTTATTTTCTTAAACTGTGTCCATTATTTACAGTTCTATTGATAACCTCATCTCTGTTCTTACTAACTTCCAAAATGTGAATGTTCAAACATAATTAATAACCCTAGACAATTAATTTCATAGAGGTGTGTATCAAAACTATATTCCAACATGTAGAAAATAAATAATGGCATGAATATGTGACTATAAACTGCATGTCATATTAAAATAAAAGCTTCATAGCAGACTGAAAATAAGTCATATCCAATTAAAGAGTAAGCACTCTTATTCAGGGAAAAATGTTAAATGTGTCTACAGTTTATTTCTTCTTTTTGTTGTTAAATTTTGTTGTTATTTTTTTTAAAAATCTTTGTACATTTGCTATCATTTTTAAAGTTACTAAAGTCTCACTGGCCCTGATGTAAGTAATCATCCCCAATTCTGACAATTTTCAGAAATAGAACACTAAGTCAAATACTGGCCTTGAATCAATCTATTGAAGCTGAATCTTAAAAGGCATGTGGATGCACCATGCTTTGAAAGGCAGCAAAGATAAGATTAAGGACTATATAGCCTTGTCTTATCTCTAAGTATTTTTATAATATATTTGTTCTTGCCCTAAGAGGACATTTATAAAAACAGGAAAAATGATGTTTACTCTTAGCTTCAGTTCCTCACACCAACTACAAAAGTACGCTGCACATAGTAAGAACTTCATAAATACAGAATTTGCTGAAAGAAACAAATGATTTTATGAATAAAGGGCTTCCGTAGTGGCTCAGAGGTTAAAGCGTATGCCTGCAACGTGGGAGACCTGGGTTCGATCCCTGGGTCAGGAAGATCCCCTGGAAAAGGAAATAGCAACCCACTCCAGTATTCTTGCCTGGAGAATCCCATGGATGGAGGAGCCTGGTGGGCTACCATCCACGGGGTCACAAAGAGTCGGACACAACTGAGCAACTTCACTTTCACTTTCTTTCACTTTATGAATAAATCAAGTCAAGGAGTAGCAGTACTATTATTAGCTCAATGGTATTTGTTATATGTCCTAAGAAAGGTCAGTCTAGTCACAGCTATGGTTTTTTCCAGCATATGATGTGAGAGTTGGACTATACAGAAAACAGCACCGAAGAACTGATGCTTCCAAACTATGGCACTGGAGAAGACTCTTCAGAGTTCCTTTGGACTGCAAGGAGATCCAACCAGTCCATCCTAAAGGAAATCAGTCCCAAATATTCATTGGAAGGACTGATGCTGAAGCTGAAACTCCAATACTTTGGCCACCTGATGCAAAGAACTGACTCAATTGGAAAAGGTCCTGATGCTGAGAAAGACTGAAGGTCAAAAGAGAAGGGGACGACAGAGGATGAGATGGTTGGATGGCATCACCGACTCAATGGACATGAGGAAACTCCAGAGCTGGTGATGGACAGGGAGGCCTGGCATGCTGTAGTACATGGGGTTGCAAAGAATCAGACACAACTGAGTGAGTGAACTGAACTGAACTGAAGTATAATCAGGTCTAGGTTTCTCCAGTCTGACATGTCATATACAGAATTTAAAAATTCTTATATGCAGCCTCATTTAAACCAATATTGCTATTATCTTGAGTAGAATAATAATAAGTTTCAGTGGCTAGAATAACTGCTTATAACTCAAGAGAGTCAGAGTACTAGAATATTCAACTTCCATCCTCCCTGATTTCCAGTTTCATCTCCTTAAGTCTAAACATAGTCATCTTGATCATTATATTTCCTTATTTCCCTCTTCCAAACTAACCATTAATTTTACCATTCCAATGCATTATCAACAATCAGTCTCAAAATACCAACGAAACAGTAAAGATTTAGAAAACAGCAGTGAGACTGGAAGAGATTGACTGTTGTATAAACATAAGAAAAGTCCTCCTAAGGGGTCCACAGATGGTTATACCAATGGCATATTTGGCCATAGGTATTCTCTCTAAATATGTCACAAAATGGGGTTTTTTTAATTTTTATATCTTTATTCAATAACTATTTAAATAAGCTCATATATCCAGAGGGCAAATATTAAAATTAAAAAATAGCAGTATGTTCCACTCAAATATAATCTTTCAGTTTCTATTTATCGATTAGGAACAAAAGCACAGTGCAGAATCTGTCAATGTATAGTGAATTTGAGTTAAGAAAGTTGCCACCAGAAGGAACCATCTGGGGCTGATAGAGGCTTTCCTATTGACATAATGCCTAAATATGCAGTCAACCCAGTGAAAAAATAGAGCTCAAAATATGTCTGGCACAAGAGACAAGAAGCATATGGTGAATGCCAACATCGTCCATGTTCTCAATAGACTGTCAGGCATCAAAATACACATAGCCTGAGTGTGAATAGTGTGTGTTCATTTATAAACCTTTTTAAAGCCATTTTCTTTTTACACATATTGCACTGCTTAAATTATGGATGGCTAAATTGTAGGCACCGTGCTACATACATCTAGAAATACTCCAAAATTGCACTTTATCCTCTGGAGGAGAAAATGGCAACCCATTCCAGTATTCTTGCCTGGGAAATTCAATAACTAAAGTCCATGGGGTCTCAAGAGTCAGACATGACACTGCAACTAAACAAGAAGTGAATTTTCATTATTACACAAATTAAAGAGCATCAAGAATGTTCTATCAGTCACTGGGATGAATGAATCTCACCTCTACCTTTATTACTGATTTAATGCTATTGACTTAATACACATAAGTTTCCACAAGTACAAAACTAAGAAAATAATACTAACTCCACACAGTATTACCCAGGACAATGATGAGAAAATACCTAGCATAGTCCTTGATATCTAGTACAGGTCCAACAAAGGACAGCCATTTCTTTTAGTTTTAAGTTACAAGTACAAATTAAGGAGAAAAATTCAATACTATTTGTCTGTATATCTATAATAATAGCTTTCCAAACTTTATCCATGTCTTCAGTTCAGTTCAGCCACTCAGTCATGTCCGACTCTTTGTGACCCCATGAATCGCAGCACGCCAGGCCTTCCTGTCCATCACCAACTCCCAGAGCCCACCCATGTCCATTGTGTCAGTGATGCCATACAACCATCTCATCCTCTGTCATCCCCTTCTCCTCCTGCCCTCAATCTTTCTCAGCATCAAGGTCTCTTCAAATGAGTCAGCTCTTCGCATCACATGGTCAAAGTATTGGAGTTTCAGCTTCAGGATCAGTCCTGCCAATGAACACCCAGGATTGATCTCCTTTTGGATGGACTGGGTGAATATCCTTGTAGTCCAAGGGACTCTCAACAGTCTTCTCCAACACCACAGTTCAAAAGCATCAATTCTTCGGTGCTCAGCTTTCTTTATAGTTCAACTCTCACATCTATACGTGACCACTGGAAAAACCATAGCCTTGACTAGACGGACCTTTGTTGACAAAGTAATGTCTCTGCTTTTCAATATGCTGTTGACGTTGGTCATAACTTTCCTTCCAAGGAATAAGCATCTTTTAATTTCATGGCTGCAGTCACCATCTGCAGTGATTTTTGGAGCCCAAAAAAGTAAAATCTGCCACTGTTTCCACTGTTTCCCAATCTATTGCCATAAAGTAATGGGACCAAATGCCATGATCTTAGTTTTCTGAATGTTGAGCTTTAAGCCAACTTCTTCACTCTTCTCTTTCATCAAGAGGCTCTTTAGTTCTTCTTCACTTACTGACATAAGGGTGGTATCATCTACATATCTGAGGTGACTGATATTTCTGTCTGCAATCTTGATTCCAGCTTGTGTTTCCCTCAGCCCAGCATTTCTCATGATATATTCTGCATATAAGTTAAATAAGCAGGGTGACAATATACATCCTTGATGTACTCCTTTTCCTGTTTGGAACCAACCTATTGTTCCACGTCCAGTTCTAACTGTTGCTTCCTGACCTGCATATAGGTTTCTCAAGAGGCAGGTCANCTTCCAAACTATGGCACTGGAGAAGACTCTTCAGAGTTCCTTTGGACTGCAAGGAGATCCAACCAGTCCATCCTAAAGGAAATCAGTCCCAAATATTCATTGGAAGGACTGATGCTGAAGCTGAAACTCCAATACTTTGGCCACCTGATGCAAAGAACTGACTCAATTGGAAAAGGTCCTGATGCTGAGAAAGACTGAAGGTCAAAAGAGAAGGGGACGACAGAGGATGAGATGGTTGGATGGCATCACCGACTCAATGGACATGAGGAAACTCCAGAGCTGGTGATGGACAGGGAGGCCTGGCATGCTGTAGTACATGGGGTTGCAAAGAATCAGACACAACTGAGTGAGTGAACTGAACTGAACTGAAGTATAATCAGGTCTAGGTTTCTCCAGTCTGACATGTCATATACAGAATTTAAAAATTCTTATATGCAGCCTCATTTAAACCAATATTGCTATTATCTTGAGTAGAATAATAATAAGTTTCAGTGGCTAGAATAACTGCTTATAACTCAAGAGAGTCAGAGTACTAGAATATTCAACTTCCATCCTCCCTGATTTCCAGTTTCATCTCCTTAAGTCTAAACATAGTCATCTTGATCATTATATTTCCTTATTTCCCTCTTCCAAACTAACCATTAATTTTACCATTCCAATGCATTATCAACAATCAGTCTCAAAATACCAACGAAACAGTAAAGATTTAGAAAACAGCAGTGAGACTGGAAGAGATTGACTGTTGTATAAACATAAGAAAAGTCCTCCTAAGGGGTCCACAGATGGTTATACCAATGGCATATTTGGCCATAGGTATTCTCTCTAAATATGTCACAAAATGGGGTTTTTTTAATTTTTATATCTTTATTCAATAACTATTTAAATAAGCTCATATATCCAGAGGGCAAATATTAAAATTAAAAAATAGCAGTATGTTCCACTCAAATATAATCTTTCAGTTTCTATTTATCGATTAGGAACAAAAGCACAGTGCAGAATCTGTCAATGTATAGTGAATTTGAGTTAAGAAAGTTGCCACCAGAAGGAACCATCTGGGGCTGATAGAGGCTTTCCTATTGACATAATGCCTAAATATGCAGTCAACCCAGTGAAAAAATAGAGCTCAAAATATGTCTGGCACAAGAGACAAGAAGCATATGGTGAATGCCAACATCGTCCATGTTCTCAATAGACTGTCAGGCATCAAAATACACATAGCCTGAGTGTGAATAGTGTGTGTTCATTTATAAACCTTTTTAAAGCCATTTTCTTTTTACACATATTGCACTGCTTAAATTATGGATGGCTAAATTGTAGGCACCGTGCTACATACATCTAGAAATACTCCAAAATTGCACTTTATCCTCTGGAGGAGAAAATGGCAACCCATTCCAGTATTCTTGCCTGGGAAATTCAATAACTAAAGTCCATGGGGTCTCAAGAGTCAGACATGACACTGCAACTAAACAAGAAGTGAATTTTCATTATTACACAAATTAAAGAGCATCAAGAATGTTCTATCAGTCACTGGGATGAATGAATCTCACCTCTACCTTTATTACTGATTTAATGCTATTGACTTAATACACATAAGTTTCCACAAGTACAAAACTAAGAAAATAATACTAACTCCACACAGTATTACCCAGGACAATGATGAGAAAATACCTAGCATAGTCCTTGATATCTAGTACAGGTCCAACAAAGGACAGCCATTTCTTTTAGTTTTAAGTTACAAGTACAAATTAAGGAGAAAAATTCAATACTATTTGTCTGTATATCTATAATAATAGCTTTCCAAACTTTATCCATGTCTTCAGTTCAGTTCAGCCACTCAGTCATGTCCGACTCTTTGTGACCCCATGAATCGCAGCACGCCAGGCCTTCCTGTCCATCACCAACTCCCAGAGCCCACCCATGTCCATTGTGTCAGTGATGCCATACAACCATCTCATCCTCTGTCATCCCCTTCTCCTCCTGCCCTCAATCTTTCTCAGCATCAAGGTCTCTTCAAATGAGTCAGCTCTTCGCATCACATGGTCAAAGTATTGGAGTTTCAGCTTCAGGATCAGTCCTGCCAATGAACACCCAGGATTGATCTCCTTTTGGATGGACTGGGTGAATATCCTTGTAGTCCAAGGGACTCTCAACAGTCTTCTCCAACACCACAGTTCAAAAGCATCAATTCTTCGGTGCTCAGCTTTCTTTATAGTTCAACTCTCACATCTATACGTGACCACTGGAAAAACCATAGCCTTGACTAGACGGACCTTTGTTGACAAAGTAATGTCTCTGCTTTTCAATATGCTGTTGACGTTGGTCATAACTTTCCTTCCAAGGAATAAGCATCTTTTAATTTCATGGCTGCAGTCACCATCTGCAGTGATTTTTGGAGCCCAAAAAAGTAAAATCTGCCACTGTTTCCACTGTTTCCCAATCTATTGCCATAAAGTAATGGGACCAAATGCCATGATCTTAGTTTTCTGAATGTTGAGCTTTAAGCCAACTTCTTCACTCTTCTCTTTCATCAAGAGGCTCTTTAGTTCTTCTTCACTTACTGACATAAGGGTGGTATCATCTACATATCTGAGGTGACTGATATTTCTGTCTGCAATCTTGATTCCAGCTTGTGTTTCCCTCAGCCCAGCATTTCTCATGATATATTCTGCATATAAGTTAAATAAGCAGGGTGACAATATACATCCTTGATGTACTCCTTTTCCTGTTTGGAACCAACCTATTGTTCCACGTCCAGTTCTAACTGTTGCTTCCTGACCTGCATATAGGTTTCTCAAGAGGCAGGTCAGGTGGTCTGGTATTCCCATCTCTTTCAGAATTTTCCACAGTTTATTGTGATCCACACAGTCAAAGGCTTTGGCACAGTCAATAAGGCAGAAATAGATGTGTTGCTGGAACTTTCTTGCTTTTTCAATGATCCAGCGGATGTTGGCAATCTGATGTCTGGTTCCTCTGCCTTTTCTAAAACCACCTTGAACACCTGGAAGTTCATGGCTTACGTACTGCTGAAGCCTGGCTTGGAGAATTTTGAGCATTACTTTACTAGCGTGTGAGATGAGTGCAACTGTGCGGTAGTTTGAGCAATCTTTGGCATTGCCTTTCTTTGGGATTGGAATGAAAACTGAACTTTTCCAGTCCTGTGGCCACTGCTGAGTTTTCCAAATTGGCTGGCATATTGAGTGCAGCACTTTGACAGCATCATCGTTCAGGATTTTAAATAGCTCCACTGGAATTCCATCACCTCCACTAGCCTTATTCATAGTGATGCTTCCTAAGGCCCACTTGACTTCACATTCCAGGATGTCTCGCTCTAGGTGAATGAACACACCATCGTGATTATCTAGGTCGTGAAGATCTTTTTTGTATAGTTCTTCTGTGTATTCTTGCCACCTCTTCTTAATACTTTCAGCTTCTGTTAGGTCCATATCATTTCTGTCCTTTATAGAGCCCATCTTTGCATGAAATGTTCCCTTGGTATCTCTAAGTTTCTTGAAGAGATCTCTAGTCGTTCCCATTCTTTTGTTTTCTTCTATTTCATTGCACTGATTGCTAAGGAAGGCTTTCTTATCTATCCTTGCTATTCTTTGTAACTCTGCATTCATATGGGTATATCTTTCCTTTCGTCCTTTGCTTTTCGCTTCTCTTCTTTTCACAGCTAATTAAGGCCTCCTCAGACAGCCATGTTGCTTTTTTGCATTTCTTTTTCTTGGGGACGGTCTTGATTCCTGTCTCCTGTACAGTGTCATGAACGTCCATCCATAGTTCATCAGGCACTCTGTCTATCAGATCTAGTCCCTTAAATCGATTTCTCACTTCCACTGTATAGTCATAAGGGATTTGAGTTAGGTCATACCTGAATGGTCTAGTGGTTTTCCCTCTTTTCTTCAATTTAAGTCTGAATTTGGTAATAAGGAGTTCATGATCTGAGCCACAGTCAGCTCCCGGTCTTGTTTTTGTTGACTGTGTAGAGCTTCTCCATCTTTGGCTGCAAAGAATATAATCAATCTGATTTCAGTGTTGACCATCTGGTGATGTCCATGAGTAGAGTCTTCTCTAGTGTTGTTGGAAGAGAGTGTTTGCTATGACCAGTGCATTCTCTTGGCAGAACTCTATTAGCCTTTGCCCAAGGCCAAATCTGCCTGTTATCCAGGTGTTTCTTGACTTCCTACTTTTGCATTCCAGTCCCCTATAATGAAGGGGACATCTGTTTTGGGTGTTAGTTCTAGAAGGTCTTGTAGGTTTTCATAGAACTATTAACTTCAGCTTCTTCAGCGTTACTCGTCGAGGCATAGACTTAGATTATCCATGTTTATTATTTTATAATTAAAGCAAGCTTCATATAGTAGGCTTATGGAATATTAAGACTACATGTGTGTTTAGTATCTAAGTTGTGTCCCACTCTTTGTGACCCCATGGACTATAGCCCACCAGGCCCCTCAGCCCATGAGATTTCCAAGGCAAGAATATTGAAGTGGGCTGCCATTTCCTTCTCCAGGGGATCTTCCCAATCCAGAGACCAAACCTACCTCTCCTGCATTGTAGGTGGATTCTTTACCACTGGGCTACCAGGGAAGCCCATTATCAAGACCATTGTTGATCAGTCGCTCAGTCATGTCCAACTCTTTGTGACCCCATAGACTGTAGCAGGCCAGGCTTCCCTCTCCTTCACCATCTCCCAGAGCTTGCTCAAATTTATGTCCATTGAGTCCATGATGCCATCTAAACATCTCATCTTCTGTCATCCCCTTCTCTTCCTGCCTCCAATTTTACCCAGCATCAAGTTCTTTTCCAATGAGTCAGCTCTTCTCATCAGGTGGCCAAAGTATTGATGTGAAGAGCCAACTCATAAGACCATATGAAAGGTTAGTTGTAAATTTCTAATTCTTATATTTTTTAAATTCTGTATTTATGCCCCACTGATATGTTTGTCAAGGTCTGAGCCCACTATTATTGCTTACATTTTTAATGGTAGTAACTTCATTAAACTGACTATACAAATTGTCCATCAAATCTATTTCTCTTTATATATTTCCTATCTTGATGAATTCTGGATGCAACTAGACTCCCCATATTTATCTCTCATCATTACTTAATATAAACAGCTATTTCTGTGAGCATTGAGTTTGCTCTAACTGAAAACAGTCTGGTGCATAGGCACTGGTGAGAAGGCAAACCAACCCAACCATGAGATCGTATCAACAACCTGACACAATTGATCAAGATGTGGGTCTTCAATTCAAGGGCAGCCAGACATGATCCCAAGAACAGTGTATGATATGGCTCCATGAATAGATAGGAGTGAGGCCAGTGAGTTTTCCTCTTTTTCAAGAATTTCCCAATTTTGAATTGGGAAACAAGGCAATTTCAAGATTAATGAAGAAGCTGAAGACGCATGATGGATCAAGGCTGAATGGATTACACAAGATACCATCCTCAGAAAAAAATGTGAGGGAACAGAAACTTTGTGTAAGGCAAAGAGAAAAAAGATAAGGAAAAGAAAGAGCAGAGGGAAAGAAATCCTGTGGGTAGTTATGAGAAGAGCAGGCAGATACAAAGGAAACCTACTGCAAATGAGCAGAGTCCCACAGACTTCTGCTGCTGCTGCTAAGTCGCTTCAGTCATGTCCAACTCTGTCGAACCCACAGACACCAGTCCACCAGGCTCTCGCCTCCCTGGGATTCTCTAGGCAAGAACACTGGAGTGGGTTGCCATTTCCTTCTCCAATGCATGAAAGTGAAAAGTGAAAGTGAAGTCGCTCAGTTGTGTCTGACTCAGCGACCCCATGGACTGCAGCCCACCAGGCTCCTCCATCCATGGGAGTTTCCAGGCAAGAGTACTGGAGTGGGATGCCATTGCCTTCTCCGACCCAACACATAGTAAGTGCCAATAAATACAAGCATTTATTACCATAACTGCTCTCCATAAACATCCCTCCCCAATCACCAACTATATATAATTTTCAAATAACAGAACATAATGCAAATTCAGCAGACAGGACTAGATTATCACTAAAGTTCCTTCTAGGCCTAATGCTCTAATATGCGACCTCTAGTCTACAAGAGGGAAACATGTTTGGTGAGTGTGAAGCATTTTGGGACTGTGGGAGGTTTTGGTAGCAAGTGTCAGTACGTGAATGTTGCCAGGAACACACAGAAAAGTGGTAACAGAAAAGATAGAAATGGAGAGATCCTCAGTGCAGAGTCAGCTGCTCTTTCCAGACAAACAGAAGAAAAACCTCCCTGTGGCACTTTCTCAACAAATTTCACTGATGAGGTTCATTTGAGTTAAAAGATTCAAAATGTAAAAAAAAAAACCCAAGCCCTAGTTAATCACCCCTTACCCACACACTGTATTTTAGACATCAAAGAATTAAACTCCTAAGACAAGCCTAGGCTTTTATTCCCAAAGGTTCCGTTCTGCCTTAGCAGACAGTTACACAAGCTAGCTTTGACCATCTTTTCAGTGGTTCCATAAGACCTCAAAAAGGTTCCTGCCGGAAGCCAGAACACAAACATACATCAGCGCCCCATAAGTCAGTCACACTGTTTTGTCTAATGCCCAGGCCCTAATCTCCATAGGCTCATCCTTCTGTATAAAGAACCACACAGATGGTTGTGCTCTTATTTAGGGCCAGAAAGTCAATCCTTACAACTCTGTGAGGAAGTCCATTTATTATCTCCATTTATTGGACACAGAAATAAAGTCTCATGAAAGTTAATTCATCCATGTACACAAGAGGCTGCCGGGGTCTTCCCAGGAGGTGCTTTCCCACTACCACGCCATACTGCCTCCCAGTTCCTTCTTGTCTCCTGGTCCTCCAGAAGCACCGTCCCCACAATACAACCAAGGGGATTAATTATTCAGGAGTTGAATTCTAGCCAAACAGATTTTAAAAATATGCAAAATGTTGACCTTTCCCAGCGTATTTCACTGACAAAATATTGAATTTGTTACTTAGAGTCTGCAGCTGAATAAAGCATCACTTAAGTGAATGAAGAGTCCACGTTGAAATGTGTCCAAAATACGCATTTCAGTGAGTTTAGCTCTGTACTCACTCTTAGGTCACCTTAGATGTCCCCAGACCCTACTCTGCCCCGAGACTCAACGAGCAAGGAAAAAAACGTTCTGTCAGCTTCTTTGTTACCTCTGTGAGGCGGCGCGGGGTGGCACCCTGGGGGGCCTCTCAAGGGGCNGAGTTTAGCTCTGTACTCACTCTTAGGTCACCTTAGATGTCCCCAGACCCTACTCTGCCCCGAGACTCAACGAGCAAGGAAAAAAACGTTCTGTCAGCTTCTTTGTTACCTCTGTGAGGCGGCGCGGGGTGGCACCCTGGGGGGCCTCTCAAGGGGCACGGTGGGCATGCTGTCCACTTGTGGAGGGCCCGGACTACGACTCCTGGTAACCTCGGGAGCTTCATTATCCTACAGCGAAGAAAAAAAAAAGATAAGAGAGAAGGCTGAAAATGACGTTAAGCAGCAACACAGTGGGACAGAGCCATCCCACGAGCTCCTCAGCTCTCCCCAGGCTTTGGTGGAAGGTTACTCACTGACTGAGAATCAACAACCCAGCAACACTGGGGGCAGTTTTCCACTGACTCTGACAAGCGGAGTCCCTGAAGAGACGCTGGGACCTGAGTCATTGATATTATTGGTGACCTGAGCTCTCGTTCCTTGCTGCTCAGCGTGATTTGTGGGCCAGCAACAGCAAGCATCACCTGGCAGCTTATGAGAACCACAGGGTTTCAGGCCCCTCCTCACACCTGCATTTTCACAAGATCCTAGGTAACCCTTATGCATAGTACAGTTTGAGGAGCATTGCTCTAGGGTAACCAGGTAGGGCTGGAGAAATTTTCTTTTTAAGCAGAAGTCCCTTTCGGGGACTGTGACTGGTCCTCCGTCGCAGGATAATATAAGCTGTGCGCTGGTGGGTGGCCCACCCTAGCATCCTACTTCAGGGAGTTTCCCGGGTTGGCAGTGACTCATGTGACCCCCACCCGTGGAGAAGNCGTGTCTGACTCTTAGTGACTTCATGGACTGCAGCCTACCAGGCTCCTCCATCCATGGGATTTTCCAGGCGAGAGTACTGGATTGGGGTGTCATTGCCTTCTCCACCACAGACTCCTACTAAACCACATCTTGGATCTGTGCTGGATATGATGACCAGTTTTCTTCCATCTTCTAAATCCCACAGGGCAAGCCAGTCAGGCAGTCTCCCTGAATTCAGTCCAGTTTATTTTATTCCCACACACCCATTATTCTCCACTCTTTACTAGCAAACTTGAAGAGATAACTCTTTTTCCTCATCAGTGATTTACCAAGTCTCATCAATTCTCCTTCTGAAATCTCATCAATTCATTCCTTTTTATCTAATTCCACTGGAAATTTTGCCACTGTCTCATTCTTTCTTACCTAGATCACAGTCATCTAAATGATCTTAAGAAAAAGCATACAAATCGGCAGAGGACAGGATGAATCTAGTTCACAGGTACATTTCATTTACCCCCTCAGTGTTTGAATGAACTGTCAACAATTCAAAGTTGTATTGCCAACAATACATCAATACATAGATGTAACATTTAAAATCAACCTGAGTTTTCTTCAGGGAAAAAAAAAAAGATCAACTGACATACTCACTTTGACCAAAAAATATATATATATATTATATTTTTTTTGACCAAAAAATAACAAAATTATCACCTGAAGCTGAGTAGCCTTTGTCTACTTTAGACAAGTATGCATTTTCCAGTTTTATTTCATGTGTTTATACTCTACATACTTCACTTTTCAAGTTAATTGCATGACTCTCTAGGAACTTACTCAAAGTTCTCTCTGCTTTTCAGCAGTCAACCGATTCAACTTAAATACCTCTAAAACAAAAATCTATTACCTTTCAAATTATCTGTAACCTATATGACATAATCATCTTTGAAATTATCTGTTACCTATCTGATAAAATCCTAACTCTTTCACATGATCTGACCCATATCCCATATTCTTCATCCAATGCTATCTCCTGTCACCTCTCACCTTGGAAACACATTGAACCACTTGCAATTCACAGTTTTCAGTGGCAATGTTTTTACATATGCTAGTCCCTCTCCCAGAATGCTTCATTCTTCAGCAGGTCAGTTCTTATGTGTTCAAATGTCTCTACCAGAAAACCTTTAGTTAAGGTACCACAGTTTTTTGTAAGGTTGATTAAAGGCAAGAGCCATGCCTCACACATAGCATAGTCCTGGCATGTGGCAGGTGTTCAACAGTTACTAATGAACACCTGATTTTTAAGCATCGCTTTTGTAAGTGTCAACAGTTTTAAAAAGCAGGTATTTCTCTAATTTTATAATTAGTAAAAATGTAAACTCAAGTGAAATAATTCACATAGCTAATAAAAGTCAGAATTTGAACAAATGACCAAAATTTTCTGCCTTTGAATATATACCCTTTCTCACTTCTATGGGAAACTCTGGTATAAATGTAATTTCACTATGGGATATGTTAGTGAAAGGAAAAACAGAGACCAAATCAATACAAAAGACAATAATATCTAACCCTAAATCAAAGCTGACAGGATAAACCCTGTGAACTGTTCAGCAGTATCACTGAAATGTGACTGGCTGTCAAAAAGCCATGATAATTTTCACAGTTCTAGGCAAACTAGAAGAAATTTCATAAAAATCTTCACATTTTGAGTACTTAGTACTTTATTATCTTACCATAATGGGAAAATAATTAGAAAAAAGAAAATGAAAAAGCAATCTACAATGGAAAATGTATTAAGAAAATTCAATGCCCAAAGGACAGATAGATCATAAACTCTTTTTAGAAAATTATTTATGACAATCAAAAACACAATTAACAGAACTAATTTAAGAATAATTTTGTGATCCAACTTATTAAATTTCAAGAAAAGTAACACTATTGTAAACGCTTCAAGCACAAATTAATTTGAGCAGTACTTAGCAACAGCTTGTGATATAAATTCATAAAACATGAAAAATTCTCTATTTTGCTTTCAACATTAGAGTACTATACAAGAT
The DNA here is from genome assembly GCA_006410875.1 of Neotragus pygmaeus. NCBI lineage: Eukaryota > Metazoa > Chordata > Mammalia > Artiodactyla > Bovidae > Neotragus > Neotragus pygmaeus. Next base: position 962,839 of record SJYV01047911.1, on the reverse strand, counting down.
TTTTTCTAAATAAATAAAATAAAACAAGTATTATATCATGTAATAGTAAATCTTCCAGCAAGATCAAAATATCTGAAGAAACAAAAATATTTTTAATATTTCCTTAACACTTGATTTTATTTCATTTTTTTACAATCTTGGAAAACTTCACTGTTTAGTTATTTTCAGAGACTCTAACACAAAGTCTCATTAAATGTTCTAACCTAAAACCACTCCCAGTTTTTTGCCCTTGCCAGTATCTCCGGGCCAACAAAATACTGACAAGTATTGTTTTCATTGCTTTAGGGAGTAAAACCCTGGACAGCAATAATCTTCACAGACGTGGATATAGATGTTTTCAGTGTTCTGTAAGGCATCTCCTTGCCACATAAGCACCTGCAGCCTTGCATTGTCCTGCTAGGCATTCCTAAAACACCTGGGCAAGCTGTTTACCAAAAACATGAGATATTGGAAGAGATGAGGGATAATTAGCAAATAAAACTACTTCTGGCACTCCCTCGACATGAGTGCAGGACCAAGCTCCAAATCGGCACCTGGTGAAGGGAACTGCTATATGTGATAATTCCAATTTACACATTCAGCCCAACATTCTGTCTGCCTGTCAATTTGAAACAGTTTCCTATTCAGTGATAACAGATACCCCAAAAGAATGCAGTGTCGAAATGCTGACATGAATTTTTTTATGCACCAACTAGACCCTCTTTCCTCTGGACCAGCTACATCTGATTTCCTCAAATTTGCAATGGACTGACAGTTGGGCACTTTTTTAAACTCCACCAACAGAAAAACTGAAGTAAGTAGTAGATCTTCCTGCAGAACAAACACCAATAAAGTTTTCTAATGTACCATTAAGAAAAGTAATTTAATAAAGTGGTTAAAAGAGAAAAAATTCACTGTGTCAGTGTATCTGAATGTATATTGTGTGATATTTTTCAGCTGGAAAATCATAAAAGTGCACCTTTCTACAATATATAGAGTTTACTAACTTTTTCTCTAAATTGACAGAGAGAAAGCAAAAGACAGGGAGAGAGAGACAGAGACAGCAGAGTAAGCCTGCAACTGCTAAATAAAAAAGAAAGAGAAATTTAACTTAAATCTAGGCAAATTTATTTTCCAGATGCTTTCATATAACCGTATTTTGATGAACTATTGGTAATATGCATAGGCAATTAAGTTAAATGTTATATTTCAATTACCTTCATATTTAAATAAAAAATATATGAACTGTGCTTATGAAGCACTATTGTTTTGTGGTGGGTTTTTTTTTTTCTCCTACATATATACTAGGTTATATACATAAATATCTCTCCCCTGAACAATCTATATACCTTTTTCCTTCCAGGTCATCACTTGGATGATTAACCACCTGTCCCAGTAATGAAGCCATGGTACAGCTCAACCATTTCTGGAACTCTCCTAATACATCTACCATTGAAACAGCAACAAAAATTTTTTTTTTTTTTTTTAAATTCTGAACTTACATCTTAAGAATGGAGTGACTTACTAATATAAATATAAATCAGTCAGGAATAAAGTTGATACTGTTTCAATTCAAGAGACACCTTTATCGTTGTAAAACAAGAGGTGATAATCAACTACTAGATGTGAGCCTCAGAAACTAACATTTCTGAAACCAGAAATGAATGCTGAAAATATCAATGAAAATTCCTTAATTTTCTGAGCAAATCTTTTAATTACAAAGTATTTACAGCTACACCATTTAGCATAACTTCAGTGTTTTATAACTCCCAAATCTAAGCCAAATGGTTTCTTTTCCAAAATTAATGAGTACAGAAAACACTTTCAGTACCGCAATTTCTACTAAACAAAGATTTTGTCTTTTATTTTCCCCTTATGTTAGAGACAGACAGAGACATCATGCTAAAACAGATATCTATTTGGTTACTAGAAGAAATGCACAAGCCAAATTCATCAGAAAGTTCTAAATGATGAGAGATATTCATTACTCGTCACTTTTTAACTGATGCCTTCATAATTGTTGTTGTTGTTGAGTTGCTAAGTCATGCCCAACTCTTTTGTCACACNATCAGTTCTGTCTTCAAAAAGATAACATGAGAAAGGAAGCACTAATAAAAAACAACTTTTTCCAGAACATTAAAAAAAAATTATTTATGTTTTAGAACAATGACCACACACTTAAGAAGCAGACAAAACTAAAGATGAAATGAAACAGTTATCATGAAATATTTTCAATTTTACTGGAAAAATTTAGTCAATAAATATAAAATATACACCAAAGCAAAGGTTTTGGTTAGTTCTCTCAGGATTATTTATAATGATTATATTTATAAATATATGTAAAATATAAATTTAGACTTCTAGCACTTTCTATAATACACAGCTATGTAAAAAATAATTCAATCAGAAAAACAATTATGATATTCAGGAAATCTATTTAATGCTTAATTCTAAAATAATAAAAAATATTCATTCTAGTCACTCCTATATATTAAAAAAAAAAGACAATATTTTAAGTTCTCCTGAACTTAAAAAGTAAAAATTTAAACTGTATCTTACCTTCTGTATTCGGTAAGAAGCTGATTATAATGATAAACCACAGACTTCGCATTCTGCAACCAGAAGACACCATTATTGATCCCTTTAAATATTTTCTTTGTATTCCTTAATGAATCTAGTTATAAATGCCCAGCTTCATCGAACCCAGCAGTCTGCATCATTGATCCTCATATCTGAAAAACAAACAAATCCATCATTTACTCTATGGTCCTGCAATGTCACAAAAAATGAAAGAACAATAGCAACAACTCCACTCTTTCCAACCTTTCTTTCCCTCCTTCTCCGAAGCATAAAAAAAGGCATATATTTTGATTCTATGTTCAACAGGAAACTGCTCCTATACACTAGATATCTGAGCCTTGCATTCTGAAAACAAAGCCCCCCAAATTAAAGGTAATCAGAACATATGAATGCACATAGTAGTTATATAATTTCACAAAGATGAACTTTTCTTGGAAAGATTAAAGTTATTCCAGAATAAATAACTGTCTTTCAATGACACATAATAGTCACTTTACCAGCTTTAACATATTAATATAATACCTCCAAACAAATTTCATAAATACATATACCTTGCTTCAAGTGATGGGAACAGCAGTATTATCTACTATTTTATCTTATTATCTAATAAAGTAGGTTACAGATATAATGAAAGTTTATTTTTCTACTCAAGGGTGTACAATTTTTAATATATGGTTGTAGCTAATATAATTATGGCATTCCAAACACTACACTGCAAACTGTTATTTATCTGACTGCTAGTTATTCATAGAAATCTTTTAATAATGTGATTGTCTCTTAAATATTTAAAGTTTAGATTTTCATATATAAGTTTTTCTTAGAGCAAAACTTAGTAAGGTCAAACCCATGTCCTTGAGTAGTTTAACCCATCCACTGGACCCAAATAAAAACCTAGACCATAATCGTTATATATCTCCAAATTTGCATCACCATCACTAAAATGAAGAGCCAAGCCTTTAAGTGCCCAGTTCTTCAACTGAAGAGGAAAAAAACAACTCAGGTGTGATTTAATCAGCATGTCTACGTTCCCAGGGTCACATGAAACCAGATTATTTGCTAGGTTCTACTGCAGTGTTTTACTCCTTTCTAGCATAGCATGACGAGTCAGAGTAAATACCATAAATACCAGCCTTACAATATACACAGTATGAAGGCAGTTCCCAAACACAGCCAGCCTCCTCATCTAGAGTCTAAGCGGAAAGAAATTACAAATTCTTCCTGTAAAGTTTTCCCAAGCTCTCCTTAAACTTTTGCAAATAGTTTTCTAAACTGAAGCAGTGACGGGTATACCTACCCACATCATGAGGTTGTGTCTATAACTCAAAATGAACTCTCACATAATTTAGATGCTATCTCTAAAGCATTAAGAAAATTTTAAAAACCAAATTTCCCCTAGATAATGTTGAACTTTTTATTTCACAGCAGTTAAGGTGTTCTGAATTTGCTACATGCTTAATGCATCATGCTGCTGTGCTCAGTCGCTCAGTTGTGTCCGACTCTTTGCAACCTCAAGGACTGTAGTCCTCCAGGCTCCTCTGGCCATGGGGATTCTCCAGGCAAGAATACTCTGTGAGTTGCCATGTCCTCCTCCAGGGTATCTTTCCAACTCAGGCATCTAACCCAGTTCTCCTGCATTACAGGTGGATTCTTTACCATCTGAGCCACCAGGGAAGCCCAAGAATACTGGAGTGGGTTGCCTATCCCTTCTCCAAAGGAACTTCCCCACCCAGGAATCAAACCAGGGTCTCCTGAATTGCAGGGAGATTCTTTACCAGCTGAGCTACCTGGGAAACCTTTTAATGCACCATATGTGATTCTATTATAGCAGGTCACTATATTGTATTATCAGTTCCCTACAATGTAACTTCAATGGAAAAAGAGTCAGATCCTAAATGGTTTGGAACACTGATCAAGCTATAAAGTCACTATTTTGCTTTGCCAACAAACATACCAGAAAGAACATAAAAAATTAATCTGAAGCTATTATCTAGTGTTTATATATGAAGATTCATAGACCTACAAAAGAAATTAGCAAGACAGTCTATAATGAGTTAATTTTATCATGCCTATAGTTTGAGATAAAGCTGTTTCCCTATATACACTCCATGATCCACAACCAACCTAGGTTTTTCAGCTCTCTCTAAAAACAGTGAAGACAAAATTAGGCATCATAATGAGAGGAATCAGAACTGGCTTACCTAGGTCTAAGAACACCTCAGATGTTCTTAGAAATAAAACAATAACAAAAGGAAAAGCAAGCTTCCTCCTCAATATGCCAAAAATACACAAAGAAAAAAGATACATCAAAAATTAATCTGATAGAGAACACATGGCATACAACCCTGCAAAACTGGCTGGCTCTCTATTCATTTTTCACTGTGAGTGCCCAAAGAATATTCAAAAGACAAAACCGAAAGTAAATGTTTGTTTTGTTTACAATTGCTGTACAAAGTACCTGCCTTAAAACTGCAAGCTATTTTATATAAAGCACAGACAGAAGTCAGATAATTTCATGGCCTGTCACATTTAAAAGGCCAATCATGAACAGTTTCTTAAATCCCATAGACTGGTCAATGATTGTATCAAGCAATTAGAATAATTTTAATATGTGGAAGAGGTGCATTAATGTTACTTGCAGTAATTAAGTCAACCTTTGGAATGCTCCCAGTTCAAGCAATGAATCCTGACTATCCAGATTTTGGTTGTAATAGGTACTTTTATCTCAAAGAACTAACGCGTATGGGCTGCTTGCCTACACGCACAATTCTTGAACACATTTCCACTTTCTTCAAGCAACTCAAGATCAGTCTGTCTTTGGTCACTGGCTATTTGAAAGAGTCCTTGTTTGTGGGAAGAAATAGAAGGAAGAAATCAGGGACTGATGACTGCTGTGTAGGAAACAGCTGCCAAGATAGGGAAACCTCTGTTAGTTAAGGGAAAAGGAGGAGGAAACCACACAAGCCAGACCTCTTTTGTGGTCTCTGGCCAGGATAGAACATTTTATGAACTGATTTAACTATACTAAAATTTCAGTGTGTTCTTGAGGTTTAAATGTGAAACACAATTTTTAAAATACACTCTAGTCAATTAAAAGACAGTATAAATGACTGTTTCTAACAGAAAGAGATTCCAAAATGTAACGAATTCATGGCTTTTTTTCCCACACAAATAAAGCTTAAGTCCATCCATCTGTCTGTTCAATGAGTAAAAGAATATCAAATTGATTATTATATCAAATTGATTATTCTCATTCTACTACATACAGCCAGTCACTTTCACATCAAATAAAATTATTTTCAAAACTGCAAGCTTTAAATGCAATTTTGAAAACAAACAAAAGATTTTACTGCTGTGATTCAAATGAAAAACAATCTTCCATTTTAAAATGTTAATGAAAATTGAAATACTTAGCAGACCATAATTGGCTAAGGACAGAATGAATAAATAATCAAACATTAGTCATATAATGTTTGTCAAATAATCAAAGATAGTGAAATTAGTCCCAAGAAAACACTGCTCCTAAATCAAACTGGAGCCATTAGATTCTCACTGGCATAGATGGAGCCAACAGACTTGTCCTTCAAACTCTATGCTGCTGCTAAGTCACTTTAGTCGTGTCCAACTCTGTGCGACCCCATAGACGGCAGCCCACCAGGCTCCCCCATCCCTGGGATTCTCCAGGCAAGAACACTCGAGTGGGTTGCCATTTCCTTCTCCAATGCATGACAGTGAAAAGTGAAAGTGAAGTCACTCAGTCGTGTCCGACCCTCAGCAACCCCATGGACTGCAGCCCTCTAGCTCCTCTGTCCATGGGATTTTCCAGGCAAGAGTACTGGAGTGGGGTGCCATTGCCTTCAATTACCTGAAAAAGGCAGCTCAGTAAGTGTCTCACAATGCAAAACAAAAATAAGGAACAAAACCAGGAAAAACACTATTACACTTTCTTTGAACAAACAGAAAAGATTAAGGGATTCCTCATATTAAAAAAACAATTTTTTCTTACCCTTCCCAAGAACTTCAAGGAAAAAATGGGAGTATGAAGGCATAGCGCACAGATGAAACCCCTCATAATGCTAAGCAGCAGTACATTTCTTAATAAAAACTGAAACAGAACATTTCTACTTAAATTATGAATGACTCTTTTCTTATCCTTATCCTTATCCTTTCAAATTCAGATTCAAACAATTTCATCCTAACCCTGTTTCCATAACTACATGACACTGTCGACCAAACCTCTGTCAAGACTTTTTTTATAAGTAAGTACCCTATTACTCTGTCATGTAAAAAGTCAATTAATGCATCATTACTACTAAACCTTCCAAAGCTCAACAACAACTTCCAGGAGCATGTCTCAGCACTGTTTATAGCCCAACAGTCCTCAGTGTTTTATACACTACTTACAATGTATAGTTAACCAGAGCCATTCAGACAGTAACTTGCTTTTATTTATTAGCTGCATTAAACATCTCATGCCTTAAATTGACAGCAAATTTAAGGAACACTACTAATCAATTTTAGCATCTCTGTATTTCTGTTACATTACTAAAAAAAAAAATCATACTTAATTTTATATATGTTGACATCTATTTAGCAAAAATAGAACAAATAAAAACCCATTTGTTGAAAAGCTCACTGACAGAAGCAGGATACAGCACACTTCAAATCAATGGGAAAAAAAGATACTTTAAGTTTTTCTGAAAATGGTTAACTGAGGTTGCTATCCTAGTAAGTGCACAGCCACTATAAAGATTCATATTTAAAGCTTTATCTTTGATTTCTTCTCATGGACACGGAACTACTGCGAACACTGGATATTAAGCCCAAACAACCAAAAGCATGATAACAGGAAAAAGAGCCATCTCAGCGGGAGACCTAACAAAGTTACCCATCCTTGATATCATGTACTAATGCTGTGTAAAATGAAACATTAATGCTTTGGGTAAGCATAAAAGTCTAAGCACTAAATGTATGTCAACTCTAAATGAGAGCTAAAGATTTCTGCACAAAATCAGTCTTTCTGATCTAATTTGTGCTATAAAATTATAATCATTATAGGACAGAATTTACTAGCAAATAAAAGCTGCTCTTTTAAAAACTATAGTTACCAAAACAACAGGATGATACCAACCCCACTTTGCCCCCACTGAAAAGATTTAGAAAATGAAAAATAAATTACAGAAACTACCCTTCTTTTGAATAGAGGAGAAAACATGGATACCCTTGGGAGTTTTCTTTCGGTAAGCTGTCGAAGTAAACCCCTGTTATCACTAATCAGAAAGCCTTTTTTTAACTCCAGACCTTTGACGTTCTTTTCCATTTGAGTTTATTTTCTTTCCTTTCACAAGGATAGGGCTGGGCTGGAAATGCTAACAGGAATTTTAAAACCATGTGGCCAACCACTAGTTGCCACTATCTTTCTCTGATTCATTTCTGCACATATTGGTATCAAATATACAGTACTTGCATTAAACTATTTAAAGTCCCCTTAACATTCATTTTTGGTCTTTATTGAGTATTCTGCATTGTGAAGACACAGATTCTCCTATGAGAGGACTCAGAGGAGGAGCAGAATAGAGTTCAGGAATGCTCCAGTACATTACACCTGCTATCTGCTATATCTAGGAGTCATGCTGAGCAGGCAAAAGAGGCTTGTACCTGAGGACACTTGGGAGGCAGACCAGGGCAGTCTGCCATTCTCATTAAAATGCTTCCAGTTGAAATAATAAAAACAAATGGCTGTCATTTTCAAACCAATGCAGGGGACATTTTATGACTGAACATAAAGTTGCAAATGAAGTTTCAAAAGAAGAGGGGAAAAAATGAAGCTACAAACCCAGTTCAAAATATTACCTTATATAACAAGAAAGTTGATGGCTTCCTCCAACGAAGGAAAAAAACATAAATCCATTTGTTTAAAATATTTTGTATTTATTGTTAAATTATAGTATACCTGCAATGTAGAATTTAGTGTTTTCCCCCATTTGGGGGAATGGGAAAGCTATTTTTAAACAGTAGTCCTCTCCAAAATTGACATTTTATTTCTTAACTTTCTAATTATCTAGAAATTTCATGCAACTTTTTTGAATTGAATCTAAATTACAGGTACTATGGACAGAAATATTCTGTGCGCACCTACTATGCTCATGTGCGAAAGAAATACTGTATCAGACACATATCACTAACCCTTATGTAAAGGTCAATATTTACAGGTCAGAGTCAGAAGTCTGAGGCTCAGAAAAGAAACTCCATTACTGGAAGTCACTCAGCTAGCAGGTAGCAGCGCCTGAATTCCAATCAAGGCTAATTACAAGGATATTTTTCCTTAGGTGCTAAACTATTCATTCAGCAAACATTAACAGGATATATCACATTAAAAGTGCTAAGAAATAAAAGAGACAAAATTCCTAACCCTAAGGGAGATTATATTTTTAGCTCAAAAATAACCTTTTCTAAATAAAAAGGTACACTTGCCTGGCACATAGCTAGGTTCCTCCAAAATGACAGACTACACAGATAAACTAAATAATTTACTTATATTATTTCATGAAATCTTCACAACATCCTGAGGAAATACAAAGTATCACCCCCGATTTCCCTTAAAATGAGAATACTTAACCTGTTCAAGGACAGTAAATAGTAAGGGGACTGGGATACAAGACCATGGTCTACAACCACTATTGTCACTAATTAAGCAGTTCCGATAAACCTATTCACTTTGTGTGTTTCATTATCTTTCCCTTTGGAATCAAAAATAGAAACTGAACAAAGTCATTTTGGGATTATGAAAGTGAAGAAATACCAAAAGAATAATGAGTTGATTTTCAAAATGTTTACATAAGTAAAACTAACATCCCTCAGGTAATGATAGCTAAATGTTGATTTTTAGTATTTCCAGTGAGCCATCATAATTTTATTCATTTTTAGTGCTAATTAAAGTACTCACAATATATGTTATAAATTAACAAATTATTCTGGACAGATGAATCTTATGAACCAAAATACCTGAGAAGTTGGTCACGAGTCAAATTACAAACCTAAGTATTTCATCAAATAGAATTAACAATGAATCATAATAGTCACGGAAAGAACATTTTAATATTAACATCTATGATATTATGGTATCATCACTGTTCATATAAACAGAAAATAAAAAATCCGATGTTGCTCATGAGATGCAATCTTATACTCAGCTAACTACACTGGATCCTTTGTTCATAAATCATTGTTACTAGCCATTCTCTGAATCAATATTCAGATTCCCTCTTGGTCTATATATATAACCACTAAATGAAATAATAATGACCCAGGATCTGCCATATATTAGATCATCAATATCACCATCAGGGGTTTCTTCAATGTAATGAGGTAATCTGAGTAAAGTATGTCAAATGAACTTAAAAATGAAAAATTAACTATAGAGAATACGTGATGAGAAGCTGAAAAAAATGTTGTGAAGTATATAGCACATTGCCTTTTGTAACCAATAAATGATAAAATTCAGCTGCAAGCTATGTCAGTATATGTAGCGTCATCTCAACTTGCAATTCTAAAATAAAATAAATAATGTTAATAAAATTGCATGTATGTCAGTTTAAGCTGGTGATTATCTAGTGATTACAGTCTCGATAGTTTTGATACCGAAATGAGTGTTACCTATCCTATTCTATTTATGTACTAGTCCTGTGTTAGGTTCTAAAAGGATTATGAAACAGATGAAGACATGATTGCCACTTTCAAAGAATTAATAGTCTTCTAAGGATAATTAGATACATTAGAAAATGATTAAGACCCCAAATATGCATTAATAACTGCTAAACTCCCCAAAATTTAATGATAATAAAGATACTTTATACTAAAATTATGAAAGAGAAGAGAAATAAAAGTTATGAACTTGTGCTTCCCTTGAAAACCTTGTGTACCTTGCATACTTGGGTTAACCAATATCATCGCCTTTGTGGGAAAACAACACACAATCAAACAGCCAGATGACATAAGGGACTTCTTCCAAAAGAGGCAAGTTCCTGTGCCTTAACCAAGGTCAATTCTTCATGAAAACTTGCATTCCCTACTCTATGTTCTGTGTCTACAAGCAAAACTCATAATAACAGTATTTTATTGAGCGGTAGAAAAAAGAATCCATCACTACTTTTGAAAACTAACTTCATTAACAACATTAGAAATAAAGCTGTAACTTAAGTGAATGAACTGAACAGACTCTTACTTCCAGTGTTAGACTGAGATTCTATGTGATCTACAGGTCTGATTCTCTAAAGACCATTCAAAAACTTGCAGGGGAAGGCAAGAAAAATATTTATAGACACAATTAAGAAACAGCATGGACTAAATTATTTTGAATGATAGTTAAGTATTTTAAAAAATTAAAAACAAAAACTGTAGCTCATTATAAAATTAAAATACAACTTTATGTTTCAGTGCTTCTTAATTACTAAACTCATGGAGTGAGGGAGGTATGTGGTTTTTAGAAGAGGGATTTTCAACTTTAAAATATAATTTCATATTCTCTATTAAAATTTCAGGTAACATTAAAGTGGGAATAAAAGTGTTTAATAAAAAGAAATACTGCTTATAAAAGGCTGAGAAAAACTGACTAGATGCTTGAATTACCTGTCAAGACTCTTATCTGGTAAAACATGTACTTCTGCAGCATTTCAGCAATTTTTAAGTAAATCTTTCTAATCAGAATACTGATATTTGTGAAAAATATACCCCCTGTCACTCCTCCACATAAAAAGCAAAACTGTGCTTAATAATTATCAAAGATAACCAGTAATTTTTCAAATCTCTTAATCTAAAAATTATCAATAATATCCCATTATGTTTAGAAAGATTAGAAGCAAGAAATTATACAGACTGATATTATAAAGTAGAGATCAGGAAAAGTTTTTCTGTAGAAGAATAGATTAAGTAAATATTTTAGGCTTTAAGGACCACAGCATCTCCATCACAACTATATAATTCTGCCTCTATAGCACAAAGCCTGCCATAGACAATGTGTAATGAATGGGCATGGCTCAGTGCCAATAAATTTTACTATAAAAATTGCCAGCCAGTTTACCAACTCTTACTCCCATACAAGACGGGGATAACTGAATGCAGTTCAGTCAAATAATGAACTGATCAATATCAATGTCTACCAAAATATTCAAACCGATTTCAGTCTATTATTTTAAGAAATATTTAAATGTTAATTTAAAGATAAATTAACCATGTTGGAACAAGAAAAACAAAATAAGGCAGCATTATACTGACCATAACAAATTAGTGTTTCAGTGTGTGTGTAACAGAGCCAGATGGACAGCAAAAGTGATTGGGGAGAAACTTCAGAAAAGAAATAAAAGGCATTACCACAGCAACCTATATCTTACTACTCTGGCAGGGTAGAGGGTAAAACCAATCAAAACAGTAAGTAATGGGAGGCTGAAAAATAATGAGGTTTAGACAAGGACCCTTGAGGTATTCTACCACTAGTATGATGGTTTCAAATAGCTGTCAGTAAAAGTGGCTTCAAACTTGTGAAATTTCTGTCAACACTGTTATTCACTCATATAAAATACTGGATATATCTCAGCCCCATACTGTATTCAAAAGGAAACTACTAAATTCTAGTTTCTTCAATTTCTGCTATAAAGCTAAAAATTCTACAAAACCAAAATCACCAATCTTACTCCAAAAAATTATGTCACAATAAATACATACATTTCTTTTAGAACAAAAGTATTTTTAGAATTTTCCAATTCCCTATATCTAGTCTCTTCCCAGTCAATATTTGACTGCTACTGTTATAGTAAATACTTTTATTTTCTACAATCTAATATTTCTTGAAATTAAACAGTCACACTGTAACATGTCACAAGAATAATATTTCTAAGCTACAATTAATAGGTATCACATTTAAAATACACGAAGGCTAAACTTTTCTATCAATATTATATATAAGACACAAGAGCAGAGAAGGTTACAAATTTTTAATAAGAGCGTTATATTATGGTAGTAATAATCTAGGTGTTTTACTGGAAGTGAAGTGGATTACTGTAAATGAAATTTCAAAATGTCCTTTCAGGTTTACAGATAACACAAAATGACTTTTTTTCATGTCTCTAGCGATAAGGATAAATTTGCCACACATTTAAATGGTGCCTTCACACTTCCCACCCTGACTCATGAATTAATAATTTAGTGACATTAATACAAGAAGATAAATGATAAAAAGGTTAAGGCTCATGGGTCAACTATATATCATACTTCTTTTAGCACAGCTAATACTTCTCTGCCAATTATAGCTAAAACTTTTTAACAGTTTTCAATAGCATTTTTACAATCTAAGTAACAGCTTATGCACACACAATTTCACACAATTCAAGCTTAATAAATCTCCTGCTGGTACCAAACAATCATTCTAGGGGATTAAAGTGCAACATCTGTTAACATTAATAATGTTTTGTATAGTCACATGTATTAAAGAAGACTCTACACCATTATTAGTCTCCTAAAATTCCTTCTAGACCAATATACTGATTTAGCATGAATTATGCATTTATGCTTCACAGTAACAAAGAAACACATTAATGTGAAATGGTAAAATTAAAAAAAAAAAAAAATCACACCCACTATGGAGTAATAGATTTGCTTTGACCTAAGCTTACTAAGTATACCAGTACATGCACAGATACATACAGCCACAAAATTAGCACAGTCTCTAAAAGTTTTTAAAACCAAAAAAATCCTCTGAAGAATTTATTGTAAGTTAGGATAAAATACAGTGCTGTGAAGATGAAAGTTACTTCATTTTCAGGTAGTACTCATTCACTCACAGTTTTATTGATTCTTTCCCTGAGATGTCTTAATCCCCTTTCATTCCTTTCATTTCCTCTGCCCTTATTTCTTTCTCAACTTGTATAAAAATTTCGTGGCTAATTTCTGGCCCTCCAACCAATTTGCCTACTTCCATTAGATTAATCTTCCTAATTTCACTCTAAACCATAAAAATGTGTAAAACTGGAACTAATCCTAGAAAACACTTTATACTTAAGACAAAAACGCTTGGAGTTGTGACTTAACAAAGGCAGATCTCAGAAGTGGTGATTTGCAAATTTTCTCTTAAGTACATATATGATTATCTCACTGTAATTTAATTATCACAACAAACCTAGTATCTCAGTTTTACCAATAGAGGGACTGGAGGGGCAGTGGTAAAAGGAAAATGTTTTTTAAAAAATTGGCGAAAAGTAAAAAACAAGAATAGAGCCCAAATGATCTAACTTCGAAAATAATTCAACCCTCTATTTCTGTCGAACTTATGTGATTTTGAATACGCCCTTCAAATTCTATTCAAGATTTATTTTCACCCAGATAGAAAACACTCCCCTCCTTTCCACCTAAGGAAATCTGTACAGACCTCCACCTATGCCATAAAGCCAACAAGATCCCCTCCAACTGAAAAAAAAAAAACCTCTTTCCTAAAATTCCTTCAATCACTATGTGTGCCATTTGTTTAACAGTGATTGCGTTGGTTAACTTATAACTCCTCTTCAATTAAGCTTTTAAACTATCATAAAAACCTCTTTTGTAAACATTTTCAGTATTTACTTTTCTTCAATGTAAGTCTCTTCAAACCAAATCCAAAAGAAAGAAAAATGTCCAGGATACATACTCTGTTCAAGGCATTGAATCTGCTTAGTGTACAATACAATGATGTGGAAGATTATTATAACTTTCAATGGATGTTAATTACTATAATCTTTAATGGATTTCTTTTAGGCTAACAACTAAACCTAAGAACGAACACCCTTTATTGCCTACTCGTCCTCTTTAACAATTAAAGTAATTCCAAATTGAGCATGGGAGGCTTATCCTCTCCTCTGCACCTTTCTTGGCATATTTCTGCTATTCCCTCTGCCTAGAATCCCTTCTGCGGAAGCTAACTACTCTTCCTCTTCCAAGACTCATTTTAGGCCAATCACTTAACTATCTTACTCTGTCCTTTCCTCAATATGGCCATTTGTGTACAAAATACAATATGCCTACCACTATCACAAGATTCTGAAGTATTTTCAAAATCATGAGTTAAATGAAAACAAAACACATGGCTTTCACATCTATAACCTCAGTTAGGGTACCCTTGTGTAATGCCTGGCAAATAGCATATAATAAATATTTTCAACAAAAAAGAAGGGAAGAAATTAGGTAAATAGAAAGAGAGGAAGGAAGGGGTGAATGAATAAACTGAATGTTCAGGAATCAATTTGAGAAAGATAAAGAAAAGTAAATGAACTCAGAAACTGAAGCATAAAGTTGAAACACAACATTTTTAAATGAGAAACAAATTTTGAGATCTCCTAAAATTGGGAATTTTAAGCATTTTTTGAAATACTTTAATTAAATATTGAAGAACTGCCAATTTAAGACACAAAAAAATAAAAATAGCTTTTTTTTCAGAAGCTGAATTTATCACTGTTTGGCATAAAATAAATTTATGCTATCATTTATAGAAATCAAATAAATTCCCTCAAGGAAGTTTTAAAAACCACCAAACCACCTCACTGTAAGAGTGAGGAAACGAAAATGTCCACTATTAGTTGGGAAACTAAATCTACAACTTCGGCTCAACCAAACTCAAGTAGAATAATCCCCTGATGAAGTTTTCCTTTAAAACTTCAGATTTCCTTCAACTTATGATGGGGTTAATTAAATCTCTATAAACACATATGAGTTGAAAATATCTAAGTCAAAAATACATCTAATGCACCTAACCTACCAAGCATCATATATCAGCCAAGTCTAAACTAGCTTCCTTGGTAGCTCGCAAGGTCTGCAGTGCAGAAGACCTGGGGTTCAGTGCCTGGATCAGGAAGATCCTCTGGAGAAGGGAACGGCTACCCACTGGAGTATTCTTGTTTGAAGAATTCAAACTACTATGGACAGAGTCCAGTAGTCTTTCCTGGGAAATCCCATGGACCGAGGCGCCTGGCAGGCTACACGACTGAGCGACTGACACACAAAAACCTAACTTTTCTAAAATGTGCTCAGAACACTCACAGTAGCCCACAGTTGGGCAAAATCATGTAACACACATTCTATTTCATAATAAAATGTCGAATATCTCATATAATTTATTAAATACTGTACTGAAGGTGGAAAACAGAATGATTGCATAGGAACAGATATTTGTCATTGTGGTTAAGAGCTGCAAATTGCTGCCATGGCCCAGCATCAAGAGAATATTATAGGGCGTATAGCTAGCCAGAAAAGAGTCACAATTCAAAAATCTGAAGTAGGACTTCTGGTGAACACATACCACTTTCACACCATGGTAAAGTCGAAAAATCTTAAGTCAAACCATCGTAAAGGTAAAGTCAAAAAATCTTAAACCACTGTAAATCAAGGACCATCTGTATTTGAAAATTCAGTAATTAAAATACTGCAAATAACTTAAAACTTTAAAGAGTACTACAAAATGTGCAATTACATAAAACTATATTAAGTATATCTGAGAAATCTGCTTTTAAATAAAACAGTAGGGGTAAATAAAATCTGACATTTATTTTCAAAGTACGCTAAAAACAGGCAAGGTAATTTTCTCTTGCAAAAACTTTTTAATAAAATGGGCTTCCACATCTACATATTCTCCCAGCAATGTTTTGAATTTGAGAAAACACCGTTTCCAAAGTGAAATCCTCTTACAAGTCCATTTTTTAAAATAAAGATCAATATAAAGGTACAATAATATACTTAATCACCATTCAGAACAAAGAATGAAAAAATTAAAACCCACACCTCTTTTCTGCTCCAAAATTACAGGACTGATATTAGCATTCTAATTCAATACCGATCTTGGGCTTATATCTCACCTCTATATGAAAAAAAAAAACCCATAAATTTCACACTGGGAATTAAACTTCAGCCTTAGTTTGCAAGTAAGGTATCTGACATTGCCTATAATGCACACAGGTCGTCACTGCAGATTTCTTTCTTTTTAGTATTTTTGATTTACTGCAGCTGTTGAAAAACCATGGCTACTTCTAAATTCTAACTTTCCATCCTTCCTCAGACCAGCATTTGCAATTAAATTGACTAACATACAAGTCAAACAACGTTGACAATAAATATAAGCAGCTAGTTTGCAGAAAGATGTCTGAATGTCAAATATGAAATTTAACAAGTTTTAATCATTAGGCTCTGTAAATGGTACAATATATATGTCTGTCCTAATTTGGGAAGATGAGCTTCTCACATAATACTAATCACACTAAACATAAAAACACATTCTGGCATTTCACTAACTAAAATATTGAAACCCTACAGTTACAATTTACAAATTTAATCTTATTAATATTTTTAATCAAACTATAGTTAATATTTAGTTTCATATAATGCAATTTAGAATAGTTTTCTGCTGTGAATACCAGAACACAATGAGATTTTAATCAGATTTTAGTATTAGTCACTAGAAAACATTTTGGAAAGCAGACAACCACCACCACCCCCTGAAAAACTATCACTTCAAATTAAAGGTAAAAATAATCCACCTGATATCTAATTACCCACTCAAAAAGAAATTGTGGAAGAATGACTCTTTGAATATTACAAAATATCTGATGCCAAAATTTGGGCCACCTCTGCTAAAAGATTATATAAAATATTAAATGCTATTGTTCACAGGTTGCTAAGTGGGTAGATGGTTACACCATGGATTTGTTAGAATATTTTGTTAAAATTTTTTACATATCTTATGACCATTAAAAATGTCTTTAAAAAAATTTTTTTAAGATGTCTTTTTAAACATTTCTATTTTATCTTAAAATTCACAAGACAGTATCAATAACCACATTTAGTTAACCTCCTTTTATTTCAGGTTGATTACCTTAATGTGAATCTGTTTGCAGCCTAACTGATCCAGCAGTAGAAAAAGGGTGAGAAGCCAGCCTTCATACCAGGATACAATTCTGACAAATACCCTCCACTGACTTCCTTTTAAAACTGTGAATACATGGGAGGAACCTAATCTTTAGGATGATTTGGGGGCAGGGATTTTGAAGCTATGATTACAGGTCAGGAAGAAGAACTACCAAAAACAAACCTTACTTGGGATGGTTTTCATATGGTAATTCAATCAGGCATCTTTACTGTAAGAGTAAAATGAGAAAGACAATTTATATTCACAGGTGGACGGATGGGAATACATCAATACTTCCTGTTTTCAGTATGAGAACATCAATTTTGATAAAAAGTCAGGTCAGTTAGTGATATACCAGATTCAGGAAAATAGCAAGAATAATAGAATACCAATCATAAAAAATATTCAAAACCTCTGGGCAGATTTAAGAAAAAGAGTAAGAGAGAACATACCAAAGAAAAGTGAGAGAAAAAATAAAATTTAAAGAATGGAAATAGATGTCAAAAGACCAAGCCTATACTTATTACACTTATTATTATCCTTATAATTTCTATATTCAAAAGGAATCAGAAACTGGTTAAGTTCTAGTGCAATTTATTGTGATCTTCATTATCATCCATGATAAATGTTTATTCAAAAATATATTGAAGGCTACTCCAAGTTAATTGCTAATAATTGGGGCTGATAGGTGCTTCTGGTTGTTGTTCAGCCTTGTCACCCATAATTAACAAGATACAAAGGATCAGCTATAAAATCTGAAGTTACTGCTGGGTCTAAATAACGGAAAAGCTACTGAGGAAATGATTTCATTCTTCTTATAATGAACAAGACATAGCTGGGAAATTTCCTATGTACCAACAGAATAAATATCTAAGTTCATGATTTTGAAAAAGAGAAAGCTAAAATAAAGATAAATTGCAATGAATTAAAAAGGAGGGCAGGCTGATAGCTAAGGAAACTTAAAGAGTATCGAATTAGTTGGTTAAGGAGCTACTAAGAATGTTACTAAAATGCAAAGAAACAGAGTATCTCAACAAGTCTAATCATGACAAAAGAGCTCTTTCACTATTAAATAAAGATTTCTCCCTAATCAAATTATAATTGCTGAATTTTATAAGTTGACTATCTTGAAGGCACCTCATAAAAACACATACACCTAAACTAACATGACATTGTTAATCAACTGTACTCCAATATAAAACAAAAAATAATTTTTAAAAAATCTGAAGGAAACTACAAAACTAAATAAAACACAAATTAACCAAAAACCTAAACCAACAGTTTCAAATCCACATAAGTTCTCACTTTAATCAGCACTTGAAAAAACACGAATCTCTTAAAGATATGCAGGTATATACTCAAGAATATTTTTAGAGACATCTAAAGGAAGCAAAATAATAATATTTCACAAGTCACATTAAAAACATACATATCAACTTGAAGCAGTTTTTGCACAGCTGATATTCTTTAGGCATAATACACACCTCAAAATAGTGTCAAAAAGAGGGGTTCGTTCCTCCTCCCTTGCTCTCAATACGCTAATGGCAGGAATGAATGACTCATATAGAACCTATGTTGTGATTCCTAGCTCTACCTCTACCCCAACTTCAACCAGTGGCCAAATTCTACCCCATCATTTACAAAACTTTTCCAGTTTATGTATTGCCATTGCCTCTCATCTGGACTGTCATCTACATCTAGGCTTGTTTCCTCCAGTATTTCTGTACTCTAGTTCATTGGTACACCACAATGACAGCAATTAAATATAACACTTGCTTAACTGAAAATATCAAGAGCTTTTTATGGCCTTCATGATAATGTCTAACCTTAGCATATAAGACTCTTTAAACATGCCCCTAAATAAGATCCCAGTGTCATCCCTCTACTTCCTGGGCATCCATATCTTCCCTATCTCCTCAAGGTACCTTAAGGTACCATCTGCCTTTTTTATTCCCCTGATCTTTGTCTCTGACTTCTCCTCCTCCTCAAAAAGCCTTCATCTGCTAAAACCCTCCTCTGTCTTCAGATCTGTTTAAATGGATTCTCTTTTTTCTGTGCTATTCATTTTAAATTCACTCCTGCTACCCTCTATTTCCACAGCCCTTCCTCTACACTTCACGTTGGAATATTACAGTATAATTACAATTATTTGCGGAAATACCTGTTTCTCTGATGAGATTTTAAGCACCTAGAGAGCACAGTCCTTATACAGTACATTTCTTCAGGCAGGGCCTCAATAAATGTCTATTGGTTTAATATGAAAAGAATTAAAGCTCTGAAGTTAATGGATAACTAGATGAAATGTGAAATAGATAAAACTTCACTTGTAAATAGTAAAACACAATATTTTAAAATATAGACGTTAAGACCAATGAAAGTGAGTGTATACTTTTGGTCTGGCAATTTTGACAAATTCAATACTGTAAGTACGTCACATTTTTAAAACCACATGTGCTGCCATAATAACCTCTGTGGCAATTGTAGGAAACCAAAAATAACACCCTGAAAGTAAAATCCAAAGCATTATAAATACTGTGAATTACTAAAATAAATCCAAGTTCTTAACTGTTATTTATACATATACAACATTGCCAGGAAAGGTTACTGTGAACTACAGAAGAGTAATTGTACTTTGAGAACATATTTGTTCTTGCCTGGAGAATCCCAGGGACAGGGGAGCCTGGTGGGCTTCCGTCTATGGGGTCAAACAGAGTCGGACACAACTAAATCGACTTAGCAGTAACAGCAGCAGCAGCATATGAAATATCCTATTTTTCAAAAGACAATTTAGGTAAGACTTTTATGTAATTACACTCTCAAAAATTATTTATTATAGTAAAAATTGGCCACTACTGTGTACCGTAATACAATTTAACTTATCAAAATTGGGAGTAAGTTGTAGGATAATGGCCAAAGATGGATCACAGTGGATTAGTGACATCTTCTGACTTTGAGAAACCTATAAATTGCACAACACAAAATGGTGACAAGGTTGACCTAAAAATTAAGATTTACTTCTTTCAAATTACCTTTATGATCTTATTTGTACCCTATAAAAGTCCCTTTACATTAAAAGTTTGTGTAAGGAGTTTTAATTACATTAACAGTCTGGAATAAAAGCTAATTCCAAAAATGGAAACATCGGCCTTTCAGCTAAACAACCAAATACACCATTAGGTATTTGTATCATATGGTGAAAAACAAAGATAAGTTTATGATTATTATGTCACAAACAGGTACACACACACACTAGAACAACTGTCAATTTTTTTACAACTTCTAATATATTATATACACATTAAACCAAAAGCTCTGCTGTTCTAGATTTATTATTTTTCAACTTCTTCACCCTTTGTGCTTGCATAGAATCAATAAAACTCGAAGTACATATAAAGGAATTTCACTACTGAAGATAGGGAGCTTCTAATTTCCACTGAATTGTTTGTAAAAATAATTTTCAATCTATTCATAATTGTTGCAATAGAGGCAAAAAGTCAACGATTTCTATACCATCATAATAGGTGATTTTAACCTAGATGTCAAACATTTAAATTTCATCAATATTTTATTGTATGTTAAAATAATGTAAAATATTAAAGCTTTAATAAGAGTTAAGCATTAAAAAGTCAATTTGGTAAGTAAGGAATGAATGTTCAAACAGATAATTGGAGCTTTAAAAATTCTGAATGGTCTAGTTGTGATACTGTCCAAAAGTTAATCTTCATTAGAAGTGTTAATGAAAAATTTAACTACGTAGCTAAAACTATATACTGTTTCCTGGAATTCTTTCTAATAGTTTTAGTTTGATTTTCTAATTATTGATCCTGTTATAGCTCCCTATCTAAAAGCCTATCCTTATACAGGGCTGCATAAACCTTGGACTCTTTTTAGATCTCTTTCACCCAATAAATACAAATTATGTCAATAAGTTAAAACAGTAAAAGAGTCACAAAGTTTAGCAAAGTTATAAATTCTAAGAGAAAAGATAAGAGAAAATTAGCAGAAACTTGTCTTATGCATAATGCAATAATTTATAAGTTTATATAATAGAGCCTAATTTTCAGCCAAAAAATAAGATTAAGACAATGTTAAATTCAGGCAAAGATATGATATTATATAATACATACACTTTCCTTATTATATTTTGGCTGAAACAAATCTAAATAAAGTAGAATGGCAGGCCAATCAAAGGCACCAACTGTGCCATATAGCTGCCCATATCAATCCTTTTTATACACAAACTACTTTTTTTTTCTTTTAAATAATTTTATTCATAACACAAATTTAATTATAGGATGGCAATACATAGGCACTCCTCAAACAATCATTTACGATGCTTCAATGAAAAACTTATTTTCTATGAGAAAAAAATATATGGAACAGATTTTATTTTGTAGGTTGAATAAAAGTATGCAAAGTATAAAAAGATCCCTCTTATGTTACAATGAATTGTCAGAACTAACATTAAAAGAATGTTTTACAAGAGTTGAATGACAAGCATGAAAGTATAACAAATTATGGGGACTCAATATATATGAAGTCTTATAGAAAAACTTTGAAGGTCACCAATAATGAGATTTCATATTAAATAAAACAAAAACTATTTCACATTAAAATAAAACAAAAAACATTGATTAATAATCACTCAATTTTTATCTTAGCTCTCTTTAGGAGGTCAAACTGCAGCTTCCTTGGGAAGTCAAATGGAAAACATGATTTAACTTTTTTAAAGGAGAAATAAGGCCCTCAGCCATAAATTCAGAAATGAATGACTTCAAATTATTTTTTAAATGCCTGAAGAAAACACTCTATCAGAGGGAATGCCAAAAATACAAAAGCAATACACAAAATACCAAAATGACATTCTTAAGGAGAATGCAAGAAATACCTGACATTATCATCAATTTTATATATATAAATAAGATCTGTGATAACTTACTTTTTAAAAAACAGGCAAAATAGGCTTTAATAAAGTAAGCTAACAAATTAAAACTATATTTTAGCTTATTTCCAATTAAAACTTAAGGTCTTGGTGAGCTAACTGCAACCCTCTTGATAGGCTCTTCTTGGTTTTCACAGAATTAACAGGCAATATAGAGAATGAAGCTATTAGTGTATGATTCTCAATATTCTTAAAATACTTAAGCAATCGTTGTAGTATAGAGTTTTCAATTTAGTACTGTTCTAAAGACCTCTAATTCTTATTCTCTAATTTCTTTATAGGATATTCTTATACTATTAAAAAACAATTCTAAATGTTTTTGAAAAATTCAACTCTAGAAAATGTGAATTTGAAGATGCTAAAGATTTGTTCTTGTGTTTTTTAATCATAAATTATTAACTGAATAATAACTGTCTTAAAAGATATCTATTCTAATTTAATGAAATCAATTATAGGTTTCCAGGCTAAAATGTCTAAAGAACTTAAGTACTTAATATATTAGTAACACAACACAAGAAAAAGAAAAAAAAATTTGGAGACTCGGCAGAGGGAGAGCAACTACATTATTAAAACAGCCAAGTATAAAAGTTATGATTGACCATCAAGTTTATTATAATTCTACATCACCACAATTATACAAAATATTTTATAAGCACTATTCAACCATAAATTCCTATACAGATTATAAAGAGAGAAAAGTGTTTTGAGAACTGTGTTCTTAAACACATTAGTGTGTTGCAGCTGTTAAGCGAGTCCCACATAGCAAACAGTTAAAACAAAGACTTTTTTAAAGTGTAATTTAATTTCAAAGATCCAGTATTTATTTTTATATCTGGTATTGTGGACCTGATTAATTAATTACTGTAAGAGATAACAAAGCATTTGTTTTGATGCTCTAACAAGTAGTAAAATGCATGGCTAAATCATTTTCCCTTCACCTAAATCAACATTTTACTTAGGGCCTCTCAAATGAGTAATAACAACTACCTTTCTGCTTTGACTTATATTTGTTCAAAACAAAAATGCCTTTTGAATCCATAAACTGGTTAAAAGAGCATTAAATAAAAAAGTTTTTTTTAACTACACAAAAATTCAATGATTCAATGGGTTTTCTTTTCCTTCTTATAATTGATTTCATTAAATGACAATAGATATCTTTTAAGACAGAAGATATCTTTTCAAAAAAATATATCTATTAAACAGAAATATAAATCTCAAAATATAAATCATTCATGATTAATGATCACATTTACACTGAAATATGAAAACCAAATTTAAGAGACAAATTGTCCATAAGTAAAAATCATCAGTATTTTTAAATTTCAGGTATTTGCTTAGGTGTTGGATGTTTATATGGTAATATAATTATGTCTAAATTATTGGTAATTTGTAATATCTTCATTGCTAATAGCATACTTTTATTAAAAATACCTAATAACTTATAATTTGTTTTTTTAAATGAATAGAAATTTGATATTCTAAGGTCTTAAACATTTAATACAGCTTAGAATTAGCAATATTAGAATGCCACAAAATCATACCAAAAAGAGTGTACATAATAAAATGTAATCTTTTTAAACTTCTGTTAGATTTCAATTTGAATGCCTTTGAAACATGAAGGCAAAAAGACACTGTTCATTTTTACAATTAAAATGAAAGGTATAGTTTTTAAATTCTGATAATAAGGCAATTTAAAATATATTTTGAAATTATTTTCTGATATAGTTATTAAAACATGCAGTTCACAGTTTTGCATTTCCAGACTCTTCAAATAGGTATATATAAAATTCTGAATAGATATTATTTAGAGTTTACTTTGAATTTTATTATTTGATATAGCTTTGTTAACGTGTTTAAGATGTTAAACGTTAAAATATTTAGCTCTGAGTTCAAACATTAAGAATTTCTATTTTTATTATTTCAAATATACATTTGAAACACTATTACCCTTATCTGGCTGTCTCTTATACACATCTAGATGTGTATAAGAGACAGCAGGTATATACTCAAGAATATTTTTAGAGACATCTAAAGGAAGCAAAATAATAATATTTCACAAGTCACATTAAAAACATACATATCAACTTGAAGCAGTTTTTGCACAGCTGATATTCTTTAGGCATAATACACACCTCAAAATAGTGTCAAAAAGAGGGGTTCGTTCCTCCTCCCTTGCTCTCAATACGCTAATGGCAGGAATGAATGACTCATATAGAACCTATGTTGTGATTCCTAGCTCTACCTCTACCCCAACTTCAACCAGTGGCCAAATTCTACCCCATCATTTACAAAACTTTTCCAGTTTATGTATTGCCATTGCCTCTCATCTGGACTGTCATCTACATCTAGGCTTGTTTCCTCCAGTATTTCTGTACTCTAGTTCATTGGTACACCACAATGACAGCAATTAAATATAACACTTGCTTAACTGAAAATATCAAGAGCTTTTTATGGCCTTCATGATAATGTCTAACCTTAGCATATAAGACTCTTTAAACATGCCCCTAAATAAGATCCCAGTGTCATCCCTCTACTTCCTGGGCATCCATATCTTCCCTATCTCCTCAAGGTACCTTAAGGTACCATCTGCCTTTTTTATTCCCCTGATCTTTGTCTCTGACTTCTCCTCCTCCTCAAAAAGCCTTCATCTGCTAAAACCCTCCTCTGTCTTCAGATCTGTTTAAATGGATTCTCTTTTTTCTGTGCTATTCATTTTAAATTCACTCCTGCTACCCTCTATTTCCACAGCCCTTCCTCTACACTTCACGTTGGAATATTACAGTATAATTACAATTATTTGCGGAAATACCTGTTTCTCTGATGAGATTTTAAGCACCTAGAGAGCACAGTCCTTATACAGTACATTTCTTCAGGCAGGGCCTCAATAAATGTCTATTGGTTTAATATGAAAAGAATTAAAGCTCTGAAGTTAATGGATAACTAGATGAAATGTGAAATAGATAAAACTTCACTTGTAAATAGTAAAACACAATATTTTAAAATATAGACGTTAAGACCAATGAAAGTGAGTGTATACTTTTGGTCTGGCAATTTTGACAAATTCAATACTGTAAGTACGTCACATTTTTAAAACCACATGTGCTGCCATAATAACCTCTGTGGCAATTGTAGGAAACCAAAAATAACACCCTGAAAGTAAAATCCAAAGCATTATAAATACTGTGAATTACTAAAATAAATCCAAGTTCTTAACTGTTATTTATACATATACAACATTGCCAGGAAAGGTTACTGTGAACTACAGAAGAGTAATTGTACTTTGAGAACATATTTGTTCTTGCCTGGAGAATCCCAGGGACAGGNTTCATTAAATGACAATAGATATCTTTTAAGACAGAAGATATCTTTTCAAAAAAATATATCTATTAAACAGAAATATAAATCTCAAAATATAAATCATTCATGATTAATGATCACATTTACACTGAAATATGAAAACCAAATTTAAGAGACAAATTGTCCATAAGTAAAAATCATCAGTATTTTTAAATTTCAGGTATTTGCTTAGGTGTTGGATGTTTATATGGTAATATAATTATGTCTAAATTATTGGTAATTTGTAATATCTTCATTGCTAATAGCATACTTTTATTAAAAATACCTAATAACTTATAATTTGTTTTTTTAAATGAATAGAAATTTGATATTCTAAGGTCTTAAACATTTAATACAGCTTAGAATTAGCAATATTAGAATGCCACAAAATCATACCAAAAAGAGTGTACATAATAAAATGTAATCTTTTTAAACTTCTGTTAGATTTCAATTTGAATGCCTTTGAAACATGAAGGCAAAAAGACACTGTTCATTTTTACAATTAAAATGAAAGGTATAGTTTTTAAATTCTGATAATAAGGCAATTTAAAATATATTTTGAAATTATTTTCTGATATAGTTATTAAAACATGCAGTTCACAGTTTTGCATTTCCAGACTCTTCAAATAGGTATATATAAAATTCTGAATAGATATTATTTAGAGTTTACTTTGAATTTTATTATTTGATATAGCTTTGTTAACGTGTTTAAGATGTTAAACGTTAAAATATTTAGCTCTGAGTTCAAACATTAAGAATTTCTATTTTTATTATTTCAAATATACATTTGAAACACTATTACCCTTATCTGGAGAATTTTTCTTCATATTGTAGTCTACTCATAATATCTTATTTAAAAAAGCAATCTGCTCATATAGATGCAGAAACAATTAATATATATTCAACATTAATACAAATGACATGATGTCTTATCATAATTCATATTTTTATTGTTCATTCCCGAATGTTTAATAGAAATTTTTTTGGTTATTTACCAAGAATGCCAGGGTTATTTTAAATGGAAAAGCAGATGCCAATTAACTTTCTCATCACAAACATCCTCAATATAATAAAATAACAATAATCTTTCTACAGCAATAATTTAACTTTTCACTAGCACATTTTCTTCACAATTAATTCAAATTTCATTTTTAAAATTCACTCAGTAGTCTACCTTTAAAGACAAAACAGGTAGAACTTACCCTAGCTGTGCCTTTCAATAACCTCACAGAAGTCATGTACTCTGTGACAGTTACTGTTCCTCACGTAATAATTTTCCTGGAATGAATTCTCTCTAGTAACCCTTAGCTCACTGTGAAGAGAGGTGTGGCATTTAAGGGAAAAGAGTAATGAACTATAATACCAGATTCCATATTCCAATGTCTATCATATTTAGCACCAACTATGACATGGTATGATAAGAAATCTCTTTGCATATTATTTAAGGCAATGAAGCAAAGTTGGCAGTACAGGATATCTATCCATAATTTTATGGAAAAGAGCATGTGGATATTTTTGTAAAACATAGCATGTAATCCTATTGAAACGTAATTGCTGTTGCTAATATTCTTACCCTATATGAATATGTTCTGCTTCAATGTAGCACAGACTTGTTAAGATAAAACATGACCATGCTGAGAAGGTAATACTTATACAAAAGCCCATGCCACTACCATAAATCTCCTTATTAGGCAACAGTTTTCATACTTAGAGAGGCATTCAGTATAATAGTGAATAACTCAACTTTTCACATTAGCAAAGATTAGTTAATAATATAATAAACCCACAACAGTAAATTTCATCAAGAAGCAGTCTTTTAAAATACAAAATAAATATTTTTGTCATCTCATCCCTTGGTAACCTAAGGAAAAAATTAACTATTGTATCGCTTTTCAAGTATTCTTAAGTAGATAAGCTTTCTTCCTCCTAACAAGCAAATTTGTATAATGTACCACAATGTAAAATTAAAACGATTCATTCTTAGTAAAAAAAAAAAAAAAAAAAATTAAATTTCCTGGCACAATTAAATATACGCAGGTAATTTGAAAAATCTGCTCACTAAAAATCTGATCAAAATGCTCCTACAGGCTTTACATTTAGATTATCAAAACACCTACTTGCAAAACTCTATTATTTCTGAGGATCTGGTTAATTTTTTTTAGAAATTTAGTTGACTCAGAGTTCACAAACAAAATTCTGTTTCTAATCAAGCAGTCTTTCATATCTGCATTCATTTTTTACCAAGCTAGAGAGCAGTTTTCTAACCTACTTAATAAAAGGTCCTTATTAGTAGTTTTAAGTGTCACTGCACAAATCAATCCATCTTTACAAGTAAAAATCACTAATCTATATGATCATTTCTGTTTTTAGAAAAGAACACATGCAACAAATCTAATCTGATCTACTAATTAAATGTATAGGAATGCAATTTACTCCTTATCATTAAGTGATTGGTTTATATTTTGCATAATCTGGAAAATTATCTAAAATTTTTGAATCTCTTTTAACAATTAGGTATTAAAGCAGAAGATGTCTGCAGTCATCCTCCCAGCACTTTGGCCAATCATTTAAAAAAAGCAGAATCTCAAGATGAACCTGATTCACTATCTTCATTGTCTTTCTAGGAAAATTTACTAATTAAGTAAAAAGTATATCTGTAATCTGTAAATACAGAAAATTATAAAAACCTGGCATTTATTACTATAAATTTCACTAGAATTTGCCTAGTCTCAAAATGCTTCATTTTCCTTAGAATAATTTTTCTCAAACAAAAATAATGTTAATAAAATAGCATTTTCAAAAGGGAAATGATCAATTTATACTGCCTTGATTATTTTATCTCATAGGCAAGCTCCCTCTACAGGTAATAACAAAGGTTGGCAAAATTATTTGAAACGTGTAGGCAATTGTGTGGTAAAGATGCAGAACATAACTATATAAAAATACTATTATCTAGCATTGTTCCTCCTCTTCACCAATTACTTGATAAATAACTGCTCCTGAAAATCTGTGGTTCAGTATGATTACTCTTACTCTTGGCAAGAATAATCATAACACAGCTCGAGCAGTCAGGATACACAAACTTTTCATATTTCACCCAGAGGTACTCTCACAGTATATTTCAAGGAAAAGAAAGCATTACCTTGCTTACACAGCACCAGTGTGAAACTGGCAATTCACCCAAACCAAAGCTGCCCAAGACGTTTACCTGGTACATCTACTGAACTAAAAGAAAGCAATCAAAAGTGGCTTCTTAGGACTGATTCACAGTCAAAGACAAAAAATCATATTTAAACGACTACAGTAACAACCACATTTTCTTTTTATTTAGAATAACTCATAAATTTAACCCAGAGAATATCTTCTTTTGGAAACTAAATGTATTTTCATTAATTCAATACAAATAAAGAAAAAGAAATTCAATTGCTTTGCAAAAATGTTCTTTATCTCTCCACAATATCTTTTTTAGAATCTGTTTTAGATTTCTGTTTACACATTCTCTTTTTTTGCCATGTTCCTTTGCCCAGGTATACCAAGATGGATCCTTGTCAATGAAGAAAAAAAAGCCAGGTTAAAAACCATTTCAAATTCTTGGGGCAAGGTGTTGCAAAAAAAATGTTTCATTTTGATTTCTCTCTCCTTTAAGATTTTTGGCATACCCCACCTTTATAAGGTATAAGCAGTGATTGTAAATTTGATGCAAATTGTTTGACTTACCTATAAATGGACAAGCTTATCAAAAGTGATTTTTTAAACTAAGATTATTAAACAAAATATTATGAAAGATATGCTTTCATGCTAAAACATATAGAAATATACAGATATCAATTATATTTCTTTTTTCCAATTAAAAAAAATAAAAGTTAATAGGAAAAGTAACTTATAATAAGCAGAGTTTTTAGTGAGATTTTTGCTTAACAGAAAGAAATAAAAATTTGTTTCACTTATATTTTTAAATATTCAGATCCAGACCTAATTTAAAATTAAACGTGATATATAAAGTGGGTTCCAAAGGCTATGGGTGACAAAGCATTTGCAGCAGAAAAAAACAAAGGGAGGGGCCTTCCCCATATTATACCTCATCAAGAGCACTATCAAGAGAAAGCACCTAAATAGTAAAAATCTTTCACACACCGGGCAGAACTTGGAAAAGGACAAAAACAACAGTGCCTTAGTAAAGGTGAAAATATCAAGGATATTATAATTTTAGTATAATTTTTATTTGCTGATGCATATGAAGCAAAATCAAGTGTGTTAGGATTACACCCATCTTTTTCAAAATGGAACAAGATATGTAAAATGGATCAATTCTTCATTCAATACATTACACCTTTATCAAATTCTATGAAAATATGTGCAATCACTGGGATATAGGTTCGTAACATCAAAATTAATGATTCCCAAGCTGTCTTGAACATTTTAAACTATATAAAAGTCAAGAATTTTAAGATTTAAAATAGACCGTAAGCATCCTGAGATTTAAAAAAATGAGTGAAGAAAATGCTATATAAAAAAATGCATTCTGTAAAACCTAATCAATAACAACAATAGTAAACAGTAAAAAATGGTAGATTTTAAAGCACAGGAATAAAACTTCTGCAAGGAAGGTACCAGTAGAATAAACAAATAAAAATTCCAAGAAGAAATCCTTGCTTCTAAGTAAAAACACAGGGAAAATAGTTTTCAACATGATTTTATGTAGTAACTTGTAGTTGACAGCTAAGTAAATATAATCTACATAAAACAGAAATAATCTATCAACTAAAGACCTTANTTGGCAAGAATAATCATAACACAGCTCGAGCAGTCAGGATACACAAACTTTTCATATTTCACCCAGAGGTACTCTCACAGTATATTTCAAGGAAAAGAAAGCATTACCTTGCTTACACAGCACCAGTGTGAAACTGGCAATTCACCCAAACCAAAGCTGCCCAAGACGTTTACCTGGTACATCTACTGAACTAAAAGAAAGCAATCAAAAGTGGCTTCTTAGGACTGATTCACAGTCAAAGACAAAAAATCATATTTAAACGACTACAGTAACAACCACATTTTCTTTTTATTTAGAATAACTCATAAATTTAACCCAGAGAATATCTTCTTTTGGAAACTAAATGTATTTTCATTAATTCAATACAAATAAAGAAAAAGAAATTCAATTGCTTTGCAAAAATGTTCTTTATCTCTCCACAATATCTTTTTTAGAATCTGTTTTAGATTTCTGTTTACACATTCTCTTTTTTTGCCATGTTCCTTTGCCCAGGTATACCAAGATGGATCCTTGTCAATGAAGAAAAAAAAGCCAGGTTAAAAACCATTTCAAATTCTTGGGGCAAGGTGTTGCAAAAAAAATGTTTCATTTTGATTTCTCTCTCCTTTAAGATTTTTGGCATACCCCACCTTTATAAGGTATAAGCAGTGATTGTAAATTTGATGCAAATTGTTTGACTTACCTATAAATGGACAAGCTTATCAAAAGTGATTTTTTAAACTAAGATTATTAAACAAAATATTATGAAAGATATGCTTTCATGCTAAAACATATAGAAATATACAGATATCAATTATATTTCTTTTTTCCAATTAAAAAAAATAAAAGTTAATAGGAAAAGTAACTTATAATAAGCAGAGTTTTTAGTGAGATTTTTGCTTAACAGAAAGAAATAAAAATTTGTTTCACTTATATTTTTAAATATTCAGATCCAGACCTAATTTAAAATTAAACGTGATATATAAAGTGGGTTCCAAAGGCTATGGGTGACAAAGCATTTGCAGCAGAAAAAAACAAAGGGAGGGGCCTTCCCCATATTATACCTCATCAAGAGCACTATCAAGAGAAAGCACCTAAATAGTAAAAATCTTTCACACACCGGGCAGAACTTGGAAAAGGACAAAAACAACAGTGCCTTAGTAAAGGTGAAAATATCAAGGATATTATAATTTTAGTATAATTTTTATTTGCTGATGCATATGAAGCAAAATCAAGTGTGTTAGGATTACACCCATCTTTTTCAAAATGGAACAAGATATGTAAAATGGATCAATTCTTCATTCAATACATTACACCTTTATCAAATTCTATGAAAATATGTGCAATCACTGGGATATAGGTTCGTAACATCAAAATTAATGATTCCCAAGCTGTCTTGAACATTTTAAACTATATAAAAGTCAAGAATTTTAAGATTTAAAATAGACCGTAAGCATCCTGAGATTTAAAAAAATGAGTGAAGAAAATGCTATATAAAAAAATGCATTCTGTAAAACCTAATCAATAACAACAATAGTAAACAGTAAAAAATGGTAGATTTTAAAGCACAGGAATAAAACTTCTGCAAGGAAGGTACCAGTAGAATAAACAAATAAAAATTCCAAGAAGAAATCCTTGCTTCTAAGTAAAAACACAGGGAAAATAGTTTTCAACATGATTTTATGTAGTAACTTGTAGTTGACAGCTAAGTAAATATAATCTACATAAAACAGAAATAATCTATCAACTAAAGACCTTATCAAAAATCTTGTAAACTTACCCATTACGTGAAGAAATGTCACAGTATTTAAGAATAAATGATTAAAATTAAAGCTCATTTTATAAACAAACCAGAAAGAATTCTCTTTTTCCTCTCTCTACAGATAGACCCTACTTACTATCCTCTACTAGAGAAAGCATGAGTCAAGGTCACGTAGACCACCCCCGACAGCCAAGAACCATCTTTGACAGTAATTGGGGTTAGATTATTCTCTCACCTAAATCCAGTGCAATAATCTGTTTGGGGTGTGGACTGATGTAAAAACACCCACAAAATGAGGCAAAGTGTGTATAGCACAAGAATTTAATGGTCCAAAGGCAGGAAATACCTTTGAGAACAAAACACAGATCAAGTAAGTCATATCATTTTCAAAGTCAGTTTAAAAACAGATATCTCAATCATTTTGCATTTTATACTTGCCTCTGTGCTAATTTTTAGCCAATAACAGTCGATTAACACTGATGGATACAAAGAAACAAAACGGAAAACGTATGCTTATGTACTTACATGTTTGTATATATTTGACCAAGAAAGGATTTAGAGTATTATCTAATAACTGAAAGAACAAAATTAAATCCTTCTCACAATGCATTCTTCTTTGCTTCTACAATGGCTAAAGTTTTTGTTATTCATCCAGAAAAAGATACAGGGTTGTATCTGGTTTTGTTCTTACAAAGTAATATGTGACCGAATGATCTGAGTCTAAAGTTAACCATTTTTTCAACTTCTTCTCTCTCTCACATTCAAAACTGTTTTTATCCGTGTTTCTTTTCACAGCTACCTGATGAAAAAAACTTCAAAGTTACTTTATGCATCTTAAAACAGAATTAAGATCTGATTATTTCAGGAAGTAAACTTCTGTTCAACCTGCCTGCTTTTTAATCTTGCATTTCTATGCTTATAAAGTAATGAATCTATCCTTTAAAAAGTCTCCCAAAGAATTTTCAGCTTTAAGTAGGCTTCTTTTAAGGAACTCATTTTGAAATATTGAAATTCAAAGATTAAGGTGTAATCCCTGGGTGTGAATTTTAATGTTTATAATGGACTCCTCACAGATTGGAAAAAATCAATGGCAAGACCAACAGGGGCCCGTTTTGC
Organism: Neotragus pygmaeus; assembly: GCA_006410875.1. NCBI lineage: Eukaryota > Metazoa > Chordata > Mammalia > Artiodactyla > Bovidae > Neotragus > Neotragus pygmaeus. The sequence goes on along the minus strand of SJYV01047911.1, from coordinate 929,457 downwards.
TCAGCATACGTTTTCTTGTCAGGTCGTGATTAATGCTGTGCTCTGTAGAGGGAGACATTACATCCGGGCTGAAACAGTCCTAAATTTTACCCTCAGGCAGAAATCTGATTTAAACATCTCTATTTAAAGTGACATTTGTCCTCCCTTTTCAACTGGTTTCCCCAGAAATTCCAGGAAGTTGACTTCATGACCTAAAAACCACCGGGTGGCTGTGAAGAGCAGTTGTGCCTGTCCTTGCACTTCAGTAAATCTGGGCGCCAGAATGAATCCAGGTGGTAATAAAACAGGTGCCCAGCTACTGCTCAGATGAATCCCATGCCACTTTACTGCTACAAGAATTTAAGACTTAGAGTTCAGTGGAATTCTGGAGGCACTAAATATTTTGAATATGTGTTTCTTTGGCTGATAACAACCTAGCTATTACTACTGATGGACTAGTGTCTCATTGATTCATAAAATTACATCTGTTTTTTCATTACAATGATTTGAAATATCAACGGATTACAAATTCTAGAAATCCAGAAAAGCAACAATGTCATGGAATAGCTTCCATTAAAAAAAAATAAAAATGGGAAAGCAAACAGAAAAAATGTTCCCATCACCAAAGTCCCCTAGTAAACAAGATGTATGTGTATATAAACAGGCGCCAATATTCTTACACTGTGAAACATGGTAACTTTTGATATTATTAAGCAATTTAGACACTGCTAGCAAGTTCCTACTAACCAAGGTAATCTAATTTGTGTTGCTTTTCAAAGTAAATTGATTTTTTTTTCTTTTAGCCGTCTGGTAATTGAACAAATTTATACAACTGTGATGGGATTTCACTTACCACCACACAATGCATAAAATCCTTTATAAAGACAAACTGTATTACTTTATAAAACTGCATTTTTGTTGTAATTAAACAAATTGTATTTAAACTTGCTTTGTATTTCCAAAGCAAGCAATAGCATTTGCTATAAGCTACACTTTACTTGCAGGTGTTAAGAGGTTTCTTCATCTGCTCTACATTTTTTTAAAGATAATTTTTATTTACAAAATCCAAGAATTTTTCTGCTAAAAATAGCTTTTAAAAGAATCTATTGGAAAGTGTAAATTATTGCCTACATTTAGTACATCAGATAAATGACCTAAATTTTTTTTTAATAATTTTTATCATTTAGGACTTTTTCTTACATTACACCAGGATCCACTTAAAAAAATACCTACTTCCATCAAAACAGCATTTAAGGGATTTTCATAATTTATGCGTGCGTGCCTACTCAGTCGCTCATTTGTGTCTGACCCTATGACCCCATGGGCGCCCCATCAACTGTAACCCAGCAGGCTTCTCTGTCCACGGAATTCTCCAGCCAAGAATACTGGAGTGGGTAAGCTATGCCCTTCTCCAAGGGATCTTCCCAACCCAGGGATGTAACTCACGTTTCCTGCACTGCAGGTGGATTCTTTACCATCTGAACCATCAGGGAAGCCCTGATAATTCATAACATATAATTAACAAAACCTATATATTAAACTTAATAGACCACATTGAAGACTTGAATAAAATTTAGGAATCAGATCCTAGTTGTAGTTACTCCTTTAAAAGTTATCACATCAGGTCAAGAAAAATGATATAATTTTAATATTTAATTCCATAATTCTAATAAGAGTAACTATCTCTAAATTAATAATTGTCCTTAACTTTTTTCTGAAAGCATTAAAAAATAATAACAACCACTACTTCACCCATCTTAGGTAGCAAAAAGATTTTAATCAATTTCAATCTTTCTGATAACATTAAGTCTAATTATAGTAATCCAGATGATTAAATACTTTTCAACCTTTTTTGATTCAAATAATCCAATCAATAATTATTTGAAGAGATGAATATTTGGGTGGGCCTATAGACTATTTAGTGTTATATAAGAATTTAACGAAGCTACGATTTTAGTCTATCTTTAAAATAGAAATGCTTTCATCTTTCTTGTAAACAGTTACAAAACTTGTATCTGTTAAGATAATGTGAACTAATACTTAAACAAATTATCTTAGTAACTGATATGACCAAAACAGGATTTTAAGTCCTTTCCAGGTTTAGTAGCTAAAGTTATTGTTTTTAAATAGCAATTCTATAGGACACTAAATTCTTCAAATTTCCAAAACTAAATCTATATGCAGTTAATCTGTGCAAGTGGTATGGATTCTATTAACATGAAAACAGATTTCTACCAGGTAGGGTTCAGCTCATTCCTTAAAAAATAGACTGTAAAACTCTCTTCATTTCATACTACATTTGTCAGTAAATTCAGTGTTATTGAGTATTTATTCACAAAAGTTAGGTCAAATAAATATTTTGATAGAAAACAGAGCAATAACATTTTATCACTATGGTGTGCTTCTAGGGATCTTCTGACCTTTCCAACATTTGTCTTAACTCACATATTCCTATATTACTTAAGACATTAAAATATTATTTTAAAATTTTTAATGAAATACGTAAAGCTCAAATAATAATCAAAGTTTTAACCCTAAGTAAACTCGGCTTTTAAAGCGATCCTCTTGCTAATTTTAAGAAAGGAAACGCCCAGAAGCTTGGTGCTAACGTTTCTGCTCATTGTAAAAAGTGTAGCAATAAAAACCCCAACTGTTTTTCTTAAATTAAGACTTAAGAGTACTCCATGTAAGATCTGTATATTTATACTAGTTTTTACAACATCTGTAAGTTTTGTTGTCTATTTTTGATATTAGTCCACTAATAAAGCATAGAATCAAAAACCTGGAAAAATTATATTATTGGAAACCTTCAAGTCCAAACCTCAAGTAATTGGTTTGTTCTACCCCACATGATTCAATATTCTGATTTCCCCAACTACCTGCTCCCAGAGCTATCTGTATTTCTAAATTTGTTTTCTGTTGCCAACACATAGGAACTCAGTGATTGAAAATGGCAGCTGAAGTGCTTCTACAACACATTAATTTTTCTCTAAGTAGTCCAATTTTGTCATCTAAATGTTGAAAACTCTTTCCACTGCATTTTACACTGTTAGAGATTTGTTGAATTCAGGCTCACCATCATATAAAATGAAGAGCAATGTTTTCAAGACAATTTTTAGATTATCACTAATAGCTTTAAAGGATAATGTGTTTTCTTTATAGCACCTGTCTCTTATACACANAACTCTTTCCACTGCATTTTACACTGTTAGAGATTTGTTGAATTCAGGCTCACCATCATATAAAATGAAGAGCAATGTTTTCAAGACAATTTTTAGATTATCACTAATAGCTTTAAAGGATAATGTGTTTTCTTTATAGCACTCTGCATTCAAAGCAGACTAGTTAACAGCAACTTAAGTGCAATAATAGCAATTACATCAATGTGGGCTTTTTTACCTCAAAAGTACTTCCCAGACAACTGAAGAGCTCAGATAAATAAACTATCATAAAATGATTTCAGGTTAATAATATACAATTTGAATGCCACTAAAAAAAATTTCATCTTAATCTGAAAAAAATTATCCTATTTCACTGAAGACTTACAGTATTATTAGGTGATTAATAGTTATTTTTCTCTCCAAAACTTTTTATTTAATTTTCACTTTTAAAAGGAAATGTGTCTGAATGTGTCCTTTAAAAAAAAAAAAAAAGCCCTGCCTAATGAAGGGGTATCAGTTCATGTTCAAAATCAACCAACCATCAAAGGTAGAACTATAAGAGATATGTTCTTACAAATCTCCAAACCATCCCTGAGATTTATTTTCATCCTAAAGCTAAGTTTTAGAAAATCTAAAGCTAAATAAATAAATCCAATATTTCCCCAGAAGTTGAAGATAATAGTTCTCCCCTTGGCCCATCTGCTTGCCATAAAATAACCCAAATGACCTAAGTACCTGTTATTTATTTCTTTATTCACGGATATTGAGTTGTTTAAAAAATTCAGAGAACATATTTCTCTGCAAGTGCAAAAAAAGCCATTAGTATATGCTAGATACATATGAAGAAAAATCTCTAAGCTGACTTCCAGAGTTTACTATTCAATAAAATACAAAAATTTGAAACAAAACAAATCAATATTTAAGCAATTATCTCAATATACAATTCATGAAAAATCTGAGTATCACTTCGAAATCTTTTGCAAACTTATACTTGCAACAGAAGTTGCATTAACCAAGTTTATGTTGCTTTTAATACTCAAAACTCTCCACGGACTTTTTTAACCTATAAATTTAGTAAGTGTAGTAAAGTTTCCTGAGTATACAAATGAGTGTCCTTTCATCACAAGGTTCTATTGCTTTATACATTAATTAAAAGACTTTCTCAGCCATTTTACTAATATAACAAAGTGCAGATCTTAGAAAAGTATTAAGTTAAGAGGAAAAGCTTTCTCACTCTCTTCCACTGAAGGGACCCCAAAAGACAGGCAACAGTGACTCTCATAAAATAAAAGGTCACTCTTTTTCTAGGAACAAACCATTTATCAATAGAAAATAATTGTCTTTCCATTTGCAAGGGCTCCACAGCAACAGACAATGTTTTTAGCTCACATAATTACAAAACAGTAAAAGTTCAGAAACACAGCCTGAATCCACCTCCCTATTTTTACCCTTTACAATTCTCATTGCCCTTTGGGCCTCCACTTGGAAGCAAATGGAAGACAGGCTGAAGTTTTCTCAATTGAGCTGAAGCTAAGAAACCTTTGATATGCTAATAGTCCCCTTCAAACGGTAAGAATTCACACTTGCATTAATTCAAACAATTTGTGCAGAATGATGTGAAATGGCACCTCTTTTAGAAGCAAGCAACAAAAGGAGAGAATCGGAATATCTGAAGAAACTAAACAACAGAACATTTGTTCTGCAGCATTCTATCATGCACAAACGTGCTGGAGGATGGAGCCGAGGGACCACAAAAAGTTCCAAACACACCTGAACAGAAGTATATTTTCTTATAAAGGGTTTCTCAAGTATTACAAAGATACTAAATTTAAGTTACAAAGTTACCCTTTACCTAGGTCAAGAGTCCCATCACAACTGGGAATGTTGCCAAAGACACGAACACAAACCATTCGATTTTTCTCCTATGGAGGCAGATTGCCTCCTTGGTGCCCATCTTTTAAGGTCTGCCCAAGATCAAACTTGATTTAATAAACGACATCCCAACAGGCAATTATTTACCAAACGGATGTGACTTTTCCTCATTGCGTAACTCTTGAGTTGAGCAATGACCAAACTCGGTGGGACCCGTTCCAGACACAAACATTGACAGGAAAATGAATGGACCAACCATGTCCGTTAAATGTACGCCTCTGAAAGAGAGAAGTACAAATCGTGTAAAGAATGCAGAAGAAAATTTAAGAATTGGGGGCGGGGCTCGGAGGAGAGTGCCTAAGAACCTGGCCTTTGTAACGGGAACCATATGGTTGGTGGCTGCGGCTCAGACGCTCCCAGGCTGCTCGGAGAAGCTGCTAAGCAGCCTGACACCTTTCAAGAAACAGGAGGAAAACATTTCCTCGGTCTGAATCTGAGACAAAACAGTTTGCATCGGGAAGAACGGAATGAGGGGGCATTCAATTGTTTTCCCGTTTCTTTGTACTGATCACTGAGGAAGGNAGTCCAAGGGACTCTCAAGAGTCTTCTCCAACACCACAGTTTGAAAGCATCAATTCTTTGGTGTTCATCCTTCTTTATAGTCCAATTCTCACATCTGTACATGACTACTGGAAAAACCATAGCTTTGACCAGATGGACCTTTGTCAGCAAAGTAATGTCTCTGCTTTTTCATATGCTGTTGAGTTTTGTCATAGCTTTCCTTGCAAGGAGAAAGCGTCTTTTAATTTCATGGCTGTAGTCACCATCCACTGTGATTTTGGAGCCTAAGAAAATAAAGTCTTTCACTATTTTCATTGTTTTCCCATCTATTTACCATGATGTGATGGGGCCATATGCCATGATCTTAGTTGCTTGAATGTTGAGTTTTAAGCCAGCTTTTTTACTCTCCTCTTCATTTAGAATACCTCATAGCAACAACCCTCGGCAGGAGAAGCTTTCTCTTTCAAACAAAAGGTTCACTCTTGACTCACCACACTCTCCACCATTCCTTATTACCTTCTTAGAACCAAGGCTGTATCTTGTGCCATGAGTCAACCAATTTGTGATTTTTTGTTTGTTTGTTTTACGTTCTCCTTTAAGAGTGGCATTCAAAAAAAGTGAAATGTATCTTCACCTATTATCTCTGTAAAGTAGGAAATGGAATGATAGATGAAGAGGACATATATTTCACCCAACTGCCCTTCACTTGCTAACATTTTTTTTATTGACTCACATTAAATATTTAATTTTTGAGCTGCAGTGACCAGTAATTTATATGTAAACAAATGTGTGATATGCATATACTGTTAATATGCATCTTAAGTTATGAGGAAATGTATTAAATAGTAGTCATAGTCTTTTTTTGTTAGGCTTTGCATGTACACTAACTCATCTGTGCACTTACTACATAGCTCAATAATAAAGTTATAGTCCCCTCCTTATTCTTACTGATTGGCTTAATCCTCTCTACTTACATTTACATGTAATAATTTTCTTACTCATCACTTGAAACCACTTTCCACCATTCTTCCACTGATGTTTACTCTTGCATTTTATTTTCTTTCTGAGACCAGTCTAGTTTCCCTACATAAGACAAAACCTTGGCATTACCAAATGATGGTTTTGATTCTTCTGTATTACCTAATATCCCATAAGTATAGTTCACCAGTGGAGAAAAAATGAAAGGAACCAGTCTTTTTCAACCAAAAAAAAGAAAATAAACACCTTTTTAAGGACTAATACATATAGTTCAGAGGACTTGCTAGTTAAGCAAATAATTAAGACATACTAATTTACAGAAACCATTAAGTACAAAATGTTTTAAAGCAAACAAGCTAAACTTTTACTAAAAATTATTAAAAGTAATTGATTGTTTCAGATATATTCAAAACATATTCTTCCTTTTAAAGTTATATTTTTCAAAGGAGACTATTTATTTAGAATTGAGATTATCTATTGAATTTGAGATTGGGATCTCTTTTTTTTTTTCACTATTTCAAATGTGTGTTTCTTATTTTTAGTATTACTTGTATTATCATTATTCTTTATTTTATTTTGTATTTTTATTTATGAATAATGATTATAGGTCAAAACATCTTCCCATGGAATATAACTCTATTTTATATAAGTATGCAAACTAGAAAATGTGATCAAAATAAATTATTCCACAAAGTGAAAATCACTTACATTAAACATGCTTGTATTTTAAAATTCCTATAAATTATCAGTTAAAAATCCCAAGTGATATATCCACTCTAAAAAGACTTTTGTGCTTATGTCATAACAGCTTTATAAAATTTTTAACTAACTCTTCTTTTCTTAAAGTGCACAAACACCTACCTAACATTTTATTTTATTAAAGAACTATCTAGGCAGCTTAACCATTAAGACTATTAGAACAGTCAGATCTATCAGTTGTTAGAATAGAAGCCATTTAAAAGAAAATTATCCTAGAAACAGATATTGGCGTATATGATTGAATCTCCTTCATATTAGAAGTGTTCTTTTATTTTTCACTACACAAGGTGTTTCTAAATGATGAAAAGAAAATTGAGTTTCCATTAATTTCAGCATTTCTTTTTTTGAAAAATTTTCTCTTTCTTTCCTTTTCACTTTTCCTGCCAAATTGTAAAATAAAAGATATATTTAATTCATAAAATTGAATACTTAACTTGGCCGATTAATTTAGTCTGTGTCCATGTTAAAAAGTATGAAATAGTTTTACTATTATTTTGGACTCTTAATAACATACATACATTAAGAAGTGGGATTTCTTTTCTGGATGCTCAGTAAGCATCACATGAGGCTATTCCTAGGTGAAATTATTTATATTCACTTCTCACTTAGTTTTCTACAAGTTGGTATAGTCAGATATTTGGTAAATATCATTTTAAATCACTTTGCTTTGCAAAAGTTTTTGAAACGTCGCCACTAAGTGCTTGACATATCCTTTCAAAAAAAGCCACAGATGTAACTTTTGAAAAATAAGCCTATATTGGAGATTAACCTTTTCTTCTCCCTCACCTTGAAAAAGATCAGCTGAAAAAGATCTGAAAATGGCCTCATAAGGTATAAATTCCATTAACTTTCAGTTCAGTTCAATTCAGTCACTCAGTCGTGTCTGACTCTTTGCGACCCCATGAACTGTAGCACTCCTGTCCATCACCAACTCCCGGAGTCCACCCAAACTCATGTCCACTGAGTCAGTGATACCATCCAACCATCTTATCCTCTGTCATCCCCTTCTCCTCCTGCCCTCAATCTTCCCCTGCATCAGGGTCTTTTCAAATAAGTCAGCTCTTCACATGAGGTGGCCAGAGTACTGGAGTTTCAGCTTTAGCATCAGTCCTTCCAAAGAAATCCCAGGGCTGATCTCCTTCAGAATGGACTGGTTGGATTTCCTTGCAGTCCAAGGGACTTTCAAGAGTCTTCTCCAACACCACACTTCAAAAGCATCAATTCTTCAGCGTTCAGCCTTCTTCACAGTCCAATTCTCACATCCATACATGACCACAGGAAAAACCATAGCCTTGACTAGACAGACCTTAGTCGGCAGAGTAATGTCTCTGCTTTTGAATATACTATCTAGGTTGGTCATAACTTTTCTTCCAAGGAGTAAGCGTCTTCTAATTTCATGGCTGCAGTCACCATCTGCAGTGATTTTGGAGCCCAAAAATATAAAGTCTGACACTGTTCCTACTGTTTCCCCATCTATTTCCCATGATGTGATGGGACCGGATGCCATGATGTTCCTTTTCTGAGTGTTGAACTTTAAGCCAACTTTTTCACTCTCCTGTTTCACTTTCATCAAGAGGCTCTTTAGTTCTTCCTCACTTTCTGCCGTAAGGGTGGTGTCATCTACATATCTGAGGTTATTGATACTTCTCCTGGCAGTCTTGATTCCAGCTTGTGTTTCTTCCAGCCCAGCGTTTCTCATGATGTACTCTGCCTATAAGTTAAATAAGCAGGGTGACAATATACAGCCTTGACATACTCCTTTTCCTATTTGGAACTGGTCTGTTGTTCCATGTCCAGTTTTAACTGTTAACTTTGGTTAATGCTAATTTTAAGATGGTCTTTAAAAAAAGGTTTTTGTTTTTGTTTTTGTTTTCACAAAAGCAAAGTAACTTAAAAGTTTAGAATTTGGCCCAGGCCACTGGGTTCACATCCCAGCTCCACCACTTTCAAGCTCTGTATCCTTGCATAAGTTATAGAAGCTCATCTTTAACCATTCTTTTCTTTCCTTACATTTATAAAATGGGAATAATAATTACATGTACTTTGTAGTGTTGTTGTGTTATATGAATTAATACAGGCAGTACCTGGCACATAGTTCTGTTCAGTTCAGTTCAGTCGCTCAGTCGTGTCTAACTCTTTGCGACCCCATGAATCGCAGCACGCCAGGCCTCCCTGTCCATCACCAACTCCCAGAGTTCACTCAGACTCACATCCATCGAGTCTGTGATGCCATCCAGCCATCTCATCCTCAATCGTCCCCTTCTCCTCCTGCCCCCAATTCCTCCCAGCAGCAGAGTCTTTTCCAATGAGTCAAATCTTCTCATAACGTGGACAAATAGTAAGTCCTTAAATATCTGCTATTATTTTGGTATAATCAATGCCATAAGACACTTGACAATTATTCAAAATGCTGCTACATCAATGCTTAAAATTGTGTGAACTGATAAGGAACAATTTTGAACATTCTTACATCTTTTTCCACATGGGTTATATTAAAGCAAAGAATTTCAGAAGTATATTTTGAAATATACAGCTTTATATTGACTACATAGAAATTTATTATGATATGTATGTCAATGTTCTTATTGGTACTTTGGTTTATTTTGTTAGCAATTTGAAGAGTCCACTTGCTCTTAGTTGTGTTCATAGCTTACGGTTTTCATTCTTTTTTTTTATTAGTATAAATGGTTTGTTTTTCCTTAAATCCATAAGAAGATAATCTGGTTAAACTTATACTTTGTAAGAGTTAAATGCAATTAAATTAAAGATAGTTGTCTCATAAATATCCTAATTCATATTTGTTGACTTATAACCCTTCATAGTCCAAAAATAATTTACAAAGGTTTATAGGCAAATAACAATAACTATAACTAAGGCCATGGTATGGAAGCAACCTAAGTGTCCATCAACAGCTGAATTGATAAAGAAGATATGGTACATATATACAATAGAATACTCTTCAGGCATAAAAAATAATAAAATTTTACCATTTGTAACAGTATGGATGGACTTAGAGGTTATTACGCTGAAGTGAAACCAGTCAGAGAAAGAGAAATACTGTATGATACCACATATACGTGGAATCTAAAAAATAAGTTAGTCACTTATATCAACTCAATATAACAAAAAAGGAAAAGACTCACACATAAAGAACAAACTAGTAGTTACCAATGAGGAGAAGGAAGAAGGGAGAGACAAGATAGGGATAAGGGATTAAGAGATACAAACTACTATGTGTAAATAAGCCATGAGGATACATTGTACAGAATATAAAAAAATATTTTAGAACTATACATGGAATATAACCTTTAAAAATTGTGAATCAGTATGTTATACACATGAAACATATATAATATTTACATTAACTATACCTCCATTGGGGCTTCCCTTGTGGCTCAGCTGGTAAAGGACAACCTGAAATGCAGGAGACCTGGGTCCGATCCCTGTGTTGGGAAGATCCCCTGGAGAAAGGAAAGGCTACCCACTCCAGTATTCTGGCCTGGAGAATTCCATGGACTGTATAGCCCATGGGATCTCAAAGAGTCAGACTCAACTCAGTTACTTTCACTTTTCACTTTCATACCTCCATTAAAATAAAAAGTAACTAAGAATGGTAAGGCAAAGAGAAAATAAGGATTGGAAAGTAAAAGAGCAGGAAAAGTCAATACAGGCAACATATGCCTTTATGTATGATAACCTTAGATTTGGGCTTCCCAGGTGGCACAGCAGTGCAGAATCCACTTGCCAGTGCAGGAGATGCAGAGACATGGGTTCCATCCCTGGGCTGGCAAGATCCCCTGGAGTAGGAAATGGCAACATACTCCTGTATTTTTTCCTGAAAAATTCCATAGACAGAGGAGCCTGGTGGGCTACAATCCATGAGGTTGCAGAGTTGGACATGACTGAGCACCTCCACCACTTAAATTTGTGTTTAGTCTTTTTAGCAGTCCCATAAAGAGGAGAGCTGCTATAAGATTCCCAATGCTAAGCAAATGCTTGACCTGATGAGGAGACTAGAGAGAAGCCTGACTAAATGGTGAAGTTGGTCAATTACTTATCCTTCCATCTCTTCTCTACTTCTGGTCCATGCCCCCTTCACCCTGTCTTCTCCACTGTTGAGTTTATACAGTTCATCTGCTCCATAGATGTCTTCTTTCTTTCCTCTTTTCTTCTAACAACAATAAGACATCTCCACCCCACTACCTCTACCCTGCAAAGGTTAGTTTTACTTTTTCCTAAGCCAAGTTACCTAGTGTATTGTATACACACTTCCAAAGGCTCATTCTGGCAGATTCATAATAGGAAGAAAGGCACCAAACTTTTGGAAGGACTTGAGGGAGTGGAGAAAAAGTTTCAAGTGGCTTTGGGAAGATGTTCCCCATTTCTACTGCCAACCCTGGGAAACACTGCCTTAAAGCAACTGACAGAATATAACTAAATTAAATGAATTAACTCTTCCTAGCAGGGAAAGTGATAAACTCAGAAAAGCAATAATGGCCCCACTGGGTATAACTAAGATATACTATACTATTATTTAATATGTGCATTCTGATTCAGGGAATAGTTTACAATTAATTTTTAAATATACCTATTTTACTGTAGACCACAGAATGAATTTCAGTGTTAGAAATTATCCCCTTATTCATATATTGTACTACTAAGATAACAAGCTATACTTCTTGGGTTATTTGGGGATATGTCTTCTTGGATTTACCATTTTGTTTAATTTTTACTGGATTCTGTTCAAGAGACAAGGGGAGCAGGATAGGAGATGAACATTAATCAAGAACCATCTTTGTGTCAGATATCATGAAGATATTTTAATATTGCTTCATTTTAGGTCTCTCATTCAGCTGGCAAGCCTTGGCAAGGCTTGCAGGTAGTTTATGGCCAGCATCTGTTCTGATCTATAGGTTCCCCAGCTCAGCCATTTACACATTACTAAATATTATAGTTTTCATTCTACTTTATTTAATTTTCCAAGTGAACTTCCAGAGAGATGTGAACACTGAAGCTGGAGGCAGATATACTATTCAGGGACTTTGCCAGTTCCTCCCCATTTTGCCTACAGGAGGTTTTCTTGCTTGTGCTAGCTTGGCTGTAGAACTGGGAAAGCCTGATGTTTAAAAGCGTTTTCGCACATAGAAGTACCCAGGCCATGAGTATAAATTCTTCTAGAGTGGCCAGTTTGAGTTTTAGAAAACTGTGGTTTTCAACCCGGCAACAGTGTCCTTGGCAGTGGTGTGGTTCACAGGGAAACCAAAGAAGAGAGAAGCAAAACCACGGTAAGCAGTGCCTGCATGCACCTGCTCCTGATACAAGCAGCCACCTGGGACCAGGTAGAACCACTTTGCTTTGGTTTGTTTTGGTTTTGGCTGCACCATGCAGCTCATGCGATCTTAGTTCTCCCACTAAGGATTGAACCTGGACCCAGGCAGTGAGTGCATGGAATCAGAATCACTGGGAGGCAGGGGAATTCCTTAGTTTGGTATTCTTGGCTGAATACATTGGGAAATAGATGTTATGCATATGATATCTTCCTGCCCATCTATAACCAGCCTAAAATGCTGTAAGTCCTATGATAAATGAGGAAATTGTGACGAAGAAAGGTTAACTTTCCTAAGGTGTCTAATGGTAAAAGAAGTATTAGGAGATGTGATTTTTAAGACTCTAAAGCCTTGCTTCAATTTTCTTTTACCGAAAAACCTTTTCCTCTGAAAACAATCTTACATCACGGCCCAATATATTAATAAGAAACAAATATTTCTGTTCTGATTAAAGCAAGATAAAGGCCAACTGTTCACTCTCAGTTATGCCCTCATTACTAATTTTAGCAGCTCCTGAGGTACCTCTACAAAACTCAATGTTGTGCTGTATAGAGGTGGAAAAACACTGACTTACAAAATGCTGCTACCCTCAGACCCACTCTGTGTTGTTCACCTTGGTAAATAATTCATTTAACAAACATACTGTGTAGCTCCTGAGTGCAAAACCATAGGAATACAAGGATAAATAAACTGTGTGTGCCATCGAGAAGCTCAAAATCTGAGGAATAAGGAGAAAAACCAAACAGGAAAAAAATAAGATAAAAATTACCAGTGATATTTTGGCTTTTTGTATCAATTTTCATAACAATAAAAGATAGGGACGTGTAGCCTTTAACAGGTGAGAAAACTAAAATTAAAGAAGTTAAAAGGATGCATTGTCCTGTATCCCTTGAATAAGGAAATAAAGATTACCATCTTGGTCTCAGGGATGCCAAAACTCAGGCTCTTTCTTCTGTGGGATGCAGCCTACAGTTTGGTGTGAATCTTTAACAAAGTAAGCACATTTCACCACAGATTTAAATTTTAAAATGCAAACCACTTAAGAAGGGGAAAAAAGCCCCAGAGAAACCTACAGATTAAATCATTAAAATCACTATCATCATAATACCACCTTATACAGACACTATTATTACACACCTATTTTCTCCTTCCCTTCTCACAACAAGGTGTGAGGTAGAAAGGGTGGCAGATATTATTATTTGTTTTTCACAGAAAGAGAATAAGCCTCTGGGCTATAAATGGAAGCTAACAGTAGGGGTGAAATTTACTGACCTAAGGAAGAAATCACTTTTTCTCACACTAACTATCCCTAACAAACTGTGAGACTGTGGAAAACTCAACTAACTTTTTATGCCATGATTGGTTTATTGTAAAAGCAGAGGGTCTAGATCTTTCATCTTTAAGTGAACGGCCCTTGATTCTGACATGTGATGAATCTGTTAGGGGAAGCACACTGATTGAAACAATTCATTCCCGATTGTTAGACAAGAGCCCAGTTTCTGGCCGGGGAAGGGGTCTCCCTTCCTGCAACAAATGGTGACTCTGGTGGGACTCTTCTTCACTGCAATTGACATCCTGACCACTCGGGGTACTCAGTGGAGTACCTGCCAATGGATCAGACCCAGTGGCCACAACTGGAACCTTTTTGTTCCTGGTCTCTCCTGACGTGGACAACTGGCCAGAGTGCCCTGACCAGTAAGGAACAAGAGACTTCATTGACTTCTCTCCCCTTCTCTCTCTCTTCCCTCTCCTTAACCATTCCTATCTTTCCCCTTTTTTTCTAGTCCCCCGGTCCTGGACGCAGGAATCTGGTCAAAGGGCCTCAGCCTGAGCTGAGGATTGGAGACTGATCACTTCCTTCTGGCAGAGAACTCAAATTCTGATTCTGTTCTGGTCTGATTTCTGGTAGGGCCGAGTTCTAGTCCTCCCTTCTCTGGAGGCCCATGGTAAAGTCCCATAACACCTGGGTCTCTGCAGGTAGCAGGATACATCTGTAAGGCACTCCTTTCACCCCCTCTCCCGCCTCCTCCCCCCTCTTTTAACCTGGCTTCCTTTCCTCTCTTTGAAATTTTTTTAGACCTGAGATATTTTCATTTACACTGTTAGTAGTTGGATCTGAAGTTCTGTGTCTTTACAGGAGGTTTTCTGAGACTATATTCTTGTATTTAAGGGAATGTCTAATCAGGTCTGCCAGGTCTATATGTGTGTTTTAACTCTGTGTTCTGATTTTTGATGGCCATTTTGTTTTGTCTGGCCACCATTTGGTTTAGACTTGCCACCATTTTGTTAGAACTTTATTTTCTTTCCCTGTGCCTTGAGACCAGGGCTCTCAGGAACATTTATCTAAACCATCTCTAACACCTGAGACTAGGGAAAATGGGGAAAAGCCTTTAAATTTTTTATTTATTCCAACTGTTTTTTATAAACTAGTAGTTTTTATATTGTAATATCTAATTCATGACTAAGCTTAGAAAATGAAGCTAGATCTTGCATTGTGTCTGTCTAAATATGTCTTGGTATGTCTTTGTCTCTGGGTAATATTTTTGAGGTTAATTTGTAAATGAGCTTTATTTAATTGGCTTTAAAAAAGGTAAGCACTTACAAATCAAATAATTGTAAATTAAACAATAAATTCCAGGTTCATGTGACCTGGTAAATATTCAGTATTAAATATTTGATATTAATGTTTGCTTGTTAGCCTATCTAATATAGACATGTCTTAGAGTAATTAATATTAAATAAAATATTTTCATTGTACCTAGGTTTAATATGTCAAATATTATCATATCTGTTACAAGTTTGACAACAAGGAAATTACCTCGAGTAAAGAAACTTCTAAAAAAAAAAGTAAGTGAGATATGAGCTTTTAGATAAGTTCTATTACGAATAATTATGCTTTAGGAATATCTGTCTAAAATAGTCTCTCTAGATTGGCATAACTTGAATTTCTAAGAGTTGTGCTAAACTAAATATTGGAAGTCTATTGAATAATTAGGTCATTTCTAAATAAAATAAGATTTTGAAACATTTACTACTAAACACTGATTTCCTTTTACAGAAAAACTAAAGAGATTTGGGACTATAAATGAATAATGTTTGGTGCCATCCTAAAATGTTTTAAGAAAGCAAGGGCTTTAGAAATTATCACTGGTACTTATGCTCACCAATTTATGAAGTGCTAATATAAAAGTTAACTCTTAGTTGCTAAAGAAAAACAGGAAGTGTGCTTTCAATTAAAAAAAAAAAGTTTAAAAAAAAATACCAAAAAGAGTTATGCATGATCAGGATTTTCTAAAATTGGATTACAGTTAGTTAGATAAATGGATTTTGTTAGGAATGACACAGCCATAAGAAAACTGGTTAGAGCCAACTAGGTCCAAGATGGTGGAGGTGACTTTCACTAGACCTTGAGCCTTGGTATTTACACCCATTGTGGCACATCAACAAGCTGAATGATACACCCATCAACATTGACTAAATCTGATCAAATGTTCTAAATGCTTTTAATTGATCTTTTAAATAAAACTTCCTAAATCAAATTCTTTTGAAGTTTTTTGACCTCTAGCTAACTTTGGGGTGCTTCAGAGGGCCCCTGAAACATCCCAAGGAGAGGTATTAAACTGTGTTTATTTGGTTGGTTAAATTACATTAAAAAATTATCATATGAGTAATAAATCTGCTCATTATAATGTATGGTAAAATTACTAATACAGATATCCTATAAATTGTATGGAGTTCTTAACATTCTGATCTGTCCTGGTTCAGTTCAGTTTAGTTCAGTTCAGTTGAGTTCAGTCACTAGTCGTGTCCAACTCTTTGCAACCCCATGAATTGCAGCACTGCAGGCCTCCCTGTCCATATGTCCTGGTATTCTAATGGAAAACCTGATGACTTTACAAAGGTTAACAAAAGGACTGAATGAACTAGCAAATATGCTTATAACTTTTATGGTTTCTATCTGAAAAATTACAGGTTTGAATCTTATGTTTCCTGGGAGTAGGGAAAACCTTCCTCTCAAACTAATTATGACAATACAGTGGAAACAGTGTCAGATTTTATTTTTCTGGGCTCCAAAGTCACTGCAGATGGTGATTGCAGCCATGAAATTAAAAGACGCTTACTCCTTGGAAGAAAAGTTATGACCAACCTAGATAGCATATTCNTTTTTTTTTTTTAAGACCCAGGCTTGTAAAAGATTGCTTAGAACTACTCATCAAAATTGATGAGAAGACTGGTTCTCAACCCTCGAAGTTGAATCAATCACTTGTGAAGCTCTAAACAAACAAACACATCCCTATAACCAAGACCCATACCCAGAGACTATGACTTAATTGGTCTGGGTGGATGCCCAGGCACTGGTGTTTTTAATGTGTACCCAAGGTTGATAAACAGGGAATTAGACAAAGCAAGGCTAATGTTCCATCTTTGTATTCACAATGCCTCAAAAGCAGAGACATTACTTTGCCGACTAAGGTCCGTCTAGTCAAGGCTATGGTTTTTCCTGTGGTCATGTATGGATGTGAGAGTTGGACTGTGAAGAAAGCTGAGCACCAAAGAATTGATGCTTTTGAACTGTGGTGTTGGAGAAGGGACTCTTAAGAGTCCCTTGGACTACAAGGAGATCCAACCAGTCCATTCTGAAGGAGATCAATCCCGGGATTTCTTTGGAAGGAATGATGCTGAAGCTGAAACTCCAGTACTTTGGCCACCTCATGTGAAGAGTTGACTCATTGGAAAAGACTCTGATGCTGGGAGGGATTGGNCCCAGTTATGATCAACCTAGATAGCATATTCAAAAGCAGAGACATTACTTTGCTGACTAAGGTCCATCTAGTCAAGGCTATGGTTTTTCCAGTGGTCATGCATGGATGTGAGAGTTGAATTGTGAAGAAGGCTGAGTGCCGAAGAATTGATGCTTTTGAACTGTGGTGTTGGAGAAGACTCTTGAGAGTCCCTTGGACTGCAAGGAGATCCAACCAGTCCATTCTGAAGGAGATCAACCCTGGGATTTCTTTGGAAGGAATGATGCTGAAGCTGAAACTCCAGTACTTTGGCCACCTCATGTGAAGAGTTGACTCATTGGAAAAGACTCTGATGCTGGGAGGGATTGGAGGCAGGAGGAGAAGGGGACGACTGAGGATGAGATGGCTGGATGGCATCACGGACTCGATGGACGTGAGTCTGAGTGAACTCTGAGAGATGGTAATGAACAGGGAGGCCTGGCGTGCTGCGGTTCATGTGGTCGCAGGGAGTCGGACACGACTAAGAGACTGAACGGAACTGAAGTGAAGATCATTGCATCTGGTCCCAACACTTCATGGCAAATAGATGGGGAAACAATAGAAACAGTGAGAGACTTCATTTTCTTGGGCTCCAAAATCACTGCAGAGAGTGACTACAGCCATGAAATTAAAAGATGCTTGCTCTTTGGAGGAAAAGCTGTGACCAACCTAGAGAGCATATTCAAAAGCAGAGACATTACTTTGTTGACAAAGGTCCATCTAGTCAAAGCTATGGTTTTTACAGTAGACATGTACAGACCTGAGAGTTGGACTATAAAGAAAGTTGAGTGCAGAAAAATTGATGCTTTTAAATTGTGGTATTGGAGAACTCTTGAGAGTCCCTTGGAGTTCAGGGAAATCCAACCAGTCCATTCTAGAGATCAGTCCTGGGTGTTCTTTGGAGGGAATGATGCTAAAGCTGAAACTCCAGTACTTTGGCTACCTCATGTGAAGAGCTGACACATTGGAAAAGCTCTGATGCTGGGAGGGATTGTGGGCAGAAGGAGAAGGGGACGACCAAGGATGAGATGGCTGGATGGCATCACCGACTCAATGAACGTGAGTTTGAGTGAACTCCGGGACTTGGTGATGGACAGGAAGGCCTGGCGTGCTGCAGTTCATGGGGTCGCAAAGAGTCAGACATGACTGAACGACTGAACTGAACTGAACATGATAAAATAAGTATATAGAGAGCACATTTCAACATAATAAAAGGTATTCATGACAAACTCATAACTAGTATAGTGCTTAATGGTAAAAAGCTGAAAGCCTTCCCACTAAACTCTGGACAAGACAAAGATGCTCACTATCACTACTTCTATTCAACATAGTATTGAAAGTCCTAACCACAACAATCAGACAAGAAAAATAAAATTGTCCAGTTTGAAAGAGAAGAGGTAAAATTGTCACTGTATGCAGATCACATGTGGAAAAATCATAGATTTGACTATACAGACCTTTGTCAGCAAAGGAATTGGACCTGGTAAAGATGAGAGTTTCCAGAGGAGATGCTGTGAATCTTTTATATCTCCAACACATAGGGAAATCATTTGAATTATAAATCTTTTAATATAATTAGGGGATGTTTTGGGAACATTGAAATGCCTCTTCAACTTTTATTCTAGCTTTGGAAGACTTTGTGAAATAAGGACAATTCCTGCCAATTCCTCGAAGAGTTAGGTTATAATCTTGATGCTAAAGGACTGATACCTGCTTTCACCTATGTTGGACATCCCACCCCCACCCCAATGGGTAATTTTAGCCTAGAGGAGAAGGGCTCTAAATATCAGCTTCTAATTTGACCAATTTTTTATTACAAAGTTACACTAAAATTTCTTTTTAGTATCTTGTCAATTTTTTGTGATGTGCTTAGTCACTCAGTTGTGTCCCACAGTGTGACCCCATGAAACTGTATCCTGCCAGGCTCCTCTGTCCATGGGGATTCTCCAGGCAAGAATACTGGAGTGGGTTGTCATGCTCTCCTCCAGGGGATCTTCCCAACCTAGGGAAGTTCAATTCAGGTCTCCCACATTGCAAACAGATTCTTTACTGTCTGAGCCACCAGGGAAGCCCAAGAATACTGGAGTGAGTAGACTATCTCTTCTCCAAGGGAACTTCCCAACTCAGGAATCCAAGCAGGGTCTTCCACATTGCAGATGGATTCTTTACCAGCTGAGCTACCTGGGAAGCCCCTGACCATTTTCAGCTGAGCCAAACAGTAAATATTGGGGAAATACTGAACACCTCAAAACAGCTCAAAATATATTATATTTACAAACTCTAGAGGCATTCCCAAAGATAGAGAAACGAAATAACTGACAACTTGCATGTCCTAGGCAGGCAGAAGGATAATTCTCATTCTTAGGATGTAAACTAAAACAAGCAAGAAGGCAATAGGTTTTGGGGGAGAAATCCTTAAGGAAAAAATGGGGTCAATAACCAATAGTTGTGGATTGGGAAAAAAAGAAGATAAAAATGTGAAATTTTATTTCCCTGTCTCAACTGGATATAGTAATGCAGGAAGGCTGATTCTAATAAAAATTCTCACACTTAGTGGTCTTCTTTTAGTTTTTCCAGAATGCCATCTGTAGGTTCTGAGTCAGGTTTAAAGTCGGGAGTGTAATTTCAGTATTTCCTAGAAATCAATAAGTTTTTCTCTTTTTTAATTAATTTTTAATTTTACCTCTGTTGCTTAAGGGAATAACACAGCAGTTTACCAGATAATTCTTGAATCTTGCCAGCTCTGGGAGAGGTACACACTGTAGCCATCCTTCAAAGTTAGATACGGAGTGTAACTTAGTGGATTTTGTTTACAGTTAGCTAGGGTTTTTTTAGGTACCACTTATCCTTTTTATTATTATTATTATTTTTTTGCAATGAAATTTTCAATAAAGCCATGTTAAGATTAGGAGACTTTGCCTTTAAGTAAACTCTTTTCTAAATTTCCTTTCCCTCTCTCTCTCTTTTACATTTTTTAAAACGTATTTTAAGAAGAAGATAATTGTTTTACAATATCTTGTTGGTTTCTGAAGTACAACAATGGGACTCAGACTAAGTATTCATATAACTCTTCCTTCTTGAACCTCCCTCCAACACCCCATCCCACCTTTATAGATCATCACAGAGCACTGGACTGAGCTCCCTATGTTCTATAACAACTTCCTACTATCTGTTTTACACATGATAATGTATATGTATGAAAGTGATATATGCCTTATCAGAAAGTGAAGAATTAAAGAGCCTCTTGATGAAAGTGAAAGAGGAGAGTGAAAAAGTTAGATTAAAACTCAATATTCAGAAAACTAAGATCACGGCATCCAGTCCCATCACTTCATGGCAAATAGATAGTGAAACAATGGAAACAGTGACAGACTTTATTTTTCTTTTTTTGGGGGGGGGCTCCAAAATGACAGCAGATGGTGATTGCAGCCATGAAATTAAAAGACACTTACACCTTGGAAGGAAACTTATGACCATCCTAGACAGTATATTTAAAAGCAGAGATATTATTTGGCCAACAAAGGCCCATCTAGTCAAAGCTATGGTTTTTCCAGGAGTCATGTATGGATGTGAGAGTTAGACTATAAACAAAGCTGAGTGCTGAAGAATTGATACTTTTGAACTGTGGTGTTGGAGGAGATTCTTGAGAGTCCAACCAGTCAGTCCTAAAGGAAATCAGTCCTGAATACTCATTGGAAGGACTGATGCTGAAGATGAAGCTCCAATACTTTGGCCACCTGATGCAAAGAGTCAACTCATTGGAAAAGACCCTGATGCTGTGAAAGATTGAGGGCAGGAGGAGAAGGGGACAACAGAGGATGAGATGGTTGGATGGCATCACTGATTCAATGGACATGAGTCTGAACAAGCTCTGAGAATTGGTGATGGACAGGGAAGCCTGGCATGCTGCAGTCCATGGAGTCACAAAGAGTCGGATATGACCTAGTGACTGAACTGAATGTATTATGTGTGAATGATTTTAATCTGACTGGAACATTCTTAATAATGGCCACTGTAATTACTGGAGCGTTGGCAGCAGTTTTGTAGGAACTTAGTTGCAAATGTTCAGTACACATTTCTGTCCAGCCATATTTTGGCACCTTCAACCTGATGGTTGCCAAATCAAGCTCTCAGGACATGAAACATGCTCAGTAAGATTTTGCCATCTTTGCAGATATTTACTCGACTCTTTAGAAATTAAAAATCTCATTCAATTTTCCCAGTCTTAAATTATCTATGGTAGCTATTTTCAATCCACTAGGACCAAAATTTACAAGAGAAAGACTATGATTCCTCAGTACAAAACTAGCTAGAATCTTTGATGTAGGAGTCTGTAGAGTAGACTTAGGAAAAGACAGTCCAATAATGTGGAAAAATGCACACACACAAAAGAGTAGGTTGATACTTAGCAAGCGGGAAAAACCTTCCATTGGTAATGAAAAAAAAAATGTAGAGTGCTCATGAAGTAGGAAACTTCTACTGAGGAGAAGCCTGCCAGCAGCGATTGCTCTGAACCAACACATCTGTACCTTCTCTCAGAGAAAGGTGACTCCTTCAAACAGAAGGGGGAACATCGGTGCTCGAGAGGACTCATGGAGAGAGGAGGTGCCATTCACCGACACCGTGAGTGCAAAAGCCTCATACACCCCTCCAGGAGACTCCTGTCCTACAGCAGTGAGATTGCCTCAGGTCCCACTTCCAACACAAAGTATGTCAACCTGGGCAAACCCAGAAGGCAACCCTCAAACAGAAATCATCTATTGGGAATAGAATAATTGCAATTTGGGGCATACAGAATCAGATAGTGACCCAGAGAGTGCCTTAACTGGGAAATAAAATTCAGGGGCTTTTAAAGGCAAAGAAAGGAGATGTATATTTAAAAAAATTAATTGGAGTTGGAAATAGAAGTTAGTCTTGGCTAGTGAAACATGATTGATGACTAAGGCTACCACTAGAGGGAGGTAAATATCTATTACCTTGACAATAGTGTTTTCGTAGAGCCCATGAAATATTTGTGTTTTGGCCCATTTCAAAAATTCATGATTCTGCCTGGTGAGGATGTGCCTTAGATCTTTTGGTCTCCTGTTTCCATTTTAAAACCCCTTGAAATAAGGAGTTCATTTTATTTCATGTTTTACACATGAAAAATTGTTTATCTCAATAAATGGTATGATAGAAAGTATTTTTAAAAAGGAAAAAAAAGGTGCATTTTTCAGCCATGGAGAAATATGTGATATGGAATGGAGATGTTTTTCATAAAGTGAAAATTGCAGAGAAGATTTTAATAATTATTTTAAAAGGATTATTGCATAACTTCAGTCTGTATATTAGCTTAAGAATATAAACGAATTATGCACAATTCATTTCATTGATACCATTAGCATGTTTTGTATATTACATTTAAACATAGAGCTTCTTTAAACTATAATGCAAGTATACTAATCAATTTTATCATAAACTTTTTGTTTCTGGCAAGTAGAACTATAAGTCACTGAACTTTAAAGACTCTTCAATCAGATTTCTCTTTTAATATCACTATTCAAGTCTCAAAGAATGATAACTATAAACTTTGCATAAAATAAACTATGATATGCCATCTTTATAGCTTTACTTTCACATTGTAGTGTCAAGCAGATATGTGATATAGTTTTCTTCAGAAAATCTGCTGAGAACAAATAGGAGTCACCACTCATTCCTGGGCTTCCTTTGTGGTTCAGCAATAAAAGAATCCATCTGCAATGCAGGAGACATAGGAGAGGCGAGTTCGATCCTTGGGTCAGGAAGATCCCCTGGAGAAGGAAATGGTAACACCCTCCAGTATTCTTGCCTGAAAAATCCCATGGACAGAGGAGCCTGGCAGGCTACTGTCCATAGGATCACAGAGTCAGACACCAGGGAGAGACTGAACACACACACAGATGCACACACACACTCACCCACACACACACACTCACTCACACACACCTTCATTCCTGCCCCAAGTGCTCCTCTTCCTCCACACTCAGTGAGCACATTACCCGCCAAGTGCATATGCCTGAAAGCTCATTGAGAAAAACGATGTGCGTGTTGGGCTTCCCTGGTGGCAGAGTGGATACGAATCCAGCAGCCAGTGCAAGGTAAATGGGTTCAGTCCATGGTCCAGAAAGATTCCACATTCCATAAAGCAGCTGAGCCTGTGTGCTGCTACTGCTGAAGTGCATGGGCCTGGACCTGTGCTCTGCAGCAAGAGAAATCACCACAATGAGAAGCCCATGCGCTTTAGTGGAGACCCACTGAAACCAATAAATAAATAAATATTTTTTAAAATAGGTGTATTTTGTCCACTTTTATGGAAAGGGAGTAAGACAATGATATCTATCTCATGTTAACTAACGTATTACATAATTTTTTCATGTAATGGGTGGTGCTAGTAGTAAAAAATCTGTCTGCTAGAGCAGGAGAGTTAAGAGATACAGATTCAATCCCTGGATCAGGAAGAGTCCCTGGAGGAGGAAATGGCAACCCACTCCAACTCTCTCCTCCATGGAGAGAGGAGCCTGGTGGGCTACAGTCCATGGGTTTGCAAACAGTCAGACATGTCTGAGCTTCTGAGTACAGCACACGCATATGATAGTATGAGGGAAAGTGAAGTGGTGTTGTTTGCTCAGTCGTGTCAAACTCTTTACGACCCCATGGCCTGTGGCCCAGCAGACTTCTCTGTCCATTGAATTCTGCAGGCAAGAACACTGGAGTGGGTAGCCATTCCCCTCTCCAAGGGATCTTCCCAGCACAGGCATGGAGCCAGGGTCTCCTGAATTGCAGTCAAATTCTTTACCATCTGAAACAAAAGGGATGCCCCAATAGTACGAGTACCTACATAATATTTTGAGGATTATATGTAGCAAATATACAACACCCAGTTTGTGGTATACAGTGAAAACTCAATATCTTTGAGAAATCAGATCAGTCAACAAATGAATATTAGTTACTTAATATGAGCAACCTTGGAGAAGGAAATGGCAACCCTCCAATATTCCTGTTTGGAGAATTCCATGGACAGAGAAGCCTGGAGGTTAGAGTCCATGGAGTTGCAATAACACTTCACTTTCAAAATGAGCCACTTACTTTGCTGAGTGCTAAAGAGTTGCCTCAATTGTCTCCGACTCCTTGAGATCCTGTGTACTGTAACCCATCAGGTTCCCTTGTGCACAGGATTCTCCAGGCAAGAATACTGGAGTGGATTGTGGTGCCCTGCTCCAGGGGATCTTCCTGACTGAGGGATTAAACACTGGACTTTCCTGCATTAGGCGGAGTATTTATCACTAGCAACATCAAGTGTAAGTTCAGTTCAGTTCAGTCACTCAGTCGTGTCTGATTCTTGGCAACCCCATGGACTGCAGCATACCAGGCTTCCCTGTCCATGACCAATTCCCAGGGCTTACTCAAAGTCATGTCCAAAGAGTCAGTCATGCCATCCAACCATCTCTGTCATCCCAGAAGGGGACGACATCTCACCTCTGTCGTCCCCTTCTCCCACCACCTTCAGTCTTTCCCAGCATCAGGATCTTTTCCAATGAATCAGTTCTTCAGATCAGGTAGCCAAAGTATTGAGTTTCAACTTCAGCATCAGGCATTCCAATGAATATTCAGGACTGATTTCCTTTAGGATGGACTGGTTGCATCTCCTTGCAGTCCAAGGGACTCTCAAGAGTCTTCTCCAACACCACACTTCAAAAGCATCAATTCTTTGATGCTCAGCTTTCTTTATAGTCCAATTCTCATATCCATACATGACTACTGGAACAGCCATAGCTTTGATTAGATGGACCTTTGTTGGAAAAGTAATGTCTCTGCTTTGTAATATGCTGTCTAGTGTCATAGCTTTTCTTCCAAGGAACAAGTGTCTTTCAATTTCATGGCTACAGTCACCATTTGCAGTGATTTTTGAGCCCCCCAAAATAACGTCTCTCAGTGTTTCCATTGTTTCCCCATCTATTTTCGATGAAGTGATGGCACCAGATGCCATGAACTTAATTTTCTGAATGTTGAACTTTAAGCCAAGTTTTTCACTCTCCTCTTTCACTTTCATCAAGAAGCTCTTTAGTTCTTCTTTGCTTTCTGCCATAAGGGTGGTGTCATCTGCATATCTGAGGTGATTGATATTTCTTCCAGCAATCTTGATTCCAGCTTGTGCTTCATCCAGCCTGGCATTTCATATGATGTATTCTGCATGTAAGTTAAATAAGCAAGGTGACAGTATACAGCCTTGACATTCTGCATGTAAGTTAAATAAGCAGGGTGACAGTATANTCTTCCAGCAATCTTGATTCCAGCTTGTGCTTCATCCAGCCTGGCATTTCATATGATGTATTCTGCATGTAAGTTAAATAAGCAAGGTGACAGTATACAGCCTTGACATTCTGCATGTAAGTTAAATAAGCAGGGTGACAGTATACAGCCTTTCCTGATTTGAAACCAGTCTGTTGTTCTGAAGAGGAAAGTTAGAATGGCTTATATAACCTCCTGCTCCTTCTGCCTCTGTAACTCAGCTTGCTCCTTGCAAAGCCTAGATCACCTAGGTCTCAGAAAGTGGGGACTCACAATATTAGGACCTGGAACTTATCATACTCACCCTTGTCCTGCTCTTTGCAATTGCCCTAGCCCCTGAAAATCTGCAAACCCACTTAATCATGTTTGTCTGTGTATAAAAACTCTGTAACTCCTTTGTTCGGGGCTCAGAGCTTGGAATATTAAGTCCTCTGGGCCCATCAACATAATAAACCTGAGTCCTCCAACTCTTCAAGAATTATGCTTGGTTTCTCAAGTTCTGGTTTCTGCAACATTTCTGGAGGCCCCAGTGAGATTCCAATCACACCAGTTGCTTGAGTTGCCAGACTGATGTCTCGGCTGGGCTGGAACAAAGAAACCCCGAGATGAGCGAGGAGGCGCACCACCTGATGGTGTTCCGGGTTCTCTTTCACACTGGTTTTCTGACTCTCCGGAAAGCCGAGCCCCAACTGGACTCACTGGAGGGATGGACCAACTCACCAGGAATGGACACAGGATCCGGTAAGGCCCCAGGGCCAGTCCCTTGTCAGGTCTTACCCCAACGGGTAGAAGAGGAGGCTGATCTCCTCATTGGAGCTCCCAGGAAGGGAGCAGCAGTTAAGGAAACCTGGGGACTCAGGAGAAGGAAGGGATCATGACTGATAACCTCCTGGAGCTCCCAGGAAGGGAGCAACAGTTAAGAAAACCTGGGGATCACAGAGGATCCTGCTGTGATTTATGTCGGAGAGTGTTCTGCCTATGTTCTCCTCTAGGAATTTTCTGGTCTTACGTTTAGATCTTTAATCCATTTTGAGTTTATTTTTGTGTGTGGTGTTAGAAAGTGNGCATACAGATTTCTCAGGAGACAGGTCAGGTGGTCTGGTATTACTATCTCTTGAAGAATTTTCCAGTTTGTTGTGATTCACACAGTCAAAGGCTTTGGTGTAGTCAATAAAGCAGAAGTAGATGTTTTTCTGGAACTCTCTGGCTTTTTTGATGATCCAGTGGATATTAGCAATTTGATCTTTGGTTCCTCTGCCTTTTCTAAAACTAGCTTGAACATCTGGAAGTTCATGGTTCACATATTGTTGAAGCCTGGCTTGGAGAATTTTGAGCATTATTTTGCTAGTGTGTAAGATGAGTGCAAATGTGCAGTAGTTTGATCATTCTTTGGCATTGCCTTTCTTTGGGATTGGAATGAAAACTGACCTTTTCCAGTCCTGTGGCCACTGCTGGATTTCCAGATTTGCTGGCTCTTTGAGTGTAGTACCTTCACAACATCATCTTTTAGAATTTGAAATTAAAAAAAAAAAAGAATTTGAATTAGCTCAACTCGAATTCCATTACCTCCACTAGCTTTGTTCATAGTGATGCTTCCTAAATCCCACTTGTCTTCTCATTCTAGGATGTCTTGCTCTAGTCCAGTGATCACACCATCATGGGTATCCGGGTCATGAAGATCTTTTTTGTATAATTCTTCTGTGTATACTCACCACCTCTTCTTAATATCTTCTGCTTCTGTTAGGTCCATACCATTTTTGTCCTTTATTGTGCTCTTCTTTGCATGAAATGTTCCCTTGGTATCTCTAATTTTCTTGAAGAGATCTCTAGTCTTTCCCATTCTATTTTTCCCTCTATTTCTTTGCATTGATCACTGAGGAAGGCTTTCTTATCTTTCCTTGCTATTCTTTGGAACTCTACATTCTAATAGTTATATCTTTCCTTTTCTCCTTTGCCTTTAGCTTCTCTTCTTTTCTCAGCTATTTGTAAGGCCTCCCCAGACAGCACTTTTGTCTTTCTTTTTGGAGGGGGATGGTCTTGATCCCTTTGTGCTGTACAATATCAGGAACCTCCATCCATAGTTTTTCATGCACTCTGTCTATCAGATCTGACCTTTTGAACCTATTTGTCACTTCTACTGTATAATCGTAAGGAATTTGATTTAGGTCATACCTGAATGGTCTATTGGTTTCCCTACTTTTTTCAGTTTAAGTCTGAATTTGGCAATAAAGAGTTCATGATCTCAGCCACAGTCAGCTCCTGGTCTTGTTTTTGCTGACTGTATAGAGCTTCTGTGTCTTTGACTGCAAAGAATATAATCAATCTGATTTCTATATTGACCATCTGGTGATGTCCATGTGTAGTCAGACACATAAACCAGGAAAAAATAAGTCAAGGACTAGGTAGTTGGTTAATACATCACTTCATACTGAGGTCTTTAAGTCTGCTTAAATGGTCTAATTTTATAAAAACTTTTAATAAAATATTTGTGTAATGAATACACGAATTATACATTTAGAACAGGAAAAGTAGACCATGGATAATATTATTTTTTGTACCAAGCTTTTTGCAAAGTATACACAGGTTGCAAAGACTCTACTGAAAAAGGTCATGCTCATTTGTTTGTTCAAGTTCCAAGGTACTCCTGGCTGTTGACATCTGAACAGAAAATAAGTGGTCCCTCTACGAAGTTTGGTTTGGGCGTGATCTCTTCTTATACACTTTACTTCACTGACTCCATTCCAGGCTCCTGTAAGTATCCCTCTTTTTTTTTTTTTTTCTTTTAAACCAATACTTCTATTAACTGAAAACTTCACAAAGTCAGGAATCATGTCTGTTTTAATCTACTTATATGATGGTTGATATAATAGACACAAAACAAACATCAGTAGAATTAATCAATTTGGCTGATATATTCATCAAGTTTTTCTTTTGTTGTCTAAGGATGGTTAGAAAGAGTGCCTTTGATTTTAAGTATAGACTAATAGCAGAGTTTGTCTCTAAGTATTGCCATCATTTGTTATCTTTTTCTAGATTCATGTTTTCTGTCTGTAAGTAGACACAAAGAGCCACTGCTTTAGGTCTAGAAGCTGTTCTTTTTCTTAAGTAAGAAAAACCAAAAATAAAATAAAATAAGAAAAACAGTAGATTTTTCCATTCAGAGTACAAGTTGTCAAGTTTTTCCATATGATATGTGCTATGAGCTAAATCACTTCAGATTTTGTGTGATCCTACGGACTGTAGCCTGCCAGGCTCCTCTGTCCATGGAATTCTCCAGACAAGAATACTGGAGTAGGTTACCATTTCCTTCTCTAGGGGATCTTTCCCACCCAGGGATCAAACCAGCATCTATTAGGCTTCCTGCATTGGCTAGTTCTTTACCACTAGCACAATGCTTGCAGAGCCCTTCTCCATGATAGGTGTATAAATTAAGCTTACAATATGGAGAACTAGGGGCTTCCCAGGTGGCGCTAGTGGTAAAGAATAATGCCAATGTAGGGGACACTGGTTCCATCCCTGAGTCAGGAAAATCCCCAGGAGGCAGACAGGGCAACCCACTTCAGTATTGTTGCCTGGAGGATCTCATGGACAGAGAAATCTGGTGTGCTACAGTCCACAGGGTTGCAGAGTCAGACACCACTGAAGCAACTGAGCGCACGTGGAGGACTAGAAAAGCATTTGAGACATTACTTCCTCCTTTCCCAGCGTGAACTCTAAACCCACTTTTCCTCTGTGTTCCTACCACACAATTTGTATCAATATGAACAGAGCCAGGCCACAAAATAACTACAAGAGAAGTCAGCGTTTCTGCCAACTCTTTCATATAGTTGGAGGCAGTATTGAAGGAAACATCCTAGTGTTAAGACCTACTTAAGTCAGTTTCAGTGAACAGATTAGATAGGCTTCATTTATCTTTATTGTTATACATATTAAAGTATTTTCCTCACTTTTTTTGTAGTTTCTCAGGATATGGACATAACATAATGATAGATATAGGCCTTCAACAAGAAAATTCTTGAAATTCATTGTCAGTGTAAAAGAATAACCATTTTACTTTTAAAACGTGTAAGTAGATTTATTATTCAAAACACATCTTGATAATGGAAGGCACAGTGAGAAATATAGGGAAAATGTCAAGGTAGAAAGTTTTGAGGAAGCTGTTATATGACTGTTAGTAAAAAGGGTGAATAAAAGTAATAATTGCCCATTACTTACATGATCAACTTAGGAACACAAAAAATACCAATTTCTAGCCCACAAGCCTGTAGATTCTGATTCAACAGATATAGTCTGAGAACCTAGACTATTAAAAAATGCCACCCAAGTTCTGATGCACAGCCGGGTTTAGGAACCATAAATTATACACAGCAGATAGGAAAAGAGTACAGAGCAGACTTCATTCTCAACAAATCCACAATCTAGTGGCTTTGCTAGCATGACTATGAATGTTTGAATTAGAAGATGAAGATGAGGAACTGATAGTTTATTGAATATTTCAAATAAGAAAAACACACTCTTAATTAAGGTGGTAATAATGAAAATAAAGAGTAGAGCAGACATCTGAAAGAAATTTTATGGGTAGATTTGAGAGACAGGGTTATTTCTTCTAAGCGCTCTCCTGGGTTTGTAGATGGCCACCTTCTCTCTGTGTCTTCATGTCATCTTCCTCTGTGTGTCTGGAACTTAATTTCTTAAAAGGACAGCAGTCTTATTGGTTTAGGGCTCACTCCCAATGATCTCATTTAACCTTAACTTATTTAAAGACTGTCTGCAAATATATTCATGGTTTGAATTCCAGGGAGTTTGAGCTTCAGCACATGAATTTTGGGGGGACACATTGCACCCCTTAACAACTAAAAATAAAACACACCAGCCAGGTCCTTAACTTAGCACAAAATGCTCAGTAATTGTTATACTCATCCCTTAAATTTCAGTCCTTTCCTTTTCCATTCAGGCCATGTAAAATCTCAGGTAGAAAGCAACTGGGAAGTAATATTATAACAAGAAATGACTTCTCGATGGAAGCCCTCTAGATTCCAGAAGTTTGTCTATATAGTAGTGGTCCCTAAACCTTGTCATAAGAAATAATCTTAAAGGAGATCAGTCCTGGGTATTCGTTGGAAGGACTGATGCTAAAGCTGAAATTCCAATACTTTGGTCACCAGAAGTGAAGAGTTGACTCACTGAAAAAGACCCTGATGCTGGGAGGGGTTGGGGGCAGGAGGAGAAGGGGACGACAGAGGATGAGATGGCTGGATGGCATCACGGACTCAATGGACTTGAGTTTGAGTGAACTCTGGGAGTTGGTGATGGACAGGGAGGCCTGGCTGTGCTGCGATTCATGCGGTCGCAAAGAGTTGGATACGACTGAGTGACTGAACTGAACTGAACTGATCTTTACTTTGACCTGTGTTGGAATAAGTCAGAGCGGAGAGGTATGTTCTGATCCAGGTAGGGCTTCAAAAAAACTCACTCAGGAACTCTTCCCAATTCCCTTCCTTTATGGTGAAAAAGGTATTAAAAGTATTATTCAATCATTGCCTCCTATGACTATCAGCATGCAGGGAAACCATCTCAGAATTTAATTTTCTTTATATAAGGATATTAGGACTGTTTTGGTTGCAAGTTACAGAAACAACTCAAGCTTCAGCAAAGGTAATTTACTGGTTCATAAATCCCTAGAAAGTTTAATAGCGGAATTAAGGTGCAGAATCAGTCTTCCCTTGGATTCATCAAGTGATATATTCTCTCTTTGCCTAGGAGTCTGTTTTGTGATTCCAGTTCATAAAATTGCAAGGACAGACAATGATTGGCTCAGCTTTGGCCAACCGCCCAGCATGAGACCAATCAGTGGTACAAGGTTAAGTGAGAAAACAAATCCTTTTTTAAAAATTTCAAGACACAAATGTAAAGATATTTGAAGGTTGTTGAAAAAGAAACACTATATTTGGGGATTCTTTGGTGGGCCAGTACTTGGGAATCAGTGCTTTCACTGTGAAAGGCCCAGGTTCAGTCCTTCATCAGAGAGCTAGGATTCTACTAGCTTCATGGTGTTGTGGAAATATGCTGCACAAATAAAAGTTTATAAACTATCTATCAGTTTGAGTATTTAGCTAAAGGAAATCTATTTAAAAAACCAAAGACTGAAAAAATTTCTATATTATAGCCAGCAATATATTATTTTAACCTACTACAGTATTTACAGTGATACTTGTTCATTTGACTAAAATATTCTCATTTCTACTCTTATTTATTGATTTATTCACTACAGTTCTTATAGTTTGAAACATGAATGTTAAGACCAAATTGCATCCCAGTACAACTACTGTCTCTTATACACATNGATACTTGTTCATTTGACTAAAATATTCTCATTTCTACTCTTATTTATTGATTTATTCACTACAGTTCTTATAGTTTGAAACATGAATGTTAAGACCAAATTGCATCCCAGTACAACTAGGTTTGGCTTAACAAATTTAACTTAATGATATTATTAATTTCTAACTTTATAGGAGGGTATACATGTTATTTTGCAGAAATTAATTTCTAAAAAATTTTGATTTTTTGAGGTAGTTTTATGGGCAACAGAAATGGGAATAAAAAAACAGGACAAGAAAGAATGAAAATGTCAATTTCAATACTTGAAGTCTTTGTGGGTCTGATTCTGGTTTTTATCTTTTTTTTTAACCATATTCCTGTTTGTTTATCTTTCACTGCTTTTGATTTTGGCTTTGATTTTGTTTGTTTTACAGTGTCTTTGTGATTTCTAATTGTGGGTTTGTACTTAAGGAATTTTTTTCTGTAAAAATTCTCAGCAGCATGGAGTAAAGTTAGGCTGTCCAGAGGAGATTTGATTCTGATGGGCACAAAAGGGATAACTAGGGACAAGTTTAAACTTAATTTCTTATCTTTAGACATTTGAGATTATAAAATTCTTACTGGAAACACAGTAATGTTGGTTTCTGATTACAAATTTTCAAGGGAGAATTCTTTTTTTTTTTTTTTTTTTAATGCATTTAAGACTTGCAGTTTTCCTTGCAGCCCTCCATGGGATGGTTTTATTTGTAGATCAGGTTACTGATGAGGACATATCTATATTGCATTCTAGCACTGAATGCTGGGTTTCATCGCTTTTCCCTCGTGCCAGAAAGGACATGAAATTCATGTTCACTTCACTCACCAAACAATCTTAGGGTGAGAGGTATTTCAGGTCTCAGCAACCGTTTGTAATAAAACTCATATTTTCCTCTAAATTAATGTAAGAAGTAACACTTGATAAAATTAAACATCCTCAAAGATTTTTTAAAAAGAAAATTAAGAATAAAATTTCTTAACTTGATAGAGGATAACTATAAAAAACCTACAATTTAATGTTGAATGTTCAAAGTAGTCAAGGAATTGAAAGTGGTAGTGGTGATTTAGTCACTAAGTCATGTCCAACTCTTGTGACCCCATGGACTGTACCTTGCCAGAC
The DNA here is from genome assembly GCA_006410875.1 of Neotragus pygmaeus. Lineage (NCBI taxonomy): Eukaryota > Metazoa > Chordata > Mammalia > Artiodactyla > Bovidae > Neotragus > Neotragus pygmaeus. The sequence continues at coordinate 896,255 of SJYV01047911.1, read as the reverse complement.
TCCTCTGTCCATGGGATTCTCCAGGCAAGAATACTGGAGTGGATTGCCATTTCCTTCTCCAGGAATTGAAAGTATGAGAATTTTTATCTTTCTTTCACAAAAATCAATAAAATTTTTAAGTATCTGACTATATTAAGTGTTAAAAGGCAAATCTTTTGGAACATTGATCTTTATACTCTTGGTGGGAGTATAAAACTGATACTTTGAACAACGGTTAGCAATTATCTAATAAATATGATATTTTCCATACTCTATGACTCAGCAATTTCATTTTCAAGAATATATTCTAGAGCAAAGTTTCTCAGTCTTTGTACTACTGGCATTTTAGTTCAGATAATTCTTTGTTGTGGGGGCTGTCTTGCACCTTATAGGACATTTAGAGCATCCTTGGTCTCTTCCTACTAAAAAACAGTTATACCCCAAGTTCAGTCACTAAGTTGTCTGACTCTTTGTGACCCTGTGGACTGCAGCATGCCTGGCTCCTCTGTCCTCCACTATCTCCCAGAATTTGCTCAAACTCATATCCCTTGAGTCGATGATGCCATCCAACCATCTCATCCTTTGTTTCTCCCTTCTCCTCCTGCCCTCAATCTTTCCCAGTATCAGGGTCTTTTCCAGGGAGTTGGCTCTTCTTACCAGGTGGCCAAAGTATAGGAGCTTCAGCTTCAGCATTAGTCCTTCCAATAGGTAAGGAGGGTTGATTTCCTTTAGGATTGACTGGTTTGATCTCCTTGCTGTCTAAGGGACTCTTAAGAGTTTTCCAGCACCACAGTTCAAAAGCATCAGTTCTTCCACGCTCAGCCTTCTTTATGGTCCAACTCTCACATCCATACATGACTACTGGAAAAACCATAGCTTTTACCATATGGACTTGGTCAGCAAAGTGCTGTCTCTGCTTTTTAGTGCGCTGTCAAGGTTTGTCACAGTTTTTCTTTCCAGGAGCAAGTGTCTTTTAATTTCATGGCTCCAGTCACTGTTCACAGTAGTTTTGGAGTCAAAGAAAATAAAATCTGTCACTACTTCCACTATTTCCCCTTCTAATTGCCATGAAAAGATGGGACCAGATGCCATGATCTTAGTTTGAATTTTGAGTTTCAAGCCAGCTTGTTCATTTTCTTTCACCCTCAACAAGAGGCTCTTTTATTCCTCTTCTTCACTTTCTGCCATTAGAGTGGTATCACCTCCATATCTGAGGTTGTTGATACTTCTCTTAGCAATCTTGATTCCAGCTTATGATTCATCCAGCCCAGCATTTCACATGATGTACTCTGCATATAAGTTCAATAAGCAGGGTGAAAATATACAGCCTTGTCATACTCCTTTCCCAATCCGGAACCAGTCAGTTGTTCCATGTCTAGATCTAAATGTTGCTTCTTGATCTGCATACAGGTTTCTCAGGAGATAGGTAAGAAGATCTGGTACTCCTATCTCATTAAGAATTCCCCAGTTTGTTATGATCCACACCATCAAAGGCCTTCACATATTCAATGAAGCAGAAGTAGATCCTTTTCTGGAATTCCCTGGCTTTCTTCATGATCCAACAAATGTTGGCAATTAGACCTCTGTTTCCTCTGCCGCTTCAAAACCCAGCTTGTACATCTGGAACTTCTTGGCTCATGTACTGCTGAAAACTAGCTTGAAGATTTTGAGCATAAACTTGCTAGAATGTGAAATGAGCACAATTGTATGATAGTTTGAACATTCTTTGGTATTGTCCTACTTTGGGATTGGAGTGAAAATTGAAATTTACTAATCTTGTGGCCACTGCAGGGTTTCCAAATCTCAGGTAAGAATACTGAGGTGGTTTGCCATTTCCTTCTCGAGGGGATCTTCCTGGACCAAGGATCAAACCCATGTCTCCTTCATTGGCAAGNTCCAGCACCACAGTTCAAAAGCATCAGTTCTTCCACGCTCAGCCTTCTTTATGGTCCAACTCTCACATCCATACATGACTACTGGAAAAACCATAGCTTTTACCATATGGACTTGGTCAGCAAAGTGCTGTCTCTGCTTTTTAGTGCGCTGTCAAGGTTTGTCACAGTTTTTCTTTCCAGGAGCAAGTGTCTTTTAATTTCATGGCTCCAGTCACTGTTCACAGTAGTTTTGGAGTCAAAGAAAATAAAATCTGTCACTACTTCCACTATTTCCCCTTCTAATTGCCATGAAAAGATGGGACCAGATGCCATGATCTTAGTTTGAATTTTGAGTTTCAAGCCAGCTTGTTCATTTTCTTTCACCCTCAACAAGAGGCTCTTTTATTCCTCTTCTTCACTTTCTGCCATTAGAGTGGTATCACCTCCATATCTGAGGTTGTTGATACTTCTCTTAGCAATCTTGATTCCAGCTTATGATTCATCCAGCCCAGCATTTCACATGATGTACTCTGCATATAAGTTCAATAAGCAGGGTGAAAATATACAGCCTTGTCATACTCCTTTCCCAATCCGGAACCAGTCAGTTGTTCCATGTCTAGATCTAAATGTTGCTTCTTGATCTGCATACAGGTTTCTCAGGAGATAGGTAAGAAGATCTGGTACTCCTATCTCATTAAGAATTCCCCAGTTTGTTATGATCCACACCATCAAAGGCCTTCACATATTCAATGAAGCAGAAGTAGATCCTTTTCTGGAATTCCCTGGCTTTCTTCATGATCCAACAAATGTTGGCAATTAGACCTCTGTTTCCTCTGCCGCTTCAAAACCCAGCTTGTACATCTGGAACTTCTTGGCTCATGTACTGCTGAAAACTAGCTTGAAGATTTTGAGCATAAACTTGCTAGAATGTGAAATGAGCACAATTGTATGATAGTTTGAACATTCTTTGGTATTGTCCTACTTTGGGATTGGAGTGAAAATTGAAATTTACTAATCTTGTGGCCACTGCAGGGTTTCCAAATCTCAGGTAAGAATACTGAGGTGGTTTGCCATTTCCTTCTCGAGGGGATCTTCCTGGACCAAGGATCAAACCCATGTCTCCTTCATTGGCAAGTGGATTATTGACCACTTAGTCACCTAGGCAGCCCATATCTCAAGTTATGATAAGCCAGAATGTTCCCACACATTGCCAAATATTCCCTTGGGGCAAAATCACTCCAGGTTGAGAACTATTTGACCTAGAGAAATTTTCGTACCTATCCATCTAGGCATGCTGAAGAATGTTCATAGTGGCACTATGTATGATAGTAAAAAGCAAAAGCAAAGAACTGAAGCAATCCCACAATTCAACAGCATTAAAAAAGGACAAATAAATTATTTCATAGAGTGGATACTATACAGCAGTCTAAACTAATAAATTATACTTATATGTAATAAGTGGTTGAATCTCAAGACTTGCTTTTGAATGGAAAAGTCACTTTCATTTACATATTATTCAGTTCAGTTCAGTTCAGTCGCTCAGCCATGTGTGACTCTTTGCGAACCCATGAATCGCAGCATGCCAGGCCTCCCTGTCCATCACCAACTCCCAGAATCCACTAAAACTCATGTCCATCGAGTCAGTGATGCCATCCAGCCATCTCATCCTCTGTCATCCCCTTCTCCTCCTGCCCCCAATCCCTCCTAGCATCAGAGTCTTTTCCAATGAGTCAAATCTTTGCATGAGGTGGCCAAAGTATTGGCGTTTCAGCTTTAGCATCATTCCTTTCAAAGAACACCCAGGACTGACCTCCTTTAGAATGGACTGGTTGGATCTCCTTGCAGTCCAAGGGACTCTCAAGAGTCTTCTCCAACACCACAGTTCAAAAGCATCAATTCTTCGGTGCTCAGCTTTCTTCACATCCATACATGACTACTGGAAAAATCATAACCTTAACTAGATGGACCTATGTTGGCAAAGTAACGTCTCTGCTTTTGAATATGCTATCTAGATTGGTCATAACTCTCCTTCCAAGGAGTAAGTGTCTTTTAATTTCATGGCTGCAATCACCATCTGCAGTGATTTTGGAGCCCAGAAAAATAGAGTCTGGCACTGTTTCCACTGTTTCCCCATCTATTTCCCATGAAGTGATGGGACCAGATGCCATGATGTTCCTTTTCTGAATGTTGCGATTTAAGCCAACTTTTTCACTCTCCTCTTTCACTTTCAAGAGGCTTTTTATTTCCTCTTCACTTTCTCCCATAAGGGTGGTGTCATCTACATATCTGAAGTTATTGATATTTCTCCCAGCCATCTTGATTCCAGCTTGTGCTTCTTCCAGCCCAGTGTTTCTCATAATATACTCTGCATATAAGTTAAATAAGCAGAGTGACAATATACAGTCTTAACACACTCCTTTTTCTATTTGGAACCAGTCTTTTGTTCCATGTCCAGTTCTAACTGTTGCGTCCTGACCTGCATATAGGTTTCTCAAGAGGCAGGTCAGGTGGTCTGGTATTCCTATCTCTTTCAGAATTTTCCACAGTTTATTATGATCCACACAGTCAAAGGCTTTGGCATAGTCAAGAATGCAGAAATAGATGTTTTTCTGGAACTCTCTTGCTTTTTCCATGATCCAGTGGATGTTGGCAATTTGATCTCTGGTTCCTCTGGCTTTTCTAAAACCAGCTTGAAAATCAGGAAGTTCACGGTTCATATACTGCTGAAGCCTGGCTTGGAGAATTTTGAGCATTACTTTACTAGCGTGTGAGATGAGTGCCATTGTGCGGTATTTTGAGCATTCTTTGGCATTGCCTTTCTTTGGGATTGGAATGAAAACTGACCTTTTCCAGTCCTGTGGCTTATAAACCAAACAATGGTATGTTTAGGCATGCACATACATGAGACAAAATCGCAAGGAAAAAACAAGGGACAGAAAAAATTTTGAACAATGTTTAACCTTGAATTGACATTAAGTAATTGTAGAAAAGAAGTAGAGAGCTAGAAAGGTCACATTGTACTCAAGTATTTGTGATTACTTCTCAAGTGTTTGTGTTACTTCTCATTATGTATTGGAAATTTTATTTTTTTAGTTGCTAAATATTAAAAAATAATTTTTAAGTGAAGCAAGTGTTTTAACCTTATAACCTGTATAAAACAATTCAGTAATGTACCACACAAGAGTTTTTTATTTATTTAATAATTTTTGTTTATATATTTGATTGGTGTATTTACATATTTGAAAACATTTTAGAAATCAATTTGAATAGTGGTTAGGAAAATTTGGTGGTTAAAGCAAAATGGATTAATCATTCATCAAGAAAAACATTCTGTCTTCAAAGACAATGGCTACTAATAGATAACATATTCAACTATCTACTTAAAAGAAGGGCTTTTTTTCTCTTTAAACAGGATAATCTAGTGGTAGTAATCAGTTCACAGAGTGAACTCCCTCTTGTAAAAAGCCCATCAATTGTTTTTTCTAATTAAGATGAATATTATTCCTGTGAAATGAACCAAAAAGTTGTTTGAAACCGGAAATCCCAAAAGAGATCTATAGTCTTCAGGAATAATTGCATGCAATTTTAATTGAAAGAAAAGGAGAGGCCTATTTTCATCTTTCTCCTTTTAAAATGTTAAAAGTAATCAACCTGTTGGTCAATTAACAATGCTTTAGTATAACTATCAATCTGACCTAAAAATTGACATTAGATATTTTGGAAACTGTTGTGGAATTTTAAAAAATAAATGGCAAAATGACTACTGGCTATAGTTAAATCCATTATGGAACTTTTATCATTAATGAAATAAAGTTATGAATTTTTACTAATGTCCTTAGAAATATAGTATGTTTTATTGTTAATTGAAGATTAGATCCTGTGACTATTCACAGAAATATGCACTCAATCTTTGTTCATTGAGAATGAGAGAAGAGATCTATTTTTTTGAAATACAGACTAATTACACTGATAAATTTGCTTTATATAAATAGTTGGCATTTATCTCCAATCTATTAAAAAATTTTAATAACATTAAAGAGTTACTCTGTTTTAAAGTTCAGTTTTAACAGATACATGTCAACAAAATAGATGTTTACATTTCAAGTCATTTCATATAGTAATTCAGAACTTTGGCTGTTTAAAGTTGCACACTTAGAAATACTTTGAATAAGCAGATGTATTTATTTAATGGTTCCTCACATTGACTCTACTCTTGATTATGGGCAAGAGGTTGATTTTATCATCTTTCTAAAATGTCATGTTAGTTTTGCTAAAGATATTACAGAGTGGATTAAAAAGATAAAATTATAAATTTAAATTTTTGATTCCCCCAGTATTTCAGGGTTTCCCAGGTGGCACTAGTGGTAAAGAAGCGGCCTGCCAGTGCAGGAGACATAAGAGACATGAGTTTTATCCCTGGGTTGAGAAGATTGCTCTGGAGAAGGAAATGGTAACCCACTCCAATATTCTTGCCTGGAGAAGCCCATGGACAGAGGAGCTTAGTGGGCTATATAGTCCATGGGTTTGCACAGAGTCAAACACAACTGAAGGGACTTAGCACCAGTATTTCAGATTAGCATTTGGGCAGAATAAACCTATAGAAATCTATATTTCCATATACAAATAGGTATGAATTTGGCCCTCCATTCTTTAGAAGAAGCTGATGTTAGATTTTCTCTCACATACTATAATTCAAAGCAAAGAGAAAATTCAGGTTAAAATTTTAGATACATCTTAAAAATGGTATTATGGGAAGAATATCATCAAAATATTTAATCCCTCATTTGCAGAATATAATTTAGATCAATATAAGTGAATTTTGCAGATGCATGAAATTTACTCTTTTAATCATTAAAACCTTTTTCTTTGTAACAGCTTCAAAATCTCCCAGTATTATCTCATGTTCTGTGTGGTAAGTTTAAGGATATACTATTTTGTTGCAAAATTCCAGAGCTGGAAAAGAATTTAGATTTTATTAAAAATCTTCCAGTATGACTGTTTTATTTAACAGATCAGGAGTTTTAAACCCAAGTTTATGGTGTATCTTACTCAATGTCATACAACTAATCCTTGATTCGTCAACTCTTGGTGGTGAATAGATTTGAAAGTTCTTCTCTGGCCCCTCCCAGCTTTGATAGTGTGCCTTCCAATTTGTGAGCTAGGCAATCAGAGAACTAGTTCTGTCATAATTTTATGTAAAATGATAGCAAGTAGAATGAACGTGAAGACCTGGGAAGTGTTAATGTGAACTCTACTAGATCCTTTCTGGAGTACCTCTCTCTCCCTCAACTGTCTTCTGAAATTATTGGCCTATTTCCAGATAAGTTGTGAGAAATAATGACAATATTTTAATGCTGACTTTACAATGGATAAGAAAATACCCTTGAGAAGAAATTTTTAATCTCAAAAATATTTGATTAGTTGCATTATTTACTATGTTTACTATTAACATATGGTTTACTAACATTATTTAAGGTTAAAAGCAACACTTTTTGCTAACATACTTTATTTTGTTTTAATCTTGGACCTTAAAATAACTCTGCACTTACGTGCAAAGACAATTGGTTGTAGGTGGGTAAACTAAGACTGCTGCTGCTAAGGCACTTCAGTCGTATTCGACTCTGTGCGACCCCATAGATGGCAGCCCACCAGATTCCCCCGTCCCTGGGATTCTCCAGGCAAGAACACTGGAGTGGAATGCCATTTCCCTCTCCAATGCATGAAAGTGAAAAGTGAAAGTGAAGTTGCTCAGTCGTGTCCAACTCTTAGCAACCCCATGGACTGCAGCCTACCAGGCTCTTTCATCCTTGGGATTTTTCAGGCAAGAGTACTGGAGTGGTGTGCCATTGCCTTCTCCCAAATAAGTGCACTTAAGTGCAAAGAAAATTGGTTGTAGGTGGGTAAATCATACCGTAGATTTTATATCAAAGTTTTCTGCTAATATTAACCAGTACGATCTACGGATTTAAAGTATGAGTTTAAAGCTGTGCCTTCATGTTTTGGTCTTTTCCTACCTTAATCTTTTCTTCTTCTGAAAAAAGTTCATAAAACACCAAATTCTTATATGCTAAAAACTAATGTGAATCTGCAGATCTTTATATTTCAGTTTGAAAATGACTATTTTTTTATACATACGCCTGAATTCTAGGAGTATTTCTGTATTAGAGTAAAATTAATAAATGTAATAGCTTCAACCTTATTTTAAATATTTAATTATTTTATTGTACAGTTTTACCCAGTTAATCTTCATTTTATATTTTTACTTCCTTATAGGATTAAATGGAAGGTTTTTGTTTGTTTGTTTTTAATTGTATAAGATCATTTTGGCTATGAAGTTGATGCAGAGGTATTTCCTCAACTTTATGTATATACATTTAATTAATAATAGCATATTATTTTTAACAGTCTGCTATTCAAATAATGCTGTTATTCTGATAAGAATATCTATTTATTATAGGAAACTCAGAAAATAAAGAAGAAATGAAGACTACTAAAATACCCGTATTCCCACTGTCTGTGTACATTTTGTGTCCTTTTTCTAAGCCTATAGTATGATCCCAATTCTCTCTTCCCTCAATACCTAAGCACAATATATAATGTATTTATAATGTGCTCTACTTTTTCACTGAACATAGCACTTTTTGATGATTAGTTTATTTCAAGTTATATTTTTCTACAGTGAGAAATTCCTTCTTTTTATAGGTAATATGCAAGAATCACTGGGGGAAGAACTTCATAGGAGACAGAAATAGCTTACTAACAAATATTATTTTACATTGACCTTTCCCTTTTGATAAGATTGGTTTTTATTGTTATCTAAATTATAAAGAGGTTATGATTAAGACTAAAACTAAATATTACCATTTTAAGTCATAAAAAGAAAAAGACAACAAAACTATGTGTTTAAACAAAATCATATAGTAGCTAGCTTGCCTAGGAGAAGTTATCATATATGCTCTTAGAAAACAAACATTTTTAAATTCACAGATGCTGCAAAGCCTTGGTCAAACATAAATTACAATCAGTTTATATGTAACAGTAAAAATTCCAAAGGACTCTTGCTCACCCACTCTCAATATGTATCTTTCTTCTCACAGAATGTAAGCCACATTTATTTCTATATCTGTGTATATTTTAAAATAAATTACCCGAGAAAATAAACTATGGAATATACTATGTTCAAATGCAATCCAACAGAGAAAACAAAAACCTTAGATTCCCTCTGAAGAGCCCTGTATCATATTTTGGAATGCTTATAGAATTTGAATGTGGTATCCATTTATTTGAGGAGTGTATGCTACCTTATAATTATCAGATAATTCAACACATTTAGCAAACGATACTCCACTTTTATTATAGCAATCCACTTTTTCTTGTTTGTGTTCAGTGCTATCATATATAGAAAGAGCTTTTTACTTACCATTCTGGGAAAGATGAAATTTATCATTGTGCCATAAATACCCTGAAAAGCAAAGAAATATTATTATTTATTATACCTCCATCCACAGGGATCCTAACTGCCAAATGTAATGCATCAGCAGCAAAATAAAATGAAGTAAATCTATTGCAGGAAACACAATTCAGTGTCCTAAGAATTTTTAAACATGTGTTACATGCCTTTGGACAGAACGGTGTACTCAGTTGCTCGGTTGTATCCATCTCTTTGCGACTCCATTGACTATAGCCCACCAGCCTCTTCTGTCCGTGGAATTTCCAAGCAAGAATTCTGGAGCAGGTTGCCATTTCCTACTCCAGGGGATCTTCTTGGCCAAGGGATTGAACCAGCATCTCTTGAGGGATCAAACCTATCTTTCTGTGTCTCCTGCGTTGGCAGGTGAATTCCTTACCACTGTGCCACCTGGAAAGCCCTTTTGGATTAAGCAACTGTTGTGATAACTACTTTCAAAATCAGGGATAAAACATTTTATTTTTCCCAAACAAATATTCTTGGATTAAGAGGACATTGTCAAGCGTGGTGTGTTTTTATTTGTTGTTGTTCTTTTTCCCCTTTGCTACTGCTAAGTCACTTCAGTCATGTCCAACTCTGTGTGACCCCATAGACGGCAGCCCACCAGGCTCCCCTGTTCCTGGGATTCTCCAGGCAAGAACACTGGAGTGGGTTGCCATTTCCTTCTCCAGTGCATGAAAGTGAAAAGTGAAAGTGAAGTCGTTCAGTCGTGTCCAACCCTCAGCCAGCCCATGGACTGCAGCCTACCAGGCTCCTATATCCAGGATTTTCCAGGCAGGAGTACTGGAGTGGGGTGCCATTGCCTTCTCCTTCTCCCCTTTAGCTCGATTGAATTTTTCATTGAAACAGATGGGACTTAAAACTCTTTAAGGAAAAACTGAGGAGCATTTTACATTCTTGAAGTCAGCATTAATGACTGTTAGATCTATTTATATGTAAATACATTTTCTTGGTGGAATCTTGAACTGAAAATCTGATATAGAAGCTGAAAAACAAAATTAGGAGTCCATGCTCCTATTTTTACACACTAAATAAGTGATAATAAAGAGATATATATTTTCTTATTGTTTTCTGTTCATTGAAAACAGGTTTTAATTGCATCACTTGGTAAAGAATTACAATACATTTATATTATGAAAAAGCATATGTGTTCTTGAATTTATTGTATCCTTTAACATTTTTAAATTAACAGTGACTTTTATATTTAATATTAGCACAAAATAATCTTTCTCAATGTCAATAATTCTAAGATGAAGGAACATGTCAGCTGTATGAAAATATGCTTTTCTCAGATCCTGATATATATAGTCATTATATATTTGTCATTTTCTCTTTTATGTATCATAAACTTAATCTAAGATGTGTATAAGAGACAGGAATATCNAATCTTTCTCAATGTCAATAATTCTAAGATGAAGGAACATGTCAGCTGTATGAAAATATGCTTTTCTCAGATCCTGATATATATAGTCATTATATATTTGTCATTTTCTCTTTTATGTATCATAAACTTAATCTAGAGGAAAACACACAATTCATTTCCCTCTGCCAAAATGGTGATAGCTTAAGAAATTTTTAGATAACATATGCAGAAAAGGGTTTTATTTGACTATTTGGATAATGACGTTTGAGATCCTTCAATGTTATTTTTGAATAAAGTGATTAATTCATATTAATCATAAATATCAATATTTTATTTCAATTTTTGGTATTTATTGATTTTAATGAAAGATTTTTATGGAAAATTTTAAACTGGGAAATACTTTATTTTGTGTAGTGCTTATTTCTAAAGAATCATTAAGACAATTTTTGATGTCATAGCTTATATTTATAATTACTAAACTACTAAAAGATTCAAAGTATTTTTGAGCATCAGTTCCTGAAGAGGGCAGCACGTTCTAGATATTATTGAATTTCAAACTCAAATATGACAGCTTTGGCTTTAGTATACTTTTTTTAGGAACTAGAGGGAAAAAATGGATTTTTTTTTTATAGATGTCTGCTCCCATGTTACAATAAACCAGCAGAAATTCTAGGTAACTGCAGACCAAGGTCAAAACTGTATTTGATTATTACAAGGGAACATTCAAATTAGACACCTAAAGCAATGTATTTAGGAAGGGAACAACAAAATACTAGTAAGGAGACTTTCCATGAGGAATGTGTTTTATCTTAATACTGTAGCTAACTTTTCCTATTGGCAGTGCATTGACTGTCAAAACTACTAAAGGGGTTGGATTTAATTATCTCACTTCTTGCACATTTCATCTCAATTGCTATGGCAACATTCAGTTGCCTCAGCAGCAATGCACCCTTTAATCAGATATTTCCTCCTCATTTCTCTATGAGCCAAAACTGTGTAGTCAAATTTACAACCAAGTCCTGATAAATCTGATAATACTTCCTACAATTTAATGGGCAACTTGCCTCCACCCACACATAAATATTTTCAGAGAGGTTTGTAACTATTGGACAAGTATAACACTTGATAAGAACATACACTTGAACTTTCTTATTTCATTGATTCTTCTTTGCTATTTCTATCACTATTCTTTATTAGAAGTTTTTCACAAATTCAAAACTCACTCCAGCAAGTCACTCACATGGGTCACCTGACCTCACTAGGAGAGCCGATGAGTAAAGGAAACAACCTCCAACATTCAAATGTCAGCTCTCCTCAAAAGGCTATTGAATTATTTACCTTTTATCTGAACACACTTTGAATTGGCACATCAAAGAGGCTTTTTCTATTTCTTGAAAGTAGGTTAAAGGAGGAAAGAAAATAATTCAAGACAAAGCAAAATTTGATATTGGAAGAAAACTGAAGGGTATCAGACTCAAATGGAAGGCCAAGCATGAAGAAAATTTGGTTAAGCTTCATTAATAGAGCAATTCTAATGAGAAGTGAAAGCATGATGCATTGAAATGCTGTTGTCACCTGGGTGACTATCTACATCGTCGGACAAATCACTTTAGCATTTTGCAAAAGACTAGAGAAAATTTTGTGGGGAGATAGGGAACTCAAGCTATCTTCAGGTCGAATTTAGATTGCTAGCTTATGTTTTTATAAATAACTAAATAAATAAAATTTATAAACATGCAATTTTGAAAATAGTAACTATTTTAATTTTATACTGTGTAATAAAAATTGTTTTAAAACATAATTAAGGAGCAAAGTGATCTGAGGTCTTCCTAACAATTTTAGTGGCTGCTAAAATTTGTATTTAGACAACAAACTTTATTCTGAAGTTGTGATAGTTCTTTGATGAGAAATTTTACACCAGTAGCTGACAGTAATATTTCAGCATGATTTTTTCAATCACCACTTAGTAGTGTCTAGTAAAATTTCATTAATTGAGACAATCAAAAAATATGCTATCAGTACCTGGGTCTACTAGTCTAACATTTCAATAGTAATGGCTAGACTGCACCTTATGTATTACAGCCCACTAAATATGGGGTTCAAACAAACCTTATACAGAAAAATATTCTGTAAAACACAAGTCTATATTTTGAACTTTGAGTTGATTATTGGCAGCTTATGTTCAAAATGTAGTTATTGAAAAGTTAATTTCTCATTAATGATAAAGTTCAGAAGCTGTAAGTACAGGAATAGGAGATGTTTAATTAAAAAGAGAAATCTAAACAGGAAGGCAAGCATGGAACCTATCCTCAGATATTTGAAAGTCTTATATAAAGGGGACGGTGAGTGTCTGAAAACTAAGACTAATAATACAAGTTCAGAGAAGCAGATTCCAGCTCTTTATAAAAAAAACATAAAAACAATTAGAATTACTTAAACAATGGCACAAGCTGTGAAGCAGCAAATGCCTTGTTTAAGCATATTTCATGTACTGTTTGCATATGCATTCTTTATTTTCTGTTGCTTAAGTTCTGGAACAGCATTTTAAAAATGTGGTAGAACCACTCCAGAAATTTAGATCTGGAAGTTCAAATGACTCACTTCTTAATGAATTTCTCAAGTACCAGTGCTTTATATCCATATGGAAACCTAGCAATGGTCTGCAAACAGCATATTCAGCAGCAAGTTTGCAACTGTTGCTCTGGAAGAATGGTCTAAATGAGATAAACAAAGTTTAGAGTTATCTAAACTCTACAAGGAGACATATAAATTGGTCCTAACTCGCATTCCTTCAAGAACCTCAGTAGATACCAAGCAGTGACTAGAGGTGAAGGATGAGTTCCCTTTTCAGTCTTAACTTGGCTCTTCCATCTGAAGATGGGATGTTGCCAGACAACGTGTACACCACTGCCTGTGTCAGACTTATTTCCTTGATGAAAGGAAGATTTGGCATTATCTTCAAACTCTATATTCACTAAGAAAATAATAATTGCTCAATTAAGTGTTCACAGCTTTTCTTCCATACCCAGAGAATTTAAAAGTTAAAGAGAAAATTGCACACCATCTGGGAATGTTCATCTTTAGTAAAATTGCTGAATAACATAAAGGAAAGCTGAAACCAACTTGAAGGTTGTAAATATAAGGAAACTGATGGTTCTTGAGTCAAAGTAATGTGTGTAATAGTTTTATTTTTGTGTAATACTAGGTTCTATATAGTTCTGGTTTATGTTAGTTGGAAATAGTCTTTTTACTTAGCTTGGTTTTGAAATTTCCTCGTGTGATCATACTTTTGAATCACACTGAAAAAACCAAGGGTCTCAGAAAGACCTTGCATAGTATTTAAACTTTATGTACTCTAGGGCTGTTATTTGGAGCTTGAGATGTATTGAAGAACAGCTGTCTACCAGAAGCATATGTGTCTACCTAAAGAGCTTATGAGATGTTTTGCAACACCAAGAAATGCTAACTTGTATTTTTACTCTCAAAGAATATGGATACTATAAACTTCATCATGTCTTTTATCTCCTCTGCCCCTTTCAGTTCAGTTCAGTCGCTCAGTCATGTCCGACTCTTTGCGATCCCATGAATCACAGCACGCCAGGCCTCCCTGTCCATCACCAACTCCTGGAGTTCACTCAGACTCACCTCTATCGAGTCAGTGATGCCATCCAGCCATCTCATCCTCGATCCTCCCCTTCTCCTCCTGCCCCCAATCCCTCCCAGCATCAGAGACTTTTCCAATGAGTCAGCTCTTTGCATGAGGTGGCCAAAGTACTGGAGTTTCAGTTTCAGCATCATTCCTTCCAAAGAAATCCCAGGGCTGATCTCCTTAAGAATGGACTGGTTGGATCTCCTTGCAGTCCAATGGACTCTCAAGAGTCTTCTCCAACACCACAGTTCAAAAGCATCAATTCTTCGGTGCTCAGCTTTCTTCACAGTCCAACTTTCACATCCATACATGACCACTGGAAAAACCATAGCCTTGACTAGACGGACCTTTGTTGGCAAAGTAATGTCTCTGCTTTTGAATATGCTATCTAGGTTGGTCATAACTTTCCTTCCAAGGAGTAAGCATCTTTTAATTTCATGGCTGTAGTAACCATCTGCAGTGATTTTAGAGCCCCCTAAAATGAAATCTGACACTGTTTCCACTGTTTCCCCAACTATTTCCCATGAAATGATGGGACCAGATGCCATGATCTTAGTTTTCTGAATGTTGAGTTTTAAGCCAACTTTTTCACTCTCCACTTGCACTTTCATCAAGAGGCTTTTTAGTTCCTCTTCACTTTCTGCCATAAGGGTGGTGTCATCTGCCCCTTTAGGCCTCTGTAAATCAGATTTTACATTATGTTGTTTAAAATTCCACCTGCTGAGAGTTTGCTAGCAAATGGTCTTGAAACTTGTTTCTGAAATGCTCACCCAAAAACACTTTTACTAGCCAATCCCATTTGGTTGCTGTGCTCCAAGTCTCTGGTGAACACAAGCATAAGTTACGGAGAAACAGAAATTTCCATGGCACTCTGGAGGAACGTTTTTGATCCTAAAGACACTAGTAATAAACTAAAATGTCATTGCAAATTCATGAGCATTTCCTTATGTCAGGAGTAGCAGTAGGAGGAAGGGGCTGCATTTGTGCAATTGTTGTTCCATGTGTGTAAACCTTGTTCCCAACTTAAGATCAAAGACTGTCTTCAATCAACAAGTATTTATTTAGTGATTACCATGCCTGAAACTTAAGGAGCCACAAAAGGACAAATAGGAGCTACTTTTAAATTCTGGGATTTGTTGAATGAATGAAGAAAAACACATGGCTGGCCTAAGAAACCTTATAATAATCTATAGGATTATGGATTTAACACAAAACAAAGCCCAGTATCTGTTTTGTCTTTGTCAGTTAAGATGTTCATCTATTTCATGACACAAATGCTTTTAATATATTTCAACATTACTACCTTCATTTAACCAAGAAAAAAAGAACAATCATGTATGGTCCTGTACCCCTACATCCTCCAGCTGGTACTTCTTGCCTGTGGAGTTTAAGGTATTTCTACTGAATCATTATTGTTCTGATTGTGAGTTTAATGAGGGCAGGGAAAGTCTAAATCTTTGCATTTTGGCCAGTGCAAAAGTGCCTGATAAACAACAATAAACATTCAGAAAATAATTATTCAATGAATATTGTATGAATAGTAAGAGGGAATAAGTGGTGTTGACTTAAATGCAAGAAGTATTCAGGAAGGTTAGTGTAGCTTAAAATGGTTTTAGTTTGCTAGAAGATATGAGATTTTTCCACTGGGCCTACAGGAATGGATGGGATTTAAATAGTAGGTGGGAGGGAAATAAAGTATTTCTAGTGAAGTTAAGACAGAGAAGGCAATGGCACCCCACTCCAGTACTCTTGCCTGGAAAATCCCATGGACGGAGGAGCCTGGTGGGCTACAGTCCATGGGGTCGCAAAGAGTTGGACACGACTGAGTAACTTCACTTTCACTTTCACGCTTTGGAGAAGGAAATGGCAACCCACTCCAATGTTCTTGCCTGGAGAATCCCTGGGATGGCAGAGCCTGGTGGACTGCCATCTATGGGATCGCACAGAGTCAGACACAATTGATGTGACTTAGCAGCAGCAGCAGCAGTGGTGAACAAAAAAATTGCTTTGGGGCTTCCCTGGTAGATCAGTGTATAGGAATCCACTTGCCAATGCTGGAGACAGGGGTTTGATCCCTGATCTGGGAGTATCCCACATGCTGCCGAGCAACTAAGCCTGTGTGCCACAAATATTGAGCCTATGCTCTAGAGCCCAGAAGCCAAAATTACTGAATCCTGCATGATCTAGCATCTGTTCTCCACAAGAAGACAAACCACTGGGATGAGAAGCCTGAGTACCACAAATAGAGAAAAGACCATACAGAAATGAAGACCCAGCACAGTCAAAATAAATAAATTAATTAATATACCAAAAATAATTGCGTTGAAGGCAGAGATATTACAGAAAGGATTTAATTCTTCTTTATGGGACCATCAGTTATATTATGGGTAAGTGATTTTGTTCTTTTTAGATTAACAGGTATTATAGAGAAGTGCTTCTCAAATTTTAATTTCCATACCTGGGGATCTTGGTTAAACTGCAGATTTTAATTTGATAGGCCTAAATTGAGGTATCAGATTATCTATTTCTAACAAATTCCCAGATGGTATTGGTGCTGGTGCTAGATCCTGAAGAACAAAGCTGTAGAGGATCNCTCAAATTATAAAAATCTCAAATAAAAATCTCAAATTTTAATTTCCATACCTGGGGATCTTGGTTAAACTGCAGATTTTAATTTGATAGGCCTAAATTGAGGTATCAGATTATCTATTTCTAACAAATTCCCAGATGGTATTGGTGCTGGTGCTAGATCCTGAAGTACAAAGCTGTAGAGGATCCTTGAAGCTAGACAGAGTCATTTGTGCTGCATACAGAAGGCATTTGAAAATGACTCCATGCTTCCTAGCAGTGATGACATGATGAAAAGTGTATTCAAAAAGATTAGTATGTCAACCTCATGAAAAGTATGCTAACGAAGAAAGAGTGTGGATACAGGAAAACCAGCTGGAAGTCTATCTTATACTTTATCTGCATATTTCACAGATTTGATGCTCAATTACCTGTTGATTGATTAGTTTCTGTGGACATGGTCAATTCAAAAGCATTTTCTCAGTGGAATAACTGTAGGCCCACTGACATTTTGAAAACAAATCAAGTTTAGGTAAAAACACAGGAGGAATCCATGAATGTTCTTCCTCTCCTCTCCATCTGGAAAAAACAAGACTATTTATTGTTCAAAAGACTTGAAATATTAGCTCTTCTGTTCTTCTCATATTCTGCCTTCACATGTATCTCTCAAACTCTGATCTTATTATATCATAATGATAATAATAATAATTAATAATAATAGCACAACTAATTTTTTTGAGTGCTTATTAATAGTGCCAGGCAACTTGCTAAGTTTTATAATTAACTCTGTGAGGAGTACTGATATTAACATTTCTAGTTTTACAAATTGGAAAAAAGTACTTGCCTGCCATCATACAATGTCAGGTATGTAACAATAAATATATTTGTTCAGACAGTGATTGATCAAAATGTGTTTTAAGAAATCATTGAGGGATTGATTTTTTTATTTGACTGTTCCAGGTCTTAGTTGCAGCATATGGAATTTTGATCCCTGACCAGGGATTGAATCTGGATCCCCTACATTAGGAGTACAGAGTTGTAGCCACTAAATCACCAGGGAAGTCCCAGGAAATCACTGATTTTTTAATGTAGCTTCTGTTTTTGCATGTTACCTTTGTCTTTGTTCCCTGATCTCCAATAATTATGATAATGGATAAAATTAGTAAATGTTTCCTATATTCCAGATACTATTTTAAGCAATGAGATAACATGTGCTATCTCATTTAATGCTCATAATAATCCTATAACTTGGGTGTTAGTATTCTCATTTTACATATAAAGAAAATGAGGTATAAAGAGGTTGAATAATTTGTCTAAGTTTCCATAACTAAAGAGCAGATTCGTGTTTTGAACCCACTATACTATGTTGTTGACTTTAGTCTAACTTGTCCTAGTAACATGGAATTCTGCGTGTTTTCTTAAATGAATACCATAAATTTTTTCAAATCACAATATTTGTGAAAAGTTAATTTCCTCACAATCTAAGAAAGAGTCCATGAAGTCCAAGAAGACTTGTTATTATTTCTTGGCTTCTTTCAGCATACCACCATGCCTGACAAAAAGTCACTCCCTCAGGCTGGCAGCCTTTTAGACATAGGGCAAAATCTTTTGAATAAAATGGCATCAAGTCTCCTGGGGCCCACCTACTTCCTACCTCTCTAGTCATATTTCAACCGCTTACACCACAGAATAAAGAGTAGTCCCCCAAAAAGGAAAAGCTTCCTAAAGGTAGTCTCCATTAAAAATTTTAACATTTGGGGAAAGTTAAACAACTTCTTGCTAGTAATAGGAATTATAATGACAATCTTCCAGATAGTTTCAGTGTGCCAGATATGGTAACAATTATTACTTGGTTGATTGACTAAACTAGAGATTAAACACAAGTAAATCATTTCATTTCATTCTGTTACACGAGTGAAATATACTAATCTAAATATTTAATACTGATAAATTTGTTTGTTGATATTAAATTGTCAATTGACAAATTTGATATTATAATAACATAGTTTTTGAAATTATGCACTTTTATATATTACTTTAAAGAAAAGTAGCCAATATTCCAGTAGTATACTATCAGTTTGCACAATACTTGTTATGTTAATATTGAGCCTATGGTTAAGGGGGTCATTGTAAAATTATTCTTTATTCCCTTTACTAAAGTGAAGTGAAGTCGCTCAGTCGTGTCCGACTTTGTGACCCCGTGGACTGTAGCCCACCATGTTCCTCTGTCCATGGGATTTTCCAGGCAAGAGTACTGGAGTGGGTTGCCATTTCCTTCTCCATCCCTTTTCTAATGATTATATTATTACAGTTGACTGGTGACTGCAGCCATGAAATTAGAAGACGCTTGCCTCTTGGAAGAAAAGCTATGACAAACCTAGACAGTGTATTAAAAAGTAGAGACATCACTTTGCTGACAAAGGTCCATATAGTCCAAAGTATGGTTTTTCCATTAGTCATGTACAGACGTGAGAGTTGGACCATAAAGAAGGCTGAGCCTGGAAGAATTGATGCTTTTAACTGCAGTGTTGAAGAAGACTCGAGGGCAAGGAGATCAAACCAGTCAGTCTTAAAGGAAATCAACCCTCAATACTCATTGGAAGGACTGATGCTGAAGTTGAAGTCCCGATACTTTGGCTACCTGATGCAAAGAGCTGATTCATTGGAAAAGACCCTGATGCTGGGAAAGACTGGAGGCAAAAGGACAAGAGGGCAGCAGAGGATGAGATGGTTTGATAGCATCACCAATTCAACAGACATGAACTTGGGCACACTCTGGGAGATAGTGAGAGATGGGGAGCCTGGGGTGCTGCAGTCCATGGAGTTACAAAGAGTTGGGCATGACTTAGCAACTAAAAGACAACAAATCCAATATCCCAGTAGTATCCTATCAAGTTAGCAAATTACTTGTTATGTTAATATTGATCTTATGGTTAAGGGGATCATTATAAAATTGCTGTTTTCAAACCAGGGTCATTCATGAAGTCAATATGGATTTTACTGTAATTCCTATGTCATTCTATATGTTATACTATATAATAATAAATGATATTCAGAACTAAGATCCTAAAAAAATATGAAGCTCAATCATAATTGAATATTACCATGGTCACTGCAGAGATTTTAAAAATCTTTTTAACAAATATTGTTAGTGTTATTCGGTTAACTACAAAATTATATTCCACAAACAACCAATTTCTAGTTTATTCACTCAAATATTTATGAAATATCTATATGTACCAGGCAGATTATAAGAAAACAAAAATCTATCAAACTTTCTGTTCTCATGGAACTTACTATCTAGTGAGGGGAAAAAAGACACCAAGCCAACATACCAACATATGTGGTATGCAGATTATTATAAATACTAAGAAGAAAAATAAAGATGAGAAAATAGAGTATGAGTGAGTGGAGGTAATGGCAGGTGTTTGTCTTAGACAACAGTCTTAGACAGATGGTTAGCTTTTTTGTCATCAGGTTGTCATTTTATCCAATGAGATTATCTTTCTCAGGATGAGAAATAAATTATTCTCATATCTGCCTGCTGCTTTTATGTTTAGACCAAATTAATAGTGAATTCTTCAGTTCAGTTCAGTTTGGTAGAACTGCTCAGTCATGTCCGACTCTTTGCGACCCCATGGACTGTAGCACGCCAGGTTTCCCTGTCCATTACCAACTCCCAGAGCCTACTCAGACTCATGTCCATTGATTTGGTGATGCCATCCAATCAACTCATCCTCTGTCATCCTTCTCCCCCTGCCTTCAATCTTTCCCAGCATCAGGGTTTTTTCCAGTGAGTCAGTTCTTCGCATCAGGTGGCCAAAGTATTAGAGTTTCAGCTTCAGCACTAGTCCTTCCAATGAATACTTAGGACTGATTTCCTTATGGATGGACTGGTTGGATCTCCTTGCAGCCCAAGAGACTCTCAAGAATCTTCTCCAACACCACAGTTCAAAAGCATCAATTCTTCGGCGCTCAGCTTTCTTTATAGTTCAACTCTTACATCTGTACACGACTACTGGAAAAATCATAGCTTTGACTAGATGGACTTTTGTTGGTAAAATAATGTCTCTGCTTTTTAATATGCTATCTAGGCTGGTCATAATTTTTCTTTTAATTTCATGGCTGCAGTCACCTTCTGCAGTTATTTTGGAGCCCCCCAAAATAAAGTCTGACACTGTTTCCACTGTTTCCCCATCTATTTCCCATGAAGTGATGGGACCAGATGCCATGATCTT
>SJYV01047911.1:830747-874839 GCA_006410875.1 Neotragus pygmaeus | reverse complement strand
ACCGAGGTACACGGCCCAGACCTCTGGAAAAGACTACCGTGACACACAGCCTGGATCTTGGCAAAGAGGAACCGCGGCACAGAGCCGGAAACAAGTCGCAAGCCGAGGACAGAACACAGGCCGGACCTCGGCACAGGGCGACCATGGCACACAGCCCGGACCTAGGGAGATGGGGACTGTGGCACACAGCCCGGACCTTGGAACAGGGCGACCGCGGCACACAGCCTGGACCTCAGCACAGGGTGACTGTGGCACACATCCCGGACCTCGGCACAGAGGTAACACGGCACAGAGCCCGGAACTCATTGCAAGCCGAGGGAGGAACGCAGGCTGGACCTCAGTGCATTGCGACCACAGCACACATCCCGAACTACAGTGAAGAACGACCGAGGCACACGGCACGGACCACAGTGCAGGGTGACCCTGGCATGCAGCACCGACCTCGAGAGATGGCAACCGTGGCACACAGCCCGGACCTCAGTGCAAGGCTATGATGGCACACAGCCCGAACCTCGGGGCAAGGCTAACATGGCACACAGCCCGAACCTCGGCTCAGTGCAATCACGGCACATAGCCCAGTCCTCAATTAAGGGCAACCTCAGCACACAGCCCGGTCCACAGCACAAGGCGACCGCGGCACACAGCCTGGAACTCGGTTCAAGGCTAACGTGGCACACAGACCGGACCTCGGAACAGGGCGGCTGCGGCACACAGCCCGAACCTCAGTGAAGGGAGACCACGGCACACAGCCCGGAAATCTGTGCAGGGTGACTGGGGTACANAAAAGACTACCGTGACACACAGCCTGGATCTTGGCAAAGAGGAACCGCGGCACAGAGCCGGAAACAAGTCGCAAGCCGAGGACAGAACACAGGCCGGACCTCGGCACAGGGCGACCATGGCACACAGCCCGGACCTAGGGAGATGGGGACTGTGGCACACAGCCCGGACCTTGGAACAGGGCGACCGCGGCACACAGCCTGGACCTCAGCACAGGGTGACTGTGGCACACATCCCGGACCTCGGCACAGAGGTAACACGGCACAGAGCCCGGAACTCATTGCAAGCCGAGGGAGGAACGCAGGCTGGACCTCAGTGCATTGCGACCACAGCACACATCCCGAACTACAGTGAAGAACGACCGAGGCACACGGCACGGACCACAGTGCAGGGTGACCCTGGCATGCAGCACCGACCTCGAGAGATGGCAACCGTGGCACACAGCCCGGACCTCAGTGCAAGGCTATGATGGCACACAGCCCGAACCTCGGGGCAAGGCTAACATGGCACACAGCCCGAACCTCGGCTCAGTGCAATCACGGCACATAGCCCAGTCCTCAATTAAGGGCAACCTCAGCACACAGCCCGGTCCACAGCACAAGGCGACCGCGGCACACAGCCTGGAACTCGGTTCAAGGCTAACGTGGCACACAGACCGGACCTCGGAACAGGGCGNCATGTCAAGTGCTAATTGTTGCTTCTTGACCTGCATACAGATTTCTCAGGAGACAGGTCAGGTGGCCTGGTATTCCCATCTCTTGAAGAATTTTTCCAGTTTATGGTAATACACACAGTCAAAAGTTTTGGCATAGTCAATAAAGCAAAAGTAGATGTTTTTCTGGAACTCTCTTGCTTTTTCTATGATCTGGCAGATGTTGGCAATTTGATCTCTGGTTCCTATGCCTTTTCTAAATCCAGCTTGAACACCTGTAATTTCATGGTTCACATATTGTTGAAGTTTGGCTTGGAGAATTTTGAGCATTACTTTGCCTGCATGTGAAATGAGCGGAATTGTGCAGTTGTTCGTACTAAGTCTAAGGGCAAAGAAGAAGCCCCAGCAAGACAATAGGAGGGGCACAATCGTGTTTATAATCAAACCCCATACCTGCCAGAGATGCTCAGAGGACTCAAACATACCTGGTGCACACCAGGCCCCACAGAGACTGAGACATACCTGTGTTTGGGTATCTCCTGAGGAGGTGTGGGTCAGCAGTGGACCACTGCAGGGGCAGGGGCTCTGGATGCTGTAGAGCTGGGTGTGGCATAAGCCTTCTTGGAGAAGGTTACCATTAACCCCACCATAGAGACACCAGAACTTACACAGGACTGCGGAAACAGACTCTTGGAGGGCACAAACAAACTTGTACACACAAGGACCCAGGAGAAAGGAGCAGTGACCCCACAAGAGACTGACCCAGACTTGCCCGTGAGTGTCCAGGAGCCTCCCGTCGAGGCTGCTGCTCCATCAGTGCTGGCCTGCTGCAGGGTTGGGGGCATTGAGTGTGGCAGTGTGTGCAGTGCAGGGGACCTTTGGAAGTAGGTTGTCATTTTCTTTATTACTCCCACCATAGTTTGGCCTCAGGTCAAACAACAGGGAAGGAACACAGTCCCACCATTCAACAAAAAATTTGATTAAAGATTTACAGAGCATGGCCCATCAGAACAAGACCCAGTTTCCCCCTCAGTCAGTCTCTCCCATCAGGAAGCTTCCATAAGCTTCTTATCCCCCATCAGAGGGCAGACAGACTGAAAACCACAATCAAAGAAAACTAACAAATCTGATCACGTAGACCACAGTTTTGTCTAACTCAATGAAACTACACCCAAACTGGGGTGTAGGGCCACCCAAGATGGACATGTTATGATGGAGAGTCTGACAAAATGTGGTCCACTGGAAAAGGGAATGGCACACCATTTCAGTATTCTTTCCTTGAGAACCCCATGAACAGTATGAAAAGTGAATTCTTAGCTGCATCTAAATCATTTTGTAAAAACATCAAACAAGATGACAAGTTGGGAAAGTAGAAGGAAAAGAAAGGCTTAGTTGGGAAAGCAGTTTATGTGGATTTTTAAATTGAAAAAGAAACTTTCTGGGAATTCCCTGTTGGTCGAATGGTTAGGATTTGCAGTTCACTGTCAAGGGTCAGGGAACTAAGATCCCACAAGCTGCACAGCCAAAAAAAAAAAAAAAAAAAAAAAAAAAAAAAAAAAATCTTTTATTTAAAAAAAACCTTTAAATTAGAAAAAAAAAATGGGGATGGAAGTAAAAAAAAAATTAAAAGTATTTTAAAAATAATGTCCCCCCAAAACCAAAAAAAAAAAAAAANAAAAAAAAAAAAAAAAGGAAAAGAAACTTCTTATATTGCTTAGATTTTCTAAATGAGTTACAATATCTTCATAATTCTTAAAAGCTATTGTCTGCTTATTTGAGTTCATTGTCCTTGAACAAGAATGAATGGAAATTAAAGCAACCAAGACAGACAAAATCTACAAATCTTCCTATTGTTCATTATCCACTTTCCAGATAAATATATTTCACTAATTCTTACCAATAGAGAACCTATTTCAATCCTTGAGATTGTGGATATGACCCAAAAGTCTTCTATTAGTTACAAGCAAAAATTTACATTTTATTTCTAAGCTCAATAGGTATATGTCTACTCTAATAACATCATTATAAGTTTAGGAATTTTCATTATAAGTTTAGGAATTTTTATTATCAATTAAGAGGAAAGAAAATAAGAACATGAAATTGAATTCTAAGACAGATTAGTAATCAGAAGTCAGTAGTATCCATATGTAAAGAAGAGCACTGGACAAGGGAATTTGAGTCCTGGATTAATCTCTTCCTAATTCCTGTTTTGGGCAAATCAGTCCTACGTTCTTATTCTGTCTTCTTGGTAAAATGAAGACGATGTTAGTGTCTAAAGCCACCACTTANGAAAAACATCTATTTCTGCTTTATTGACTATGCCAAAGCCTTTGACTGTGTGGATCACCACAAACTGTGGAAAATTCTGAAAAAAGATGGCAATACCCGACCACCTGACCTGCCTCTTGAGAAATCTGTATGCAGGGCAGGAAGCATTAGTTATTACTGGACATGGAACAACAGACTGGTTCCAAATCGGGAAAGGAGTACTTCAAGGCTGTATATTGTCACCATGATTATTTAACTTATATGCAGAGTACATCTTGAGAAACACTGGGCTGGCTGAAGCACAAGCTGGAATCAAGATGGCTGGGAGAAATATCAATAACCTCAGATATGCAGATGACACCACCCTTATGGCAGAAAGTAAAGAACTAAAGAGCCTCTTGATGAAAGTGAAAAAGGAGACTGAAAAAGGTCGCTTAAAACTCAACATTCAGAAAACAAAGATCATGTCATCTGGTCCCTCACTTCACGGCAAATAGATGAAGAAACAGTGAGAGACTTTATATTTTTGGGCTCCGATATCACTGCAGATGTTGACTGCAGCCATGAAATTAAAAGAGACTACTTCTTGGAAGAAAAATTATGACCAACTTAGACAGCATATTAAAAAACAGAGACGTTACTTTGCCAACAAAGGTCCATCTAGTCAAGGCCATGGTTTTTCCAGTAGTTATGTATGCATGTGATATTTGGACTATAAAGAAAGCTGTGCATGGACAAATTGATGCTTTTGAACTGTGGTGTTAGAGAAGACTCTTGAGAGTCCCTTGGACTGCAAGGAGATCCAACCTGTCCATCCTAAAGGAAATCAGTCCTGAATATTCATTGGAAGGACTGATGTTGAAGCTGAAACTCCAATATTTTGGCCACCTGACATAAGAACTGCCTTATTTGAAAAAGACCCTGATGCTGGGAAAGATTGAAGGCAGGAGGCGAAGGGGATGACAGAAGATGAGCTGCTGCATGGCATCACTGACTCGATGGACGTGAGTGTGAGTGAACTCTGGGGGTTGGTGATGGACAGGGAGGCCTGCCGTACTGCGGTCCATTGTGTCACAAAGAATTGGACATGACTGAGGGACTGAACTGAACTGAATATATGAATTACTGAATAAGCAAACTGCAAAGTCTGTCATCACTATTCATTAGGAAAAATATATTACATAGTTGCTTAGTCAACACTAATAAATGGTACTGAATCCTGCCTGGTGAAGTGAAAACAAAAAGCAAAAACACATAAGCCATGATGCCTCAGGCTCACGCGAAGCATTATCAAGATAGAGAGAAGCAAGCACACACACATCTTTGAAATAAGGAAGTAACAGTAGTTATACACACACACAGATTAATATATCACAAAGCGTGAAGAAGTTCAAACTGAATATGTAAGCATGTTTGTACTGTTCAGTTTACTTCAATCGCTCAGTAGTGTCCGACTCTTTGTGACCCCATTTTTGTACATGCTCTACCAAAAAGAAAACGATGATAGAACGTTTGAAATCTTACTTACAAAGCTTCTGGAGGAAATGCAAAATCAAATGGAGTTTACAGTGGAAAGTTCTTGGAAGAAATAAATTTTGAATAAAAATTTGAAGTAAGTAAGAATTCTGATTTGGTAAAGAGAACTATAAAATTAATAGATTAGGAAGCCACTGTAGGAATGTGAAGGGCCTAATGGAATTAACATTTGGAAGTTTTTCTAATGAACTCAAATAATATACAACCATTTAAACAGCAAATTTTGATATAGTATTTTTTACAAATGTTCTAAAAATATATTAAACATAATACACTGGTTCATTTCTATAAATCATATCCTTGGGCCCTAGCAGGAGGGAGGCTAGCTCAGATAATGGCTTCCTGAAGTCAAATTATTGTACTTGCCTACACAAGCCTAGTTAATATTTTTCAAAATCTAACCATCTGTGAGTGAGATGCTGAGGAAGTAGTAATAAATAAGCTATTTTACCACACCTCAGGGAAATATGCCATAATTTTACCCTACCTGAATTGTGGGAAGGTAACTGTGATAACTTAGATGCAGTTTTCTATAACATCACAGGCCTTGTTTGTATGAAAAAAGTGAAAAGTGAAAGTGTTAGTCGCTCAGTCGTGTCTGACTCTTTGGATTGTACACTGGGTGAAATAGAGAATCCAGTCAATCAATAGGGTTGAGTAAAGAATAAAACAACAAAACAAAACCTATTCCTTCACTGTCTGAATGATTAAGGTAAGAGTGAATTTTATAAGGAGTAAAACTTTCAGACCAGTGGTTGCCCTCTTTTTTGAAGCAAGATAAGCGCTATCTGTTGACCAAATAAACAGCATGTTTTGCAGTTATTTTTGAGTGTGTTATTAGGTTAGTTATGGATGTTCCATATTTTGGCTATTGTGTACATTTTTTTTTCTCAAAACTAAAAGTGGAATCACGACTCTTCTATCTGGAAAAGGTTAGGGACCACCAAGCTAGACAATTGCTTGGATCTGTGCTGACAGTTGTGACTTTCTAGGATCACAGGATTAAAGAGCATCTCAGCAGATTTGACATCTTTGGGTGTCTCTGTGACTGATGCTCATCACAGTGGCCAGAACCATGATGAAACTATCCCCATCAGTCATTCAAGAAGGCTGTCATTTCACACATATTGCCACAATTTGAGGACATATCTGAATAGGGGAAGCAATGATACTGTAACATCACCAATTGCACAAATTTAGCCATTTATCATACATTATATGATCTAGAGTGTTTGGCCAGATTGATCGATATTAATGATGGAGATGGCTTCATTTAAATAGTTTATTTTTCATAAGTATAATTTAAATCTGATTTATTTTCTTAATCCTCAAATTAACTCTAGTTAGGACTAGGAAGATTAACTGTCAGAAATTACTTAAATAAGGAGAATATGATTTAGTTTATTCCATTATAGATTTAAATTACAATAGAATGCAAAGGAACAATATAAAATTTGAAAAATGCAAAGAAAAAGAAAATAGCGAAAAATACACACATCATTAAATCACTAGTGCAGATGAATCATCTTGCTTAGTATAGAGAACACAGTTAATAATGGATTGTCTCCCAAAGGCTTGAAATGTGGCATTGCAAGAGGCAGTTCTGTTTATTTATTTAGGTTTTGCAAAGTCAGATAATTTTGAGAGAAACAGTACTGTGGTTCAGTACTAAAATTGCTAGATTCAGCACCTCAGTTAAAAATAACTACAAATGGGAAGTTTTACTTGGTAGAACGCTTTTGTGGAATCAAGATCTCTGACATGGATAAATGGCAAAATACTTAAGTTGAAAAACAAAGAGAAGTTTAGTCATAGAATTAAAACTAGAAAGACTTCTGAGTATCAAAAATGATTTTTAAATTGGTGATGATTGGAAGACTGTATTAGACTACATAGTCAGCTTAGCAAATTATTACATAATGGGGGCCACTTTTTGCCTATATTTGCACCCTGGCATCTAATGAGAGCAGACACAATGTGACAAATGCCTTTTGGGATGTTTACCAATCCTAATCCTTTTCTTTGAAAAATAGTCCCATATCTATAGTAGCTAGTAGGTCCCATATTTGAACTACGTGAGTCCTTCCTTGTCATCATAGCAGGTTGGACTGGGGGCAGAGACAAGAGAGATAAGATGGGTGGATGTGACTCTCTCTCTCTAGGGAATGTGGAACTGGAGTACAGTTAAGCAAGTGCTGGAATAGGAAAGGGTAAAGTCATTGCAGAGCCATGTTTGAGCATGTGTGTGTGGTAAAGCAGAGGAAGTCACTTGGCTGACAGAGAGAGGGAGAGAGATTTAAGACAGAGAGACACTAAGGGAGACACTAAGGGACAAGAGAAAGAGAGGAAAGGGGTGAGAGCAAGAGAAAAGCAGACGCTCAGAGAAACACAATCGCTATGAATGTTCTTGCTCTGCATGACCTGTTATGGTTCCACGTGAGGTTTGACTGGCGTGCATAACACTGGTTTCTTTGAGCGGTCTTTTGTTTTCAAAATGAACTTTTACTGTGCTTAAGTATTGGGCTATGAGTTAAATTTAGGTCCCAGAGAAGAGATAAAGTTCTTGCAAAAGTTAGGGGGAGAGCAAAATATGAGGTGGAGTCATAACATTTCTCTTTTTTAAATTTTCTCTGTCTGGTGATGTAGTAAAGTGCAATATCTGCACTTAGGTGCTTGTTATATGTTATAATATGAGGTATGCTTAGTAACTACTCCAAGTCATATGGTTTCTTAGAAGACTGGAATATAATTTCTAAACACATAATCTTCCAACAAGATTTTGCTTGGTCAAAACTTTAAGATTTTGAGACATTCAGCCAAAATTAAGCTACGTGTTTCTTACTCTATATAATGTGTTTTTGCCTAAGTAAGCATGATTTGATGCAATTTATACGTTTGATAGAAATAAAGAAGTTAGAACAAAAACAGCAATGAGATGCCATCTTCTGTCTACAAAACTGAAAAAATAGTTCCTAGAGTTTATGAGGGTATGGGAAATGGTCCATCTCATACTTGGTTGCTAGAATTATAATAGGAAGTATATCAATACTTATTCATTCAAAAATATTTATTGAATGTATTCTAGATGTCAGATACACTACTCTAGTTGCTAAAATTCAGCAGTGAACAAAACAGGCAAAGATTTCTGCCTATATGGAAATTATACTTTTCAAAACGATTTAAATACAGGTTTAACTGTAAAGGATTAATCTACAGTAGCATTTTTCTTAAGAAAAATTGCATGAAGCAATCATACAGATTACTTAAGTTGAAAGAAATATATATTAAAACATTAACGGTAGTTACCTCTGTATGATAGAATTATAGATGCTTTTGCTTTTTCTCTTATTGTGTTTTTATATTTCTAAATTTTCCATGACAAACCTATATTAGCTTGATATCTTTTGCTGCAAACTTAAGGTGTATAATGTTTTACATTTTCACGTATTTAATATTGAGAATTATAAACTCAGTGACAGAAGGAACTTGTGTGTCTGGGAAACTTAGTTGAATCAATAGATATGCTAGTGTCAAAAATAACATTTTTATACTTCAGGCAAAGGAGTACATTGTATTACAATTGTCACTGCGCCTGCTTAATGTTAACAATGCTTATAAGATGATTAATATTTTTGTCACTTCACTTGAGTTATTTGTGCTGAAAATGCCACATGAAAACTTAAATTGGGATCCACATGTATAGTTTAAAATGTCCGTTAGGAAATTGCCCTGCAGTCCAGTAGTTAGGATTGCACTCTCTCACTGCCAAGAGGCAGGGTTTAAACCCTGGTTGGAGAACTAAGATCCCACAAGCTGGGAGGCACGGCCGAAATAATAAAGTAAAATAAAACAAAATGTCTTTTGCAAAGATAAGTACAGTGTACAAAAAAGATAATTTAATTAAAGGTAGATTCGTAACAGTAGTTAGAAATAGGTTTTCATTTGAGCCTAAATAGTTATGTGTCTAAAGTTTCTACTATATGCATTTTAATTAAGGAAATAAAAAACAATATAGAAAAGAAAAACTAGAGGTAATATGACACAAGCCATGTAATGTGAATTTAATCTATCAGTCCAAAAAAATGTTAATAAAAATTCAAGTTTAAGGATAGTCACAGTGAACATCTGTTGCTTTTATCCCTGGCACTTGGACTCCTCATTTCTGGTGAACTAGGACCTACTTCCCCCCTCAAAACCCTTTTATTTGGGGAACCACTCATCAGTACTTGTGAGGTAAATAGGTTTGACCCTCACACTGAATTCTAGAGTTGTGCTATTCAATATAATACTGACTATTTAATTTTAAATATTCAGTTCAGTCGCTCAGTCGTGTCCGACTCTTTGCAACCCCATGAATCGCAGCACGCCAGGCCTCCCTGTTCATCACCATCTCCCGGAGTTGACTCAGACTCACGTCCATCGAGTCCGTGATGCCATCCAGCCATCTCATCCTCGGTCGTCCCCTTCTTCTCCTGCCCCCAGTCACTCCCAGCATCAGAGTCTTTTCCAGTGAGTCAACTCTTCACATGAGGTGNTACCTGAATGGCCTAGTGGTTTTCCCTACTTTCTTCAATTTTAGTCTGAATTTGGCAATAAGGAGTTCATAATCTGAGTATGGTACCTTACAGGAGTTTTATGCAATTCATTATGGCTGTGGTAAATGGTCTGCAGTAGGGAATGGCTGGAATGCAAAATACAGGGCTGCAGTATTTGTGTGCTGGGATCTGGACTCGAAGGCTCTTAACTAGCTAGGTGCTTATAATCCAACTAAGAAATGGTACATTTTGAAGATTTAGAAAACTGTCCAAATTTGAGAGACACCTGAAACTGGACTCCAGACTCTGTTGAAAGGATTGCAAAATGAAAGACTGATTTGGAGAATTCAAGAAAGTCTCCTGTCTTCCTGGATTACTGGTTAGACATTGGTGTTCTTCCACTAGACAGGGCAAAGGGGAAAGCTGGTGGTAGGGGGCAGCGGGGACAAGACAGTGGTATAAAGAGAAGTGCAGGTCAGGATATGTCGAGAGAGAAGTGACAGAGATTTTATGTGGAAATGAGATTTCAGGAAAGAGATCTGGGATGGAAATATGGAAATGTCCAAGTCTGGCGATTTCAAAAAAGAGATCTGAGATTCATCAGTTACTATTATATACAGGGGGCTTCCCTGGTGGCTCAGCTGGTAAAGAATCTGCCCACAATGCAGGAGACCTGGGTTTGATCCCTGGGTTGGGAAGATCCCCTTGGAGAAGGAAAAGGCTGCCCACTCCAGTATTCTGGCCTGGAGAATTCCATGGACTGTATAGTCCACGGGGTCACAGAGTCTGCTGAAGGCCTGAGAAGCATATAGAATGAAAAAAATAAAGACTTGAAGGTCAAGCCTTGCAGAGAAGGGAAGTGGAATGAGGATGGGGAATAGCAGCGAATGAATCAGGAGGAAACCCACCAGGAAATGTTGCCTCCAGAAACACGTGAGCCGTGTAAGAAGGGTAAAGTACTAAACAGAGTCAGAGACAGGGAGAGATCAGATGAGACGAAGACTGAAAAGCTGCCTTTATATTTNCTTTTGAACTGTGGTGTTGGAGGAGACTCTTGAGAGTCCCTTGGACCGTAAGGAGATCCAACAAGTCCATTCTGAAGGAGATCAACCCTGGGATTTCTTTGGAAGGAATGATGCTAAAGCTGAAACTCCAGTACTTTGGCCACCTCATGTGAAGAGTTGACTCATTGGAAAAGACTCTGATGCTGGGAGGGATTGGGGGCAGGAGGAGAAGGGGACGACAGAGGATGAGATGGCTGGATGGCATCACGGACTCGATGGACGTGAGTCTGAGTGAACTCCGAGACTTGGTGATGGACAGGGAGGCCTGGCATGCTGCGATTCATGGGGTTGCAAAGAGTCAGACACGACTGAGCGACTGAACTGAATTGAACTGAACTGATGATATTAAAAAATAAAAAGCTTTGAATCAAACTTTGATTGTAATTTGAAGATGAGAGTGATGTTTACTAATGCAGATAAATGTATATGTTGTGTTGTGTTGTGTGTTCTGTGGGCTTCCCTGGTGGTGCTAGTGTTAAGAACCCACCTGCCAATGCAGAAGTAAGAGACGAGTCATTTAGCAAAAAGAAATTGTGTGTGCAAATTTGATGTTTATTTTCCAAAAAGCTATAATCAAATCAGTGGGAACTAATCCTTATAATTGATAGTCACTTTGAATCTATGAATATGATATATATTTACATTAACATATCAAACTTAGGGAGGACAAAGTCCCATATTTATTTGCTCATACATTCTCCAGATTTGCTTTATTGATGCATAGATGTTTTATGACCGTTTCTTATATAGCTTGAAGTGGCTTGTGTTTGGATTTGGTGTAGGCTACTTCCACCTAATAAGTGTATATTATTGAGTAGTACTCCTTATGAGAAAAAAAAGTGTATAACTTAAATGTTACTAAAGTTTTGATATATCACATTTAATTTTATATTTTTCTCTTGTTTCTCACCTCCAATTTTACATCTACCATGAACTTCTTTGACAACCAGAAAAGGTACTTAAGATAATTGGAAGGAATAGGTGAAGAAAATATAGACATCCAGCATGTTAACATTAAAGAAAGATTCCTTTAATTTTAGTGTGAGCCTTTGCAGTTTTTTTTTTTTTTTTTTAACATCTACACTACAGCTATGAGAATCATTCTGCCCTAAGTGGAGTTGAGTTCTCCACTTTCACTCCAATAGCCTTGGCAGCAGTTTGTTTGCATATGCTTCCATTCCATTTTCATAGTAAAATATAATTAACAAAAATGAAAATGCAAAGAAAATAGTTGTGTTTCTAAAAACAACAGAGAATGGGGGGGGGGGGTTAACTGGACATGTTTTCTAACTCAATCCACAAAATCATGTTTTCTCTCCTATCACATTCCTTAACTAGACTAACCAGACAGAAGATAGCTGATTTCAGAAAGGCTCCCTCAGGAATCAGTGGGAGATGTTCAAAAAACACTCTGAGTCAACATGCTGACAGTGATCAGGGTGAAAAAAAGACAGACTTCCCTAGCATTTGGGTTTTATACAAAGAACCATCACATCCCAGACTTGGGAATGATATATGATGCACCTGGAAAAGTGCATTCAGTTAGGATAAACTCAATTCCAGAAATATGTGGAAGATTGGAGAAAGTTAACAGGAAAAAAAAAATGATGAAGTGACTGGGGAGGTGAGGTTGGGAGGGGGCTTGCAAAGAAAGATGAAAGCAACTAAGTAACTTTTGAGATTTGACATGATAAGAGCCAAGAATTATTTTAAAATAGCAAATACTATGAAGAGAGATAAGTTACTGGGAATGGTAGAAAGACCATAGGAAAAGAAGCAAAATTAAGAAAACCAAAACTCTGGCTATGTATAGGGGAAAATGAAAAGCAACAATAACAAAAACAGTAACTCTTGGAATATCCTTTTTAAGAGTCCATAGGAAGCTTTAACTCATGGCAAATTACTGCTAAATGCAAAGAAAGTCATGGTGTTGGAAAATGATTGTAAAGGAACTATGTAGTGGTGGACTACATGACCTGTCTCTTATACACATCTCAACCCTGTGTCCTCGGTGGTCTATGCCTATGCGCTCNTCCTTTTTAAGAGTCCATAGGAAGCTTTAACTCATGGCAAATTACTGCTAAATGCAAAGAAAGTCATGGTGTTGGAAAATGATTGTAAAGGAACTATGTAGTGGTGGACTACATGACTGGAGATGGTCTTTCCTATTTAGTGTTATTATAAATCTACTATGTGAAAAACCAATTTATGTTGAACAAGGGTATACTCCTTGCCAAGCAGCAAGATTTAAAACAAACTTTTAAAGAACCAATTATTACACAGTTTGCCCTGGGATCTCTGACTATTATAGGGAAGAAAACTGTTTTTAATCTGCTGTTTTCCAAAAACAATTCAATTAAAAATAATAAAAAATCTGGAATCCTGCCCACAAGGGTTAATAACTACAGAGGTGTCCAACAGATATTCAATCACAAAAATTTAAATGCTCTTTTCATTAAGCCTCTGTGTCTTTTAACATAGCTAAACCATGATAATTATTTTGGGGCTAATTTCTTAGGCTATTTAATAACACCTCCCGCTAGACTTCTCATGTAAACTCAGCAAGAGGAAGCATCCAGAGTAATAGAAAAATACTTGTGCTCATTTTATAGCTTAAATTCATACTTTTCTTTATAAAAGAGACCCTGCTGTTGGAATTTGACAACTACCATACCAAGTATATTGGGGAAGATTGGATTAGGAGGCAACGCTGACTATGCAGTAAAGTCCCCACTCTCTAGCAGGATTTTTATGTAAATTCCATTACAGTTCATACTTCTGCAGATAATGAAATGGACACAATACACTTCAAGGTTTCTAAGTCAGCAAAATAATGAACAGGATAGCCTGTAAACCGCTTTAATACATTTTTGATATTTGGTCACTCATAAAAATGGGCTGTGTATTTCTTCTCTCACACCAGTTTTCTTTTTAAATGTTATATAGGTCTACAGGTTATTGCTAATATAGTAACATGGGCTACAAAGAGTTCATTACACTTTAAATGTCAGTAAGTGGCAATTTTTGCATTTATATTTCCTTAAACTATGGACAGTTTTTTTTTTTTCCTCCAAAAATGGCATTCCTTCAGATTGGAAAAAAAGAAGCACGTGTACTTTACAGACTAATGCCAGTGCCAAAGGGATATGCTTTTGTAGTTAACTAATCATAAAATTTTAAATATATAGATTGATCTACAATTATTCTGTTATATAATTTGTGATGACAACTATGGGTAAAAGTGTGTTTTCAAAAGGCTAACCTCTAGAGACAATGTTTTGGGTTTCCTAATGGATATTTCTTAGCAATAGTCAATGACTATAACAGAAACAGTCAAGAAAAATATTATGTAGCACAATGTATAAAATGTATTCTTTACCTTCTGCTATTGTCATTTTAGTTTCCTATACTGTCTTACACTTGAAGGTGAAATTACCATTAGTGTCAATGGATAATCCAGGCATAGGCTAAAGGAAACACAAGACTTTGGCAACAATGACACAATTCTCCAAGTGAAGCAAGAATGTGAACAAAGTATGCATTTCACATTTAAAGTATTCTGGTGATCCATTATCCCCTTAGTATAGCTGAACTTTTCAGGCAAGTATGCTCATCTTTATTTCGGGATGACTAATACACATGCAATATTCCCTTTGGTATATTTTATAATTTTAGTCAGAATAGGAAGCCTATTGACATTTTAGTTTGTTGCCAAATCAAACAAGAGTAGTTACTCTAACTGAGTCTCACTGATAGATGAATTTTGATAGTGAAATGTTAGAACATGATGCATGACCTTTGATGTGTCTTTGGACTTCTGGGAGCCATGCAGTGCTTCTCTCCAAAGAAGGAAAGTCTGGTCTTAGATTCCTGTGGACCAATGCAGAGAATCATATATGACTGATTTATGACTAATGGTTCAGAATACTTCATTCTCATGGAGCTCTCAAATGCACTCAAGTGTTCTAGAAGCAAATACTCCAAGGCTTTGTTTCGGGAAGTCCTGATGACTTAAGAGAAACAGGCAGAAGAAAAGCGGAGACAATGTGACCAACCAATGCCAAATAGAGTCAAAAACCTCACATGCACTAATAACAATATTGAGTGTAACTCGAGTTGGTACTGATCGTTTAAATGCCTTATCCCATATAAGCTTCAGAACAATCCCATGAAATAGGGCTAATATCTTCCCCATTTTACAGATGAGAAAGCAGAAAACCAAAAACATTCAGCACTGTTTTTCTGATGATAAAATGCTGCGTAGTATGTCCAGCATTCTTAACAACTTCAAATAGTCTCCTTTCCCCCAAAAGTTTACTTATTTAATAAGATGAAGAGAGAGAATGTACTTGCATCTTACAAAATAATAAATGTATTTACAACTTGATAACATTAAAAAACAAAATAAAACCCTAAATATTCACCTTCCCTTCAGTCTATAACAATGACCACCACCAACAAAAAAATGTAATTTACCTTTTATACATACTTTTGGGGATAGACATTGACACTTTTATTGATATATATTTGAAATATAACATTAAAATAGTTTCAAGTACACAACATAGTGATTCTATATTTGTATATAGCATGAAATAATTACAACTTGTCACCATACATAGTTATGGAATTTTCTTTCTTGAGATGAGACGTTTTAAGATTTACTCTTAGCAACTTTAAAGTATTATTAACCATAGTCACCATGCTGTCCATTATGTTTCCATAACATTTATTTCATACCTGGAGGTTTCTCCCTTTTGATCCTGTTCACTCATTTTGCCCATTCCCACACCCATACATTGACTTTTTGTGATTTTATTCTTATGTGCACCCTTTTGTTGATTTTTAACCTGGCTTAATCCAGGTCTTAGATTCTGATTCTGTTGCTGGTGATGATAGAGTGCACCTTTTAGTCTGACCCAGGCAAATCACAGTTGGTTATACTGCTTTAATTTCCTTCTAAGAGATTTTTCTCAAAAAATGCTGAGTATCTAGGGTAGAGAAGATGGAGATTGCTCAGGTTGTTGTTCCTCAATTTGTTATTCCTCAGCAAGGGTCTTATACAATTATAACAGTAACAAAATGCAGTTTCTAGGAACATAATTGTATTTTCAAAGACAACAACAATAGTCACACTCTCATGTTAGACCCTGTGCTAGATGCTTTGGGTACAGGGACTCATTCAGCACTCATAATACTGTGCAGCAGGTACTATTGCAACCGTTTTTACAGATAACAAGATGGAGTTATCAAGTAATCTAAGGAAATAAATAAATCAAGGAAATTGTTAAGGGTTATGCAAAGTCTATAGCAGAATTGACCCAACAGAGATTTTTATTTTACCAGGGACTTTGGTCTTCCCTTTACCAACTGCTTGCCATATTCAGAAATACAAACTGTTTAAAGCTACTCTGTTTAAGGCTACTGTTTAAGCCCAGAAATAAACTTTTTAAGATCTGACACACTATGTCAGAGAGGAGGAGTAAAGTTCATTGGTATACGATAATGGCACCCCACTCCAGTACTCTTACCTGAAAAATCCCAAGGACGGAGGAGCCTGGTGTGCTGCAGTCCATGGGGTTGCTAAGAGTCAGACACGACTGAAGCAACTTCACTTTTACTTTTCACTTTCGTGCATTGGAGAAGGAAATGGCACCCCACTCCAGTGTTCTTGCCTGGAGAATTCCAGGGACGGGGAGCCTGGTTGGCTGCCGTCTATAGGGTCACATAGAGTCGGACACGACTGAAGAGACTTAGCAGCAGCAGCAGCAGCCTATATGTCTGTCTTTTTTCCCTTCTTCTTTCTTCTTTCTACTCTCATCCCTTTTCATATGAAAGTGAAAGTCACTCAAAGGCAGTGAACAAAACAATCCCAAAAGGAAAAAAAAAAGCAAGCAGGCAAAGTGATTATCTGAGGAAGCTTTACAAGTAGCTGAAGAAAGAAGTGAACCGAAAAGCAAGGGAGAAGGAAAGTGAAAATCACTCAGTCGTGTCCAACTCTTTGTGACCATACAGTCCATGGAATTCTCCAGGCCAGAATACTGGAGTGAGTAGCCTTTCCCTTCTCCAGGGGATTTTCCCAACCCAGGGATCAAACCCAGGTCTCCTGCATTGCAGGTGGATTCTTTACCAAGTGAGCCACAAGGGAAGCCCAAGAATACTGGAGTGGGGAGTCTATCCCTTCTTCAGCGGATCTTCCCAACCCAGGAATCAAACCAGGGTCTCCTGCATTGCAGGCGAATTCTCAACCAACTGAGCTATCAGGGAATGTAACAGAATGGACCCTGAATACCATGAGCAACTCGAAACATCTTCAGGGCTCACTGTCATGTCAGTCCTGGAGTATGTCCGGGGCACAGTGCTTCCAGGTCAGATAGTGACCACTGCAGGTCGGGGCTAAGCTGGAAGGGAGCTTGTTGGCTGGGACACCAGCAGCCACATCGTGACCTGGAGTGCCTCTTCTGCTTTTTCTTTACCATATGAGTGATATTATTTATTTCAGTACCTTGAGCAGCTATAAGGCTTTGGGGCTTTGGATGTGATGAAGTGAGGAAACACTAAGGGAAGTGAAGAAACACACCCTTAGCTTTACAATTGCCAAGCCTCCTTGATCTGGTTGGCCTCAGAACCTCAGCTGTTAATTGTGATACTAATGTGCACAGTGGATCCAAGAACTCTGTTTTCTTTTGACTTTTGTTCCTCATTATGTTCTGGGCCCTCTGTCTCATAAAGAGACAATGAAAGAGAAAGCAGAGGGGATAACAGATATTTCCCCCAGCACTTGGCAATTTGACATGTATGCAGATCTATATTTGTCTCTGTCTCATGCTTTTGAAGGGAAACTTGTGGGGTGTACCATGCATGTCATATTGCATTAAGTGCTCAGCACACTCTTACTCAGCACTTAACGTAATAACTCATATTCATTCAAGAGAAAAGTCTTATTTTCTTATGTCCAGCCAACTGAAAAGATTCATAAGGATGATTTAAAAGACTTTAAGCACAAAAGTGTACAAGATATACACACAGAGGGAGCAAAATCTCATAGTGGTAAAATGTACTTTTGAGTTGTTGCTCTTTCTCATGTTTAGACCTACTGTCTGAATAAAATGTTTGTTCACTGCTAGTGCATATTTTATCATCCAAGAATATATGTACTATATGCTTTTAGAATTAAAAAAAGAAAAATTCATCTGTTTGTGAACAAATCTGTACTTTTGTGTGTCCTCTTTGGTAGAAAGTTTATAGTTCTTATTTTACTAACAAAAAAGAACGATTTTACTAGAATAGCTTCCTCTAGAAAATAAATCTGGATATGATCAGGAGCAGCCAAAGCAAAAAGCAGAAAAAACTCAAAATAATACTATAAACATCCTAAGTCACTTAACTTTATGTAAATCTACTGAGGTGGAAAAAAAAATGAGAGCAGAATAAAAAAGACTGAAGAAAGCAGGTTAAAAACTGGGAGGGGAGAACCCTTGCATCAAAGAAAAAGAAACAAAAGCAATTATAAGCTATTCTTCTTTACTGGAAAGAAATTAAGACTTGCACCTATGATGCATTGGAGTAGGAGCAACTATAAAGGGGGGAAAAAAAACAAAACACATGCCCAAACCTGTACTTGGATCAAGGTGGAGTAGCTATCTGCCACAATTATATAGAACCATCTCAAGGTATTGCTACAGGATTATTTATGAAATAGGAAAATATTCAGGTATGCAACACACTTCTCAGAATTTTCTCCCCTCAGTCAGTAAGTTATACCATCCAGAACACAAAAAGTGCCACATTCATTAACTTCTAATACTGAATCCAAGTTTTCTAACTCTTCTTTATCCCCTTTAGAGTTTTATGCCTGACTGTTTCATTGTGTATAAAAATGTATTTAAAAGATGCACATTTTTTACTCGACTCTCTCCTTGTACATTTTTTAAGCAAAAATTATTTGTCAAGTGTTAAATATACAAAAAAGGTGTTTTTTTCTGTAAAATATAAAAATTTCTTAAGGTAAAATGATAAATAAATATTTTTAAGCAAAAATATTTAAATGCATTTATTCTTAGGAAAGTTTGATACCAGATAGTCCCAGTCTTTAATAATAAGGGAACCATTTATTTCTTGTTGTCTGGGGTTAATCTCAATTTATGTCTCTTGCTCTAGCACAGTTGATAATAGTATTCCTTTTTCTCTCACAGGTATCCAAGTATAGACAAAAACCATATAATGTCTTCTACCTAATATCAGGGCAGTCTGACATGGAAAAATCTAAGGCTTTGGAGACAAGCCCATGGGGTCTGCGCATATTTCCATCATTTACTTACTATGTAAACGTGGGCAATTACTTATTCACTCTGAGACCAATTTTGTTGTCAGCAGCATATGGATAATAATAATAACTCATAGACTTGTTGGGATAATATGAATGCAATAGTATTACGTCTGGGTACATACACGAATGGTGATAATAAGATCTCTGTATAAGATTGTCACACGGTTTAGTTAAGATGAATTCAAGCATAGTGTTTAGCACATGGTAGATATGTAAAAAATATACTTTTCATCACACTCATTCTCATAATCATCATTATCATCTTCCATTAGTGGTTGTTTAGTGAAGTTAATTGCTTCTCTCCTTCTAACTTCATTTTTTTTTTCATGGTACTCACTGATGTTGTATATGTGGAAGATGTTTAGAAATTTGACTTGTACTCATAGCAGTCAGGAAATATGAGCACTTTACTAGCATGTTTAGACTGCTTTGAACACTACCTGGACAGTGTTTTGGTCTGGTGACTGGAAAAAACATTGTTCTGTTTGTGATAAGATTGAATGTTTCAGAGTGGATCTTAAAAGTCCCCTCAAGGCAGAAGAGTAAGAACTCTGACTCTTGGACAATCTGGGAAAATCCCAGATTCTCCCCTCCTGAGAGTAAATTCCTTTAAAGTCTGCATTTGAATCTTAAAAACTCAAGTAGCTTCCCTTTTATTTCATTATATGTTTGTTTTTGTTTTGAATTTTTAAATATCTTAAGAATCCTC
This sequence comes from Neotragus pygmaeus, assembly GCA_006410875.1. Lineage (NCBI taxonomy): Eukaryota > Metazoa > Chordata > Mammalia > Artiodactyla > Bovidae > Neotragus > Neotragus pygmaeus. The sequence goes on along the minus strand of SJYV01047911.1, from coordinate 854,966 downwards.
AATCAAGGTAAACCTGTGCTTCAGGGCAATGTGCAGTGTGTGCTCTGGGGCTTATCCTCCTTCTGATCCATCTCTGTCTGCTCCCAGGTTACAAGTATCGCAGCATGAGAAAGAGCAGAGGCTTTTCAGTTAATTATATCAGGCTCAGAAGTCAGTTCTGTACTTTGTGGCCTTTGGCATATTACTTAATTTCTCTGAACCTCTGTCTCCTGGTCTTAAAAATTGGTATACTATAAATATCCATCAAACTGTTTGATAAATGCAATAATGTCTGTCAGTCCACAAAGTGACATATTAGGAATTCAATCCATGTCAGTTATTTTACATTCTTTAGTGTTAGTTAAAATGGTTAGTGATATCTAGCCAGGTCACATTGATGAGGACCGATTTAAATTTATTTCTATTGGGACACAGAGCCCAAAAGCACATAAAATAGATGAAATCTGGCTCGCCACATAAAAATGTCTGCGCAATCCAACACAGAATATCATACGACTATCCAGGTTCTTTCTTTCAAATTCCCATGGTAACTCAACCTTGAATAGTAATAGCTTATTAATGACTTTACTTGATTGGACATACATGCTTCTTGGAATCCAATTGTCATATAGGAACCATATGCTTAAGATCATTTTAGACTTTAGAAAGACCATTAATAAAATGAAAATAGAAATAATATTCCAAGGCACCGGATTAAATCAGCCAAAGGCTTCATTCTTTATTTAGCTGACACTTAGGTGTCCTTAGAGCTTCCTCAGTGGCTCAGGAGTAAAGAACTACCTGCAAATGCAAGAGATGCAGCAGGAGCCACAGGTTTGATTCCAGGGTTGGGAATATATCCTGGAGAAGGAAATGGCAATCCATGCCAGTATTCTTGCCTGGAAAATCCCATGGACAGCCCATGGGGTGGAAAAAAAGTCAGACACGACTTCGACTAAATAACAAAAACTAGGTGTCCTTTGGGGTCCCACTCACATTTATCCTCTTTTGGGAAATATTCCTAAAAGATCCTATGCTTTCCTCTATCACTATACTTATTACAAACTGCACAAAATTAATGTTCATTTATCTATCTGCTCCCTTAAGCTTTAAATCTCTAGGGATTACCACTATTTTTAGTTGAATAAATATTTAACATTTTTGCATTTTAATTTTAATATGTAAATATGGATAGATATAATTAACATAAACAAACACTTTGGGGAATCTTCAATAATATTTGAAAGTAGAACAGAGTCCTGAGACAAAATAGTTTAAGAACCACTGCTGTAGAGGGTAACACCACTCAGCTTTTGTATTCAGAGTCCTGGTATTCAATGGCTGTTTTGTACATGTTTATTTACTAGATGGGTTGCTGATGAATAACTGAATACTGCCCATAGTACCAGAAGTCTCTTACCCTATAATAGAAACTATCTTTATATGCAGTAAGTCAGGAATCAATTTAATTTTCCCCCTAACATCATTTCTTGCCTCCTAATGCCTATTTCCACAAGTGAGATAAGGAAAGGGACACTTTGTTCATAATTAATCACTTAATTAAGTCACTCAAGAAACATCTATTGGGAAAATACTATTTGTCAGGCACTGGGTTAGGTATTGGTGGTAAGGAAGTAGACAGATAAATAGGTCATTCCTCTTAAAGCCCATTCTCTTACAGTGAAATCCAAGAATTTGCTTGGTTGATTTATCACATTATGGATTTTACAACAGTGTGTTTGGGACAAGATAGTTTTAATATCTTTTGAAGATATTTTTACGGGTACTGATTGAATGCTTCTTATATTGCTTTTTAGCTTGTCCGGTGGCTCAGATGGTAAAGTGTCTGCCTGCAAATGCAGGAGACCCAGGTTTGATCCCTGGTTCAGGAAGATCCCCTGGAGAAGGAAATGGCAACCCACTCCAGTATTCTTGCCTGGAAAATTCCATGGACGGAGGAGTCTTGTAGGCTCCAGTCCATGGGGTCGCAAAGAGTCTGACATGACTGAGCGACTTCACTTATATTGCTTTATCATAGTGTTTTAAGGAATATTTAGGACCCACCGCTGTTTCAGTTTCCTGTAACAAAAGTTTGAATGCTTACTGGTCCTAGAGCAGTATATAAGGGGAGTTTCTGTTCAGTTCAGTCGCTCAGTCGTGTCCAACTCTGCGACCCCATGAACTGCAGCATGCCAGGCCTCCCTGTACATCACCAGCTACCGGAGTTCACTCATTAGATGGGTAGAAAACAGACTTGAGGGAACAGAATAACTGGGAAGCAGTCTCAGCTAGATTAATTTATAGCCTAAAGTCTCACAGAAACAAGAATCAAGTCAAAAGTGTTTTGTTTTTTTTTAATTTCTAAAGCCTAAAATTCTAAAATAAGAAATTCTTTTTTGTACCACTGTTTTGTTTCTTTTCAACACAAAGTCAACTCTGCTCTCACCAAAACAAACAAATACACATATGTGAGATGACAGGATATTGATTTGATGAGAGGAATCCTTTCACAATGTATGTATGTATCAAATCATCACATTGCACACTTTAAATATCTTGCATTTTTGACAATTATACCTTAATAAAACTAAAAATAATAAAGCCAGTTTCTTAAGGGAGAGAATACCCTCTTGATAACTCCATGAATGAGAAAATGTAGGAACAGTTCAAAATACATAGTACATTTTTTTTAGTCTCACTGAATGAAAAAGATAATAAATCTTCTCTTGCCAAGGAAAGAGCACTTTTGAGTTGTGTTGATGTAGTTAACATACTATCTCCAAGAGCTAAACCTTTAAAATTATTCTATGTACACTATTTTAGTTACTGTAAATTGCAATTTTTCCCTTATTTTAACATTGTTTGAAATTGGGATAGACTCTTCAAATAATGAAACATCATAGTTTCATTGGCAGAGTTTTGCATTTTCTTCATAGAACAGAAAATGTTGATGCATCTTATTATTGATAGTGTTTTAGATTAAATGAAATCTAGTAGCCCATAAAAACTAAATGAAACTTGATTCCACAGTTATATGGTGACACCATGTTCAGGAGAGTGGTCTCTAATGCCTTGAATTGCTCTTATTTCCCTTTCCTGCCTCCTTGAAAAGTAGTAGACTCATCTAATGAGCAAATAAGCTGGTTCGCTTCAAGGCAAGGTAAGCAAATTTGAATGACACTATTTGATCCCTGATAGCTTCAGAGTTTGGTATTAAGTTTGCACAGGGGAAAAGATTCAGCCCACAGCCCCAAGGGAAAAAAATCCAGATGTTTTGTTAATATATAAATAAGATGTGATCACAAGACAGAGATTTCTGAGTGTATCCTAATTGGCTTCAAAATGTTAAACATTTCCTCAGCTTACAGTTGAGTATATGTACTTTTAAATGCAAATAGCAGCATATGTGATTTTTTTTGTATTACCCTTCTCTTCTGAGGTGCCAAGAAAAATAAATGTGTGCAAAAACATTTATGGCCACATCACTATCTGTGCAGTGGTTAAACAATCAAAAGCTCTTCTGCAGATGCACATATGAAAATTAAGAGCATTCCCACTTCCTCAGTCAAGACAGTCATGCTGTTCTGACTGCACATATGCATAATGGAAACAAAATTGCTTTAAATAATCAAAATACACAAAGGCACATTTTTCTGAGTGATTGGAAATAACCTTGACAAATGCTCGCATTTGGTAAATTATGAACTAGTCAAGTTACGTTTGCATAAATATAATGAAAAACATTTTTAAAAAATTTAGTAAGCATATAAAGCAAGGCATTCTCTTGGTAATGAATTTCTTTGACAGATAAACCAACATCCATGCAGGGCAAGTTTATGAAGGTGCCTCCCTGAGTGTCTAAGAGAGTGAGAGAAGAAGAGAGAGAGAGAGTGAAGTGTGAGCATGTGTGCATGTGCATTTATATATACAGATACATACTTCAATGAATAAAAATTCTGCAGAATTATAAAGGAGGCAGAGATAGTCTTCCAACTAAAAATAAATACGGAAAAATCCTAGACACATCAAGTATCTACTTGTGTTTTTAAAAGAAGAACACAAACCATGTGCAATTTAGTGTTATGTTAATACAGTATACAAATAATTCATATTCCCCAGATATAACTCTTTGGCAATACAGAGATTACCTATAAGGTAAACATACAATTATATTTTCTTCCAACAGTCTAGATACTGCACCTCATATGCACACTTAGGCATCAATATGTAGTTGGGGAGGATTTGTGTGGGGCTTATTAAAAGAAAGCATTCAATTAGGGCAAAAGAGAATTTTCTATTCAGTGGTAGCATGGCACTACTTTATATTGGATTTCTTTGGGTAGGTCCAGACATGGAGCACTACAACATGTGGATACATCAAAACAAAAACCAAGTGAAAATGTACATTCATTTGGGTTTTTCTAGATTAGGCTCTTTCTTATGCTAAGCATAATTAGGTAGGGAGACCGACTTTACTGAATTTGCTACATGAATAACAAAGCTCTTCTGAAAATTCTGTAGCCTTTAGAAATCACCAGTAGCTGAAGAACATATCTTACATTAAGGAAGGGTTATCAGGACCGTTTCCAATGGGCTTGCCACATAAGACAGGAGACTTTCACACACGACCATAATGGTAAACTGTGGTTAAAAAGATGAAATAGGCCAGAGACAGTGGGTGGGTGGATGGCTTTCTTGGGGGAAATTCTATTAATTCCTAATCATGAATTGCAGGAAGAGCCCAATTGTCTTTTACAGCCTTAGTCATCTTTGAACATTGTTAACCTTTCCCCATTAACTGCCACCCACCTTCACTTGACAACATGAAGTAAGAGCTTGAGAGAAACCGGAATTGCAACAGGTCTCTGGTTTGGTAAAATGATGCAGCAAGCCAGGTTGAACTGGTACCACTTGTTTCACTCTTGAAGAAGTCATTCTTCCTTATCTTCTCTTTTTCTAATTTAAGGGTAAACTCCTAGAAAGCTTAATGTGTTGCTTTAGTTCCAATATTCAAATATACTGGAGATATTTGATAAGAACTTATCACCTAGTAACACAGTTTCTTTTCCCATCATTTTAATGAAACCTCTTTCCCAAAGGTCATTGATGACTAATTAATTGTGACATCCAATGTTCTCATAATTCATCTTCCTTGTCTGTGTCTCTTCCTTGTCTCCTGACCAGTCCTTCTTACGGACCTCTCCACCCTTTCTCTCTGTGGACATTCCCAGTTTCTTAACTGTGTGACTACAAATTTTGTCTCCTTCCTCTTCACACTTTTCATATATGTGGTTTGTTCCTCAGCCCTCCTCTCCTTGTTCTCTCTTCCTTGACAATTTCATATACTCTTTGGGGCTTTCCAAATGTGTAGATGACCCCCACACATTTCCCTGAGGACCTGTCATCTCAGAGTGCTGGATACAGATTTCTGCCTGCACTCTTCTCTTTTCTACAATGATGGGCTCTGGGATCTCAAAAAGCTTATTAGGTCCAGATTGAATTCAATGTCTTCCTTCTCACATTTCATTTCCTCCTAATGCTTCCTATTTTTAAAACATCATCACCAAGTTTTGAAATCTCAAAGTCAAATACGAAAACTTTCCTTTTTCCACAATAATTGGCAAATCCCTGCCAGTACTTCCTCTGAGATATCTCTGCCTTTTTTATCTGCTTCTCTTATCCTCTTTCTTCTATACACTATCCCAACAGTCTCCTAAATGTTCTTTAGGCTTTTCTGCATCCAGTTTATATATTGCTGCCAGAAAAAGATCTCTTTAAAACAGAGTTTGCTCATGTTTATATGCATTTCTACAGCTAAATTCATTTGCTTCAACCACTTGCTTTGCCAATACATTTCTTTTCCTACAGAAGAAATCTCTCTTGTACCGGTGCCTCTACATCATCAAGTATTCTGGGCTAACAGGTTTGTGTTCCCACTTAAAAATGACCTCCATACATAAAGCGTTTCACATTCGTGCATGCTTCATCATTCAGTCATGTCCAATTCTTTGAGACTCTATGGACTGTAGCACACCAGGCTCCTCTGTCCATGGGATTCTATAGGCAAGAGTATTGGAATAGGTTGTTATTCCCTTCTCCAAGGGATCTTCGTGATCCAGGGATCAAAGCTAGATCTCCTGCATTGCAGGTGGATTATTTACCATTTGAGCCACCATGGAATCCCAAAGCACTTCACATATTTATTCTCAAATCCCCTATGGAAACTGAAGTGATGACATAAAATAGACCCTCAAGAAGTCTTTGATTTTGAGTTGCTTTGAATATTATTGCTTTATTTAAAAACCTTCTGTTTCCTATTTTTACATGCTACAAACTCTTTTACCTTTTCAACAGGATCTTTAGATTTGGAACCTGGGAAAGTTTGGGAGCAGGATAAGCAAAAAACAGGGAAAGAGCCCAAGCGAGAAGGACATTAGAGAAGGAACAGGGAGCAAGTGGCAGACTGGAAGTGTTTGACAAACTTTATGTTGTCCTTTGCCTACTGAGAGTTACCTGGTCTTTGGGGATTCTGACATCCATATACTACAACCACTGATCTCTTTAGGGATCTCAGAATGCACAATGTCCCTATTATACCACACCCAGATCTGTGGTTTTCAGGGGTTGTGCTTTGTCCACTGGCAGGAACATAGTGACTTATGTCCACCTGTCTTCTGGCAGGAAAGCTGAAATAGCCAGGTAAGTCCACGAATACACCTGTTGTAAAGTGCTAATTGTAATTGTAGACATATTATTCAAAGATTTAGGCCTTTGGGACCTCGTCTTTCTTTGCCAAGTGATACAGGTGCACTGTACTTAAATTGGTTTTCAGAAAATGCTGCACTGTTTTTGGTGCCTAACCCAAGGGTATGAGCCAACAGGAATCTGGGTTATGTAGGGGGAAGTACTATGACAAAGAAACCTAGGCAGCTCTATACAGCTTTCTCCTCTGTTGAATAAATAACATTTTCTGTCACCAGTATGGCCACAGGTGAGCAGAGGAAGGAGGAACCCAGAGGATGATTTTACCTAAAGGCTTATTGCCAAATTCAGACTTAAATTGAAGAAAGTAGGGTAAATCATTAGACCATTCAGGTATGACATAAATCAAATCCCTTATGATTATACAATGGAGGTGAGAAATAGATTCAAGGGATTAGATCTGATACAGAGTGCCCGAAGAACTATTGATGGAGGTTTGTGACATTTTAGAGGAGTCTGGGATCAAGACCATCCCCAAGAAAAAGAAATGCAAAAAGGCAAAATGATTGTCTGAGGAGGCTTTACAAATAGCTGAGAAAAGAAGATACGTGAAAGGCAAAGGAGAAAAAGAAAGATATATTCATGTGAATTCAGAGTTCCAAAGAATAGCAAGGAGAGATAAGAAAACCTTCCTCAGCAATCAGTGCAAAGAAATAAAGGAAAGCAATAGAATGGGAAATNGAGAAAAGAAGATATGTGAAAGGCAAAGGAGAAAAAGAAAGATATATTCATGTGAATTCAGAGTTCCAAAGAATAGCAAGGAGAGATAAGAAAACCTTCCTCAGCAATCAGTGCAAAGAAATAAAGGAAAGCAATAGAATGGGAAATATTAGAGATCTCTTCAAGAAAATTAGAGATACCAAGGGCACATTTCATGTAAAGATGAGCTCAATAAAGACAGAAATAGTATGGACCTAACAGAAGAAGAACATATTAAGAAGAGATGGCAAGGATACACAGAAGAACTATACAAAAAAGATCTTTATGACCCAGAGAGTCATGATGGTGTGATCATTCAACTAGAGCCAGACATCCTGGAATGTGAGGTCAAGTGGGCCTTAGGAAGCATCACTACGAAAAAAAATAGTAGAGATGATGAAATTCCAGTTGAGCTATTTCAAATCCTAAAAGATGATGCTGAGAATGTGCTGCACTCAATATGCCAGCACATTTGGAAAACTCAGCAGTGGCCACAGAACTGGAAAAGGTCAGTTTTCATTCCAATCCCAAAGAAAGGCAGTGCCAAAGAATGCTCAAACTACTGTACAATTGCACTTATCTCACACCCTAGCAAAGTAATGCTCAAGATTCTCCAAGCCAGGCTTCAACAATATGTGAACCATGAACTTCCAGATGTTCAAGCTGGTTTTGGAAAAGGCAGAGGAACCAGAGATCATATTGCCAACATCTGTTGTATCATTGAAAAAGTAAGAGAGTTCTGGAAAAACATCAATTTCTGCTTTATTGACTATGCCAAAGCCTTTGACTGTGTAGCTCACAACAACTGTGGAAAATTCTGAGAGAGATGGGAATACCAGGCCAACTGACCTGCCTCTTGAGAAATCTGTATGCAGGGCAGGAAGCAACAGTTATTACTGGACATGGAACAACAGACTGGTTTCAAATTGGGAAAGGAGTACATCAAGGCTGTATATTGTCACCCTGCTTATTTAACTTATATCCAGAGTACATCATGAGCAATGCTTGCCTGGATGAAGCACAAGCTGGAATCAAGATTGCCAGGAGAATTATCAATAACCTCAGATATGCAGATGGCACCACTCTTATGGGAGAAAGCGAAGAACTAAAGAACCCCTTGATGAAAGTGAAAGAGGAGAGTGANGCAATGCTTGCCTGGATGAAGCACAAGCTGGAATCAAGATTGCCAGGAGAATTATCAATAACCTCAGATATGCAGATGGCACCACTCTTATGGGAGAAAGCGAAGAACTAAAGAACCCCTTGATGAAAGTGAAAGAGGAGAGTGAAAATTTTGACTTAAAACTGAACATTCAGAAAACTAAGATCATGTCATCTGGTCCCATCACTTCACAGCAAATAGATGTGGAAACAATGGAAACAGTGGCAGACACTATTTTTTTGAGCTCCAAAATCACTGCAGATGGTGATTACAGCCATGAAATTAAAAAATGCTTACCCCTTGGAAGAATTATGGCCAACCTAGACAGCATATTAAAAAGCAGAGACATGACTTTGCTGACAAAGGTCCATCTAGTCTAATTACGCTTTTTCCAGTAGTCATGTATGGATGTGGGAGTTGGACTAATAAGAAAGCTGAGCACTGAGAATTGATGCTTTTGAACTGTGATGTTGGAGAAGACTCTTGAGAGTCCCTTGGACTGCAGGGAGATCCAACCAGTACATCCTAAAGGAAATCAGACCTGAATATTCTGGTCTGAAGACTAAATTCAAGGACTGATGCTGAAGCTGAAGCTCCAATATTTTGGCCACCTGATGCAAAGAACTGACTCATTTGATAAGACCCTGGTGCTGGGAAAGATTGAAGGCTGGAAGAGAAGGGGACGACAGAGGATGAGATGGTTGGATGGCATCGCTGACTCAATGCACATGAAGTTGAGTAAACTCCAAGAGTTGGTCTGCAGTCCATGTGGTCACAAAGAGTTGGACTTGACTGAGTGACTGAACTGAACTGAAGCTCTTCTGTGCATTGGTTATCTCCCTACAGTTCCTTTCTCAGTGGAGAATGCCAGAGTGCTAAACCATAAACAGCTACTTCAGGTGTACTGATATCAAAGATTGCAAACTTATAGACTGTTTTATAATTATGAGTAGAGTCCCATTGCTCGCTTTACCTTGGCACCAGTTAATGTCTAAGTGAATATTCCATAGTGACAATTTTCTGTTTCTCCGTTGTCCCTCATTTATTTATCTAAAATTGTAAATTATATTTGCTCTAACTTTGTTTAGTAGAATAAAGCCATTTCTATATCCATGTCATGTCCACCCTTTCCTATACCCTCCCAAGGAATGATTTCACCAATATCTTCCCTACATCATGGGCTTCCGACACATTTCTCAAGACTTTCCTCACCTCTCCCTCAGATTTTTTCTGTCACTACCCTCTTTTCCTCTTGTTTCTTTGAGTAATATGTTTTAAAGTCTCTAAAGCTAGCACAGCCACCTGTACTCTCCCCAACTCCTGCCCCATTAATGGCACACTTCCCCTTTAACTCTAACTGTTCCTGCTCCACTAGTTATTTTCTCTCCTACAAACATGGTTAAGTCTCCACTGTTGCTTCACTTCTTCCCCTTCACTTAAAAGAAAATAAATTGTTTGGCTGTGTTGGGTTGTGGCACTCAGATTCAGTATTTGTGGTGTGAGAGCAGAGAGCACAGCTGCCCTGAGGCATGTGGGATCTTAGTTCCCTGACCAGGGATCAAACTGAGTCCCCTGCATTGGAAGGCAGATTTTTAACCAATGGACCTCCAGGGACATCCCCTCCCCTTCACTTTATGAATAAAGATTCCACACATTTCCTGTTTCCAATTATTCACACTTTCATTTTTGTCATTCCCTTGAAATATGTATCCAGCACCCACAAATCTCTGGAGATGGTTCTTGTTGACCTAATTGTTGCTGAATCATTAGCTGCTGTCAGCCTATGAGTTTCACCCTGCAACAATCAGCACACCTGTCTATTCTGAGTCAGCATGGTGTGTTGTGCTTTTATACTGGGTTACAGGCTTTCTTCAAGTCTGCGGCTAGAGTTTCCTCATATTTTCTGAATACTCTCTCTCTCCAGATGAAATTGTCTTATTTCTTCTCTATTCACGTCTCTTTGCTCCCTACCTGTAATTGTTTCATGAAATTATTTGCATCATCTGTGAATACACATCATTTCATATGTATCACCACAACCTCACATTGGAAGTTGCTTCCTACAGGTAAATTCTTCCAACTTTTTGCTCTCCTGGTCAAGTCACTAGTATATCTGCATATAAAATATTTTAAAAATATTTTGATACCATGCAAGTGGAATTTTCTTAATACATACATATTTGGGGAATTTATTTTTGTTTCATTTTTGTCTGTGTTTTCTGATCATAGATGTCCAATTATGATAGAACCAAAAGGAAAAATTGTTCGAGCTCAGGGTACTTTGAATTCATAGCTTGTGAAAACCAGTCTTTCCACGTTACTAGGTTCTTACATTAGGAAGATACCCTTGAGTTCTTTTCACCATCCTGGATTTTCCCCTTCCTTCTTGCATATTTTCCATATGTAGGGTGAGAGTGTTGCGACCATTCTGAGAGTGAAATGGGAGACTAGGTGGTAGGTACGAGTGTTTTCGCTGTCACTTTGCCGTTTGTACATAGACATATCCCATAACTGCAGGAAGCCTTTGACAGTGGAATATTTGAACAGACATTTTAGGATGGGAAGCTCATGCTTTCTAGTCCTTGTTCCTGAACTGATTGAAAACACTGTTGTTCAGACAGATGGTGTGAAGTGTTTGTCCTATATCACCTGTAAGACGTGTCCAGATTTCCTCTTTGGGAAAGTACAGGTTATAGACTTTCAGAGAAGAGTATTGGCAGCCTTCTTTTTCAATCTGTTCTTATAAAACTTTGGAGCTTGCTTGATAGCCTGTCTCACATCTCCTTTACAGTTTCCATTCAGACCTGGGGCTAGAAGCAGCTTCTTTCATCTTAGAAAAGAATGGGGTTGAAGAAACCTCAGAGAGGGAATTAGTCTCCCAAATAAGGTAGAAGAACTGGGTGTGTGGAGGCCACAGATTCAAGTTTCTGCAGTGTGGGTTTTTACAAGATGATCATTGCTAATAGCGTGTATTTCCCAGAGAAATTGTATTAGGTTCCTTCATGCAACTCCTGAGAGAAGAGAGATGGCAAATGCAGGGTCTGTTGTCTATCTTGCTTACCATAGTATATCCTGTGCTTAGCAGTATCTAACAAAAATAGGAGCTTGAAAAATATTTGTAGAACTGGAATGTATAAAAATGTATTAAATACATTGGCAAGGAACTAGTAACATTGGTAGTAGTAGCAAATTTGGAGGACTTAGTAAATTCCATATATTCTTGTACTGTTTTCTGAAGAAAGTATCAGATACTTTCTTCTGGTTGTGATTAAGGATCGTGTTTTCCCTAGGGTATTGTCAAAGAAGCTGGGAACTTGGTTGAAACTGATCTCTGCTGAGAGATTCAGGGGTCGGAATGGAAAATCTCATGTCAGTACATTTTAGGATTAGGTACTTTCTCAAATTAATCAATCCTTCTCCTGAAACCTCTGGTCAAGATACTAGATTTGATAGACAAATAGGTAATTCAACTGTGGCCATTGCTTTATTCCTCTTTGGAATTGATATATAAATTTACCTTTTCTGAGTATAGTCTCACCAATTATAGAAAACGGCAATTTTGGATAACTACATAAAACGTCAAATAGAAATATCCTATAACTGGTATACATGTTACTTACAGCTAATTGGTGCTATTGCCATGCTTCGTGGACCCTCAACAGTTTTTTAAAAGCCCAAAACACTTTTGTTTTAATCAAGAGGAAAACAAGGTACGTCACAGATAAAAATGATGCACATATTTTTGTGCTTATTATTTAAAGAAAGGAGAAACATCTGAAATCTGTTTGCTAACTAGAGTATAATACAAATTAGCCTGCAGGCACCGTGTATGCTGCACCCTGTCTGCTTGCCAGCCCCGCTTAGTCCCAATGTATTAATGAGCAAGTGCAAGTATTTGAACAATCAGCATTTCCGCATTTGCATGCAAACTCTCATGCTGTGTAATTATACACAGAACTGGCACTCAAATTAATTAAAGCTGATTTCTCTGTGACTGCAAACTGGTCATATCCTCAGCTTTGCCTTCCTATGAAGTTATCACTCTTCATTCAATGTGACACTTCTGTCCCTGGCATTCTCAGTAATGCTAATATTTGACAATTGTGAATTTGGTAATATTTTAAATTGCAGCTGACAATGGCTGCATGTTCTTTTGCTTTTCCTTTCCTCCCTATTTTCCTCCTTCTTGTATAAAGATTAAAAAATAGCTTTGAATGGCTGCTTTGTAATTATCTCAAATAGTAATGCAAACAAATTGCATATATTGTTTCCTCCCCTCTTTTATGACTCCACCCACTTGATTAACACTTACAAACAATTCATCAAATTAAAAAAAATTGTTTATTTGATATTAGCAAACAATTATTTTGATGGTTTTGTTCTTAATTTTGAAAGGGCTTTAACAAATGCTGTTTTATTTTAATGGATAAGGATCTCATAATGCAGGATCAGGGAGATTAGGACAGAAAGAAGCAGCAATAACTGCTAGATTTGATTAAGACTTTTTGAATCTTCATCAAACAGAGAAGTATTGCAGTGGAGACCACTATTTGCTAAAGAGCTCCGTGAACATTACCTTCTAGGGAAGAAGGCGTTCCTTGCCTCTTCCACAGTAAAGCCATCTCCCTTCGGTTCTCAGTTCCTCTGAAGAAACTGTTTCTGTGACAATTTCTTTGAAAAGACATCCTTAGAGCAATTAAGATATTATCATGATTCTCTTTTCATAAATTTAAATCTCTGAGTACAGGTGGCTATGAAAATCATCTTCATGTAGAGCCCTGGAAGATGATCTGCTTTGACACATTCTTCTGAAATCAAGACTTACCTACCACTCAACCTCAGCTCACTATCTCCCCATTTCTCTATATCCTATTAGCCAGAAACAGCACAGACTATTACAGGGACCAAATGTCTCTTTTCAGAGCAGGCACCAAATAATTCTGTCCTTTGAGTTCAAGATCCTGAAATACAGTGCCAAGAAGATGGTCTCAGTAATCTACATTTGAAAGGGAAGATTGAGTTGGAACTCTCCTTATAATCTCTAGTGATCACAAGAGATATAATTGCCCTTACCTTATTTGTAGTACTTCTGGGTCCACATAGAACATCAGTTAGCAAGCTCCCTTCAAATTCCAATTGGCATACAAGTGAGAAAAGAGTATCTTTCTTGAAGAGGCTGTGGGGAGATTACAGTCACAAAACTATCGTTGTGATCCGAAGTCTGCCTTTCTGTCTTGTCACGATTTCCTATGCAGACAGGTGTCCTATTGGCATGAATTTCATTGCCAATTACACTTTAAGAGTGGGCATGGCTTGAACGTATAGCCAGTTCCACCTGTCTCTAAACCCTCATAACCTTCATTGCTTTCAATATTTCACTCAAGTGCCCAGTGACTTCATGAGTTACCCACGCACTNAAGAGCTTCTTGATGAAAGTGAAAGAGGAGAGTGAAAAAGCTGGCTTAAAACTCAACATTCAAAAAACTATGATCATGTCATCCAGCCCCATCACTTCATGGCAAGTAGATGGGGAAACAATGAAAGCAGTGACAGACTTAATTTTCTTGGGCTCCAAAATCATTGCGGACAGTGACTGCAGCCATGACATCAAAAGACACTTGCTCCTTGGAAGAAAAGAGAAGACTCTTAAGAGTCCTTTGGACTACAAGGAGACCCAACCAGTCCACCCTAAAGGAAATCAACCTTGAATATTCACTGGAAGGGCTGATGCTGAAGCTGAAGGTCCAATATTTTGGCCACCTGATGCGAAAGTCAATTCATTGAGAAAAGACACTGATGCTGAGAAAGATTGAGGGCAGGAGAACGGGACAACAGAGGATGAGATAGTTGGATGGCATCACTGACTCAATGGACTTGAGTTTGAGCAAACTCTGGGAAATAGTAAAGGGCAAGGAAGCCTGGCATGCTGCAGTCCATGGTGTTGCAAAGAGTTGGACATGACTGAGCAACTGAACAACAGCAATAATGTATTCCATTAGTATGCTTATATGTGTACATACATATAAAAATGCAGGAGACGTAAGAGAGGTGAATTTGATCCCTGAGTTGGGAAGATCTCCTGGAGAAGGGCATGACAACCTGCTTCAGTACTCTTGCCTGGAGAATCTTGTGGACAGAGAAGCCCAGTAGGCTACAGTCCATAAGGTAGCGAAGAGTCGGACATGACTGAAGAGACAGCACACACAAGCACACATGTGTATACAGGTACGTGTATATACATATATATACATTTCAATATACATATATGAATTGAATAACAGTAATGATGCAAGAGACAGGAAGGAGAAATTTGGATTAGTTACTATAAGGTACTCAAACTATGTGCCAAGTTTTACAGTGTTATTCGAAAGTGANATACATTTCAATATACATATATGAATTGAATAACAGTAATGATGCAAGAGACAGGAAGGAGAAATTTGGATTAGTTACTATAAGGTACTCAAACTATGTGCCAAGTTTTACAGTGTTATTCGAAAGTGAATTTGTATTAGTTGTAAATGTATATTGTAAGTTCCGGGGAAACCACTAAAAAAGTTTTGCTTGTTTTTTTTAAGTATAATAGGACTTCCCTGTTTTTAGAATAGGACTTCACTTATATATAGTGAAATGTATATACGTACATATACCTGTATACACATGTGTGCTTGTGTGTGCTAAGACTCTTCAGTCGTGTCCAACTCTTTGCGACCTTATGGACTGTACCTTACTGGGCTCCTCTGTCCATGAGATTCTCCAGTGCCTAAGAGTCTGTGCTCTCAATACAGGGGGCCCAGGTCAATCCCTGATCAGGGAACTAGATCCCACATACCGAAGCTAAGAGTTCACACGCTGGAAGTAAAAGATCTCATAGGCCGCAACTTAAAAAAAGATTCCACACACCACAACTAAGACCCAGTGCAGCCAAATACACAAGTAAATAAAAATAAAATATGAAAAAAAGAAAGGATGGGAAACATATCCCATACAAACGAAACCAAAAGAGAGCAAAGATAACTGTACTTATAAAAGACAAAATAGACTTTAAGACAAACACTGTAAGAGACAAAGGCTTCATATAATGATAAAAGGGTCAGTTCATCAGGAAGCTCTGACGGTGGTAAATAGATAGGCTGCTAACATGCATTAAATAAACACCAACAGAGCTGAAGGGAGAAACAGATGGCAATGCAATCGAGTGGGAAATTTAAGGAGGGATTTGAGTGGATTGAAGTGCCACTTTCAACTATGGATAGATCACCCAGACAGAAAATCAATGCAGAAACACTAGACTTGAACGATACTTTACACCAAATGGCCCTAACAGACATAAATAGAACATTCCATCCAAAAACCCCCAAACTCACCAAGAACAACGTCAAGGATAGATCATGGGTGCATGCTCAGTCATTCAGGCTTACCCGACCCTTTGCGACCCCATGGATTGTAGCCCGCCAGGCTCCTTTGTCTGCAGAATTTTCCAGGCAAGAATAATGGAGTGGGTTGCCATTTCCTCCTCCAAAGATAAGATTATATTAGGCCACAAAACAAGTTTTAACAAATATAAGAAAATTTCTATCTTAGCAAATTTCTTTTCTGAACACGGTGCTATGAAACTAGAAATCAATAAGAAAAATGGAAAATTTCTGTGTGAAAATGAAATAACACCTTCCTGAACAACCATTGAGTCAAAGAGGAAATCGAAGAGTATCTTGAAAGAAGCAATAATGGAAATGCAATATTCCAAAACTTATGGAATGCAGCAAAAACAGTTCTAAGAGGGAAGCTTATAGCTATGAACCTGTACATCAGCAAAAAAAATAATAATAATAATAAAATAAGTCTTAAAAAACAATCTAACTTTACACCTCAAGAAACCAGAAAAAAGAAGACAAAAGTAAGCCCAGCATCAGCAAAAGGAAGAAAATGAAGAAGATCAGAAAAGAAGTAAATGAAATCAAGACCAGAAAAGCAACATAAAAATCAAGAACTATTTTTTTAAAGATAAAACTGACAAACCTTCAGCTAGGCTAAGGGGAAATAAAAGAGATGAGACNTACATCAGCAAAAAAAATAATAATAATAATAAAATAAGTCTTAAAAAACAATCTAACTTTACACCTCAAGAAACCAGAAAAAAGAAGACAAAAGTAAGCCCAGCATCAGCAAAAGGAAGAAAATGAAGAAGATCAGAAAAGAAGTAAATGAAATCAAGACCAGAAAAGCAACATAAAAATCAAGAACTATTTTTTTAAAGATAAAACTGACAAACCTTCAGCTAGGCTAAGGGGAAATAAAAGAGATGAGACTTGAATAAATAAGTAAAAGGTGTACATGTTGGGAAGGAAGACATAAAACTGTTTCTGTTCACAGATGACAGGATTATCTAAAAGAACTAAAAGAAAATCCAAAAGAACTGACATAAAAAAATTCCTGAACTAACAAATGGCTATAGCAAAGTCAGAGAATACAAGTTCAACATGCAAAAGTCAATCACTGTCCTACAAACCAGCAATAAACAAGTAGAATCTGAAATTAAAAAAACACAATACCATTTACAGTATCAACCAAAAAACTGAAATAGGTATAAATCCAACAGATATGTGTAAGATCTATATTTTTTAAAAGTACAAAGGATGCACACAATAAAGGACAAAAACGGTAAGGACCTAACAGAAGTAGAAGAGCCTAAGAAGAGCTGGCAAGAGTACACAGCAGACGTGTACAAAAACGGTCTTAACGGCCCCAGTATCCACAAGGGTGCGGTCACTTACCTAGAGCAGGACATCATGGAGTGTGGAGTCAAGTGGGTCTTAGGAAGCATTGCTAAGAACGAAGCAAGTGGTGGTGACGGAATTCCAGGTGAGCTATTTAAAATCCTAAAACATGATGCTGTTAAAGTGCTGCACACAATATGCCAGCAAATTTGGAAAACTCAGCCATGGCCACAGGACTGGAAAAGATCAAGGGGGCCTCGAAGAAACCACACATACACACACATAGATCATGGCTGCCTGCAAGAAACGTGCTGTGACCCCAGATCTCCTGTGTTCCAGGAGCTTTGCTGAGCCCTTTCCATGTGCCATCTCCCCCAGTCTTCACGAAACAATGCTAGGAAAACGTCATTATCTGCATTTTGCCGCCAAGGAGGCTGAAGCAAAGTGCAGTAAGGTGACTTGTCCAAGGTCGTCTGGCTAAGAGCAGGCACAACCAAGATTTTAAGCTGGGTCTGTCCACTTTTACTAGGTTGTATGCATGCTAAGTCCCTTCAGTCGTGTCTGACACTTTATAACCCTATGGACTGTAGCCCACCAGGCTCCTCTGTCCATGGGATTCCCAGTCAAGAGTACTGGAGCTTGTTGCCATTTCCTCCTCCAGGGTATTTTCTGACCTAGGGATCACGCCTGCATCTCTGAAGTCTCCTGCACTGGTAAATGAATTCTTTATTTTACCACTAGCGCCATCTGGGAAGCCCCTTTACGAGGCTGTTTTTCAGCCACTAAGTCGTGTCTGACTCTTTGCGACCGCATGAACTGCAGCACCCCAGGCTTCCATGTCCTTCATTGCCTCCTGGAGTTTGCTCAAATTCATATCCACTGAGTTGGTGATGCCATCCAACTCTCACCCTCTGTTACCCCCTCCTCCTGCCTTCAATCTTTTCCAGCATCAAGGTCTTTTACAGTGAGTCGCTCTTTGTATCAGGTCCCCAAAGTATTGGAAACTCAGCTCAGCGCCAGTCCTTCCAATGAATATTCAGGGTTGATTTCCTTCAGGACTGACTGGTTTGATCTCTTTGCAGTCCAAGGGACTCTCGAGAGTCTTCTCCAGTACCACAGTTACCTGGTACAAGGATCAAGCATAATAATCTAGTAGACGAAACTGTGCGGTGTTTGACAGGTCTGGTCTGGAGCCAGACTCAATTCAGTCGCTCAGTTGTTCCAGACTCTCTGTGACCCCATGGACTGCAGCTAAACTGCCCGGGTTCAAAATCCTGACTCCTCCACTTAGTGGTTATATGGCATCAGGGGGTTCTCTAGCTGCTGTGTCTCAGAGTTTCCATGTATAGAATAAGGCTCGTTTCCTTAAGCAACAGTTATATATTAAACCCCTTGGGGCCAAAACAGGAAGAGGTGACCGAGGCAGAATTGTACCAGTGAAGAGTTGGATTCTGTCATTATCTGAAATGTTGATATTTTATTCATCGTAGCTTTTTTGCATTAATTTTTAAATATGTTTTACCTAGATTGCCAAGTTTGGGACACACCCTTAAATCTCTTGAGAAATGAGTGCCTCACTCACCTCATCTTGGTCCCATCCCTGCCCTTGGGGCACTCTGCTTTTGCTACTGCTAAGTCACTTCAGTCGTGTCCAACTCTATGTGACCCCATAGACAGCAGCCCACTAGGCTCCCCCGTCCCTGGGATTCTCCAGGCAAGAACACTGGAGTGGGTTGCCATTTCCTTCTCCAATGCATGAAAGTGAAAAGTCAAAGTGAAGTCGTTCAGTCGTGTCCGACTCTTAGCAACCCCGTGGACTGCAACCTACCAGGTTCCTCCATCCATGGGATTTTCCAGGCAAGAGTACTGGAGTGGGGTGCCATTGCCTTCTCTAACTCAGCCTTGAGCAAAGCAAATTCCTACCTTAAAGAGATGCACTTCCTAGAGGGGAAGGCTGCCAATCAACGGAGTTTAAATGTATGACACATCTGAAGCTAAGAAGAAAAACAAAGTTGGAGAAAGAGAGAGACAGGAGGCAAAAAAAAAAAAAAAAATAGAACCCACCTCACAAGGTTGGTATAAAGATTAAAATAAATAATTCATATAAAGCACCTAGTATAAAGGCGGGCACCTGCTAAAGTGCTCTGCAGACACTGGCCATTAATGTGACTTTGGTGTTGGCTCCGGGGGCACATTACAGAGACTGCAGGGCTCTGCTCTCCTGGAGCTTGCTGGGGCACTGTTTGTTTCATAAACTGGGAGCTGAGCCCCACTGGTGCCAGGATTCTTAACCTTTTTGTGGACCCCAGGCAGTCCAGTGAAGCCCACACACCCCTCCTCAAATAATAATTTTAAGTGCATAAAATAAAATACATAGGTTTACAAAAGAAATCTGTTGACATGGAATTATCAAAATATTTTAAAATACATGATATAGTAATACATGGGCTTCTTAGCAAATTAAATAACGCAACCTACCAGTGGGTCTGAGGCAGGAGGTAGATGACGCCTCCCACTCCCCCGGGGTAAAGCAATTGGAAATTCATTCCCTGTGGACTGAAACTCCAAGAGAGAATAGCAGGACAATCAAGGAAGGCAGCTGGACACGGCTCTGACCACATATTTCTCATTCTCCAAGTTAGGAGATCTCCCTGATCACACATGTGCAGAAAGGCTCCTTGGAGGTCAGAGGGAGAGTGATGCCAAAGGATGTTCTACCCATATGCCTTTTCGGTAAAATCCATCTTGGCTAAGAGATGCATGCACACACATAGGAGGACCCCAAGATATGCCAAAGATGCACTGTGAACCAGGCAAATCAAAATGATTGGCCAAAGGAAGCCCGAAAGAAATGCCCCATATAAATAATTCAAACTACCATGAGGGACTCTCCTTCTGAGTCTGCCCATGTGTCTATCCACACATACTGTATATTTTCCTCCTGATAAATGCTTGCTTCACCACTTTCTGCCTTTGTGGAAGTTCTTTTCTGCAAAGCCGAGGATCCAGGGCCCTTGTCATTGGCCATGGTCTAGGATCTGCAGCTCTCACCACCATGACCCAGCCTCAATCTCTGGCTGGGGACTCAAGGCCCACTCCAAGCCATTCCAGGCCGAGGCCACCTGAGATCAGGTCTAGTAACTACCATAATTTCAAGGGAGTAAAGCATTTCTTTTCTTTCAAGGAAGTAAAGCATTTCTTGGGCTTCCTTGGTGCCTCAGATGGTAAAGAATCTGTCTGTAATGCAGGAGTCCAGGGTTCAGTCCCCTGGGTCAGAAAGATCTGATGGAGATGGGAATGGCAACCCACCCACTCCAATATTCTTGCCTGGAGAATTCCATGGACAGAGGAGCCTGGTGGGCTACAGTCCATGGGGTCACAAAGAGTCAGACACAACTGAGCAACTAACGCACACAAAGCATTTCTGGGCTGCTTCAAGGCATCTGCAACAGCATAATGGAGATGCAAAATCATATAGTGTTTGTTAGTGACAATGTCACAAATACTGCTTATATCACTAAGAATTTTTGTCTCTATAACTGAAGAGACAGAGGTCAGTGAAAATAAAACTATCGAGTATTGTCCCATTAAAGTTCATGGACCCAGCTTACAAATCCCTGCATTAAGGGGCCTTTGAAATCTATTTCATGGGTCATAACTAGCACTTTTTTGATGAAATACTGATATAGACCAGACCAGATTAGAATAGAATAGAATAGACCGGCATGCATTGCTCACGATAAAATAAATTCAGATTCATGAAACTTTCATTTCACTTGTGTGTGTTGGTGGTGGTGGTGGTGGTGGGGTCTGTGTGTATGTGTGTGTGTGTGTGTGTGTGTGTCACAGTTCATAATGCGAAAATACTTCTTGGGCTTCCCTGGTGGTGCAGTGGTTAAGAATCCGCCTTGCAATGCAGGGAACATGGGTTCAACCCCTAGTCCAAAAAGATCCCACGTGCCGTGGGGCAACCAAGGGCAAGTGCAGCGACTACTGAGCCTGCATGCCCTGGATCCCGCGCTCCGAAACAGGAGAAGCCACTGCACAGAGGAGCCTGAGCGCTGCAGCTAGAGAATAGCCACTCTCACCACGACTAGAGAAAGACCCCACACAGCAACGAAGACCCAGCACAGCCGAAAGCGAGATTAATTAGTGGTCAGAAATATCTGAGAAGCAATGGCTCAGGGGTGAGCAGATCCATCACGGCCCGGCCCCACTGCAGGGCCAAACTTCCTTGTCGCCCGCTCCGGGCCCCCACTGGCCTTGGCTTGGTCCTTGTCTACCCTTCTGCCTACACACAAGACCCAAGCTCAGAAAACGCTCTGCTGTCAGTGGCTACACAGCTGTTTTCCCCCGTCCTCAGGGAGAGGAGCAGGTGTGGCGATGCCCATGTCCTGAGCTCATCGCCTGTCTGGGAACATGCCCCTCCTGATGGCCACATGCACATATTAGGCAAATATTAGGCAAGCTGTTTGTGAAGAGCCAGCTGGCAGCATGTCTGGAAGTGCTGGGCTCCAAAGGTTTGGGGCCAATTAAACAGCCTCTGATGAGCCGCTATAGGGAGCGAAGGCTGGGCAGACACTTTGGTGCTTCTTTCTGAATGTGTGTGTGCTCTTTTTGCCCAACCTCAGTAGCAAAGGTGAAAGCCTGGGGACTTCCCTGGTGGTCCAGTGGCTAAGATTCCGTGCTCCCAGGGCAGGGGGCCTGGGTTCAATCCCTGGACAGGAAACTAGCTCCCACATGCCACAACTAAGACCTGGAGCAGTCAATAAGTTTTCTTAAAAAAGGCGAGGGCCTGGGAGAGGATATTGGAATCAGAAAGACAAAACTTCTAAGGGAATCGACTCTCTGGTTTCCCAAGGGGAAGGGGGCTTGACCCTCAGCAGATGGGAGCTCAGGAAACAAATTATTCACTTGTCAGATGTGCTGGCAATTAACCCTGTGCTAATAAACAGGAAATAGCTAAAGGTGAAAGATGGGCTTTGTTGGCGGAGGTGGAAGGAGGGGGGATTTAAAGCTGCAGCTCAATCTAGTGGTTCAGAAGGGAAACGCTGGGGTCTGAAGCATCATACTTTGCCCACCTCACACGAAGAGTTGACTCATTGGAAAAGACCCTGATGCTGGGAGGGATTGGGGGCAGGAGGAGAAGGGGACAACAAAGGATGAGATGGCTGAATGGCATCACCGACTCGATGGACATGAGTTTGGGTAAACTCCGGGAGTTGGTGATGGACAGGGAGGCCTGGCATGCTGTGATTCATGGGGTTGCAAAGAGTCAGACACGACTGAGCGACTGTACTGAACTGAACCGACTGAAGCTGAGTTCCGTCAGTACTGAACCGACCGTCTGAGTTCCCCATCTGCCTACACTGTTGTTTTGCTGTGTGACCTGTGTATGGCAAGTCATTTTCCCTCTGTGGATCCTTGTTTTTTCAGTCTATAAAATGGGACAATAACAGTGTTTACTTTGAAAGACTACTGGAAAGCTTTAACAAAAAGATGTTAAATGCTTAGCCCTAGGCTTGGCATGCATAAGTACTCAATAATAGCCAGCTCTCTTTGTTACCATAAATGTTAGTTGCCCCGTAGCCTGGGGCCTATATCTGTTCCTTAGTGGAGATCTATTGTTCAGGCTGAGCTCCTCACAATGCCAGAAATCACGGAGAACATAAAATCCTGCTAGTTAAGATTTATTGAGCATTTACTGTATGCCAGGCACGGTTCTGAGCACTTCCCATGCATTTATTTGCTAATTAATTCTTAGCAATGACTCTATAAAAATGAACCTATGAAATTATCATCATAAGTGTTATAAAATTATCATCAACAACAATTCCGGGAAACTATCATCACCCTCATTTTACAAATGAGGAACTGGATTAGTTACCAACTGCTGTATAACAAATTACCCCAACACTTAGCAGCTTAGAATAACAGTAAACACTTATTATCCACAATTTCTGTGGCTCAGGGATTTGGGGACTGCTTAGCTGTGTGGCTCCAGGGCAGACGCTCTGATGAGGCTGCGGTCAAGATGCTGGCCAGGGCTGTAGTTCTCTGAAAGCCTGGCTAGGCTGGAGGACCCGCTTCCAAGATAGCTGCCTCAGGCGCCTGACAAGTTGGTGTTGGGGCTGTTGGCAGAAGGCCTCAACCACAGAAGGTCCTTCACCACACAAATCTCTCCATAAGGTGTTTTCGGTATCCTTACAATATGGCTGAGGGCTTCTCCCAGAGTGAGTGATCCAAGAGAAAGACAGAAGCTGGAATTTCTTTTTGCTTTAATTTTTTTTTTTGGTGAAAAAAAAAAACAAAAAACATGTAACATAAACTTTATAAACTCTAGCCATTTTGAAGTATACAATTCTCAGTGATATCAAGTACATTCATATTGTTGCACAGCCATCACCACCATCCATCTCCAGCATGTTTTCATCTTGCAAAACCGCAACTCTGTACCTGGTAAACAATAGCTCCCCATTTCTCCTTCCCCAGTCCCTCTTGAAGCTGAGGAGGCTGGGTCTCACCTGGTGTTGAGACAGGGAAGAGGAAGGGGTGGGGCAGGCCCTTCTAGCTATTGATTATCTAGCTGCCTTGGTGAGTTTGGAGATGCCCACTTGCCTCATGCAGGGAGAGCCAAGGGGAGGAGCTGGGATTGGAACCCAGCTCTGGATCCGGAATTCTGAAGTCCTTCATCCCTCCACTAAGTTCAGGGAGTCAGTCCTTGGGACATTAGGCAGAGCATCAAAATTGCAAGCACACATCTGCCCAATACAACTCAACAACAATGGTGAACAGCACTGCCTCTCACAGGAATAATATGCATTACTTAAAATTTTAACAGTGGACAGTGTAGAGATATTAAAACTTCGCTGCTAAGTCACTTCAGTCGTGTCGGACTCT
>SJYV01047911.1:814514-830716 GCA_006410875.1 Neotragus pygmaeus | reverse complement strand
CTGAAACCTCTGGTCAAGATACTAGATTTGATAGACAAATAGGTAATTCAACTGTGGCCATTGCTTTATTCCTCTTTGGAATTGATATATAAATTTACCTTTTCTGAGTATAGTCTCACCAATTATAGAAAACGGCAATTTTGGATAACTACATAAAACGTCAAATAGAAATATCCTATAACTGGTATACATGTTACTTACAGCTAATTGGTGCTATTGCCATGCTTCGTGGACCCTCAACAGTTTTTTAAAAGCCCAAAACACTTTTGTTTTAATCAAGAGGAAAACAAGGTACGTCACAGATAAAAATGATGCACATATTTTTGTGCTTATTATTTAAAGAAAGGAGAAACATCTGAAATCTGTTTGCTAACTAGAGTATAATACAAATTAGCCTGCAGGCACCGTGTATGCTGCACCCTGTCTGCTTGCCAGCCCCGCTTAGTCCCAATGTATTAATGAGCAAGTGCAAGTATTTGAACAATCAGCATTTCCGCATTTGCATGCAAACTCTCATGCTGTGTAATTATACACAGAACTGGCACTCAAATTAATTAAAGCTGATTTCTCTGTGACTGCAAACTGGTCATATCCTCAGCTTTGCCTTCCTATGAAGTTATCACTCTTCATTCAATGTGACACTTCTGTCCCTGGCATTCTCAGTAATGCTAATATTTGACAATTGTGAATTTGGTAATATTTTAAATTGCAGCTGACAATGGCTGCATGTTCTTTTGCTTTTCCTTTCCTCCCTATTTTCCTCCTTCTTGTATAAAGATTAAAAAATAGCTTTGAATGGCTGCTTTGTAATTATCTCAAATAGTAATGCAAACAAATTGCATATATTGTTTCCTCCCCTCTTTTATGACTCCACCCACTTGATTAACACTTACAAACAATTCATCAAATTAAAAAAAATTGTTTATTTGATATTAGCAAACAATTATTTTGATGGTTTTGTTCTTAATTTTGAAAGGGCTTTAACAAATGCTGTTTTATTTTAATGGATAAGGATCTCATAATGCAGGATCAGGGAGATTAGGACAGAAAGAAGCAGCAATAACTGCTAGATTTGATTAAGACTTTTTGAATCTTCATCAAACAGAGAAGTATTGCAGTGGAGACCACTATTTGCTAAAGAGCTCCGTGAACATTACCTTCTAGGGAAGAAGGCGTTCCTTGCCTCTTCCACAGTAAAGCCATCTCCCTTCGGTTCTCAGTTCCTCTGAAGAAACTGTTTCTGTGACAATTTCTTTGAAAAGACATCCTTAGAGCAATTAAGATATTATCATGATTCTCTTTTCATAAATTTAAATCTCTGAGTACAGGTGGCTATGAAAATCATCTTCATGTAGAGCCCTGGAAGATGATCTGCTTTGACACATTCTTCTGAAATCAAGACTTACCTACCACTCAACCTCAGCTCACTATCTCCCCATTTCTCTATATCCTATTAGCCAGAAACAGCACAGACTATTACAGGGACCAAATGTCTCTTTTCAGAGCAGGCACCAAATAATTCTGTCCTTTGAGTTCAAGATCCTGAAATACAGTGCCAAGAAGATGGTCTCAGTAATCTACATTTGAAAGGGAAGATTGAGTTGGAACTCTCCTTATAATCTCTAGTGATCACAAGAGATATAATTGCCCTTACCTTATTTGTAGTACTTCTGGGTCCACATAGAACATCAGTTAGCAAGCTCCCTTCAAATTCCAATTGGCATACAAGTGAGAAAAGAGTATCTTTCTTGAAGAGGCTGTGGGGAGATTACAGTCACAAAACTATCGTTGTGATCCGAAGTCTGCCTTTCTGTCTTGTCACGATTTCCTATGCAGACAGGTGTCCTATTGGCATGAATTTCATTGCCAATTACACTTTAAGAGTGGGCATGGCTTGAACGTATAGCCAGTTCCACCTGTCTCTAAACCCTCATAACCTTCATTGCTTTCAATATTTCACTCAAGTGCCCAGTGACTTCATGAGTTACCCACGCACTGGACCCGACTAACAGAGGTGTGGGAACGGTATCGAGTTAAGCAGCACCGTCATTGTAGTACACAATGCTCATTGCTACTGGCAAATACCTATTTGCTGACTCAGGATTGGATTGCTCTGAGCAGGACTAGGCAGTTCTACTGCTTTCTGTTTGTTTCCTCTTTATAAACTATCTTCTTCTAACTAACCATTTAACAAGACTAAATTTTTTAAAAATATTCATTCCTTAAAAATATAGCTTCTTTAAGCACAGAGAATTACTAGTATATTTTAATCTTTTTTAAAAACAAGCACTTGCAAAACAAAAAATTGGAATTCCTCCAATAATTAAAATAAACACCACTATATATGCTGTCCATTTTGCTCTTAAATTTTCTGATAGCAAAACAAATAGTTACATTTCTTTTACTTCTTAAAAGAAAAAGATAATAGGAGAAATGCTTTGTAAACATCCTTAGGAAGAGGGAAACTTTTACTCTTTACGGAGTATTAGAATAGCTGGCACTCAATGTTGTTTTAATTGATGGCAGTATTTTTAAAAAGTTGATTGGCTACCTATTTCTATATAGGCATATGCATAAATGAAATTAGGTATGGAAATAATAAGCATTTAAAAACATGCCAAAATTTTAAGTGTAACATGACCAGAACAAAGTCTAGAAAATATGGGTCTCAATATGTATAAATGGTATGTCTTTGACATACAGTTTCTACCCACTTTATCAACTTACTCTGGAAGTGGTGGGATATTAATTTTCTCGGGCTTCTCAGTTCCTCAGTGACATTTAAATCAAGCAAACTGTTTTTTGGGGGATTGATTTGTTGTCAAATATCAAAGTTTGCTCCAATATCCTACCCAAAGCAGGAATTTCTATATAATATTGCTTTTTCTTCAACTTGCCCACCATCTAGCATAAAATGATGTGTAGTGATATTCAAAAGATTTTTGCGAAGTAAATGTTTAGCTGTACATTTTAACTGTGATATGAACATTGTAAATGATATAAAGCAGGTAACCTGCAAACTCTTGAAGACTTTCTTTCTAAACAGACTTCAAACAGGTTTGCACATAAATGTGAGTGGTGATCATTTGCTAAATAAATTGAAATTAAAGAACCTTGAAAAGAATACATTAAGTCTAAGACAATTCATCCTCACTTTAAGTAGAGAGCTTCCTTATTTTTAACAAATATCTTCCTAAATTGTCTATTCTTTGGTACGAATTTTTTCTGAAGCTTCACGAGGTTTTGAGGATAAATTTAATCCCTAGTCCACATGAAAGTTGTACAAATATTTGAAAAATGGCTATCATTTTCTCCTAAGTCTACTCTTTTTTCAAAGTGAACATTCCTTTAATCATTCTAATATGAGGTGGCTTTTAAGGCCTCTCACCATATTGGATGGATTCCAGTTTGTCCATGTCTGTTCTAAATGTGGCCTCAGAACTGAATGCATTGCTTGAGATGTGGTCTAATTATGCAAAGTAAATGGATGCTGATGCCTGCCTTGTTCTGGGTTATGTTTATAACAACTTAGAATTTTATGAAGGCAGGAAACGTACTCTGAGGAAGGGTTAATATCATTATCATATTTTTAGTTGTTAAACTTTTATNAACTCTCATGCTGTGTAATTATACACAGAACTGGCACTCAAATTAATTAAAGCTGATTTCTCTGTGACTGCAAACTGGTCATATCCTCAGCTTTGCCTTCCTATGAAGTTATCACTCTTCATTCAATGTGACACTTCTGTCCCTGGCATTCTCAGTAATGCTAATATTTGACAATTGTGAATTTGGTAATATTTTAAATTGCAGCTGACAATGGCTGCATGTTCTTTTGCTTTTCCTTTCCTCCCTATTTTCCTCCTTCTTGTATAAAGATTAAAAAATAGCTTTGAATGGCTGCTTTGTAATTATCTCAAATAGTAATGCAAACAAATTGCATATATTGTTTCCTCCCCTCTTTTATGACTCCACCCACTTGATTAACACTTACAAACAATTCATCAAATTAAAAAAAATTGTTTATTTGATATTAGCAAACAATTATTTTGATGGTTTTGTTCTTAATTTTGAAAGGGCTTTAACAAATGCTGTTTTATTTTAATGGATAAGGATCTCATAATGCAGGATCAGGGAGATTAGGACAGAAAGAAGCAGCAATAACTGCTAGATTTGATTAAGACTTTTTGAATCTTCATCAAACAGAGAAGTATTGCAGTGGAGACCACTATTTGCTAAAGAGCTCCGTGAACATTACCTTCTAGGGAAGAAGGCGTTCCTTGCCTCTTCCACAGTAAAGCCATCTCCCTTCGGTTCTCAGTTCCTCTGAAGAAACTGTTTCTGTGACAATTTCTTTGAAAAGACATCCTTAGAGCAATTAAGATATTATCATGATTCTCTTTTCATAAATTTAAATCTCTGAGTACAGGTGGCTATGAAAATCATCTTCATGTAGAGCCCTGGAAGATGATCTGCTTTGACACATTCTTCTGAAATCAAGACTTACCTACCACTCAACCTCAGCTCACTATCTCCCCATTTCTCTATATCCTATTAGCCAGAAACAGCACAGACTATTACAGGGACCAAATGTCTCTTTTCAGAGCAGGCACCAAATAATTCTGTCCTTTGAGTTCAAGATCCTGAAATACAGTGCCAAGAAGATGGTCTCAGTAATCTACATTTGAAAGGGAAGATTGAGTTGGAACTCTCCTTATAATCTCTAGTGATCACAAGAGATATAATTGCCCTTACCTTATTTGTAGTACTTCTGGGTCCACATAGAACATCAGTTAGCAAGCTCCCTTCAAATTCCAATTGGCATACAAGTGAGAAAAGAGTATCTTTCTTGAAGAGGCTGTGGGGAGATTACAGTCACAAAACTATCGTTGTGATCCGAAGTCTGCCTTTCTGTCTTGTCACGATTTCCTATGCAGACAGGTGTCCTATTGGCATGAATTTCATTGCCAATTACACTTTAAGAGTGGGCATGGCTTGAACGTATAGCCAGTTCCACCTGTCTCTAAACCCTCATAACCTTCATTGCTTTCAATATTTCACTCAAGTGCCCAGTGACTTCATGAGTTACCCACGCACTGGACCCGACTAACAGAGGTGTGGGAACGGTATCGAGTTAAGCAGCACCGTCATTGTAGTACACAATGCTCATTGCTACTGGCAAATACCTATTTGCTGACTCAGGATTGGATTGCTCTGAGCAGGACTAGGCAGTTCTACTGCTTTCTGTTTGTTTCCTCTTTATAAACTATCTTCTTCTAACTAACCATTTAACAAGACTAAATTTTTTAAAAATATTCATTCCTTAAAAATATAGCTTCTTTAAGCACAGAGAATTACTAGTATATTTTAATCTTTTTTAAAAACAAGCACTTGCAAAACAAAAAATTGGAATTCCTCCAATAATTAAAATAAACACCACTATATATGCTGTCCATTTTGCTCTTAAATTTTCTGATAGCAAAACAAATAGTTACGTTTCTTTTACTTCTTAAAAGAAAAAGATAATAGGAGAAATGCTTTGTAAACATCCTTAGGAAGAGGGAAACTTTTACTCTTTACGGAGTATTAGAATAGCTGGCACTCAATGTTGTTTTAATTGATGGCAGTATTTTTAAAAAGTTGATTGGCTACCTATTTCTATATAGGCATATGCATAAATGAAATTAGGTATGGAAATAATAAGCATTTAAAAACATGCCAAAATTTTAAGTGTAACATGACCAGAACAAAGTCTAGAAAATATGGGTCTCAATATGTATAAATGGTATGTCTTTGACATACAGTTTCTACCCACTTTATCAACTTACTCTGGAAGTGGTGGGATATTAATTTTCTCGGGCTTCTCAGTTCCTCAGTGACATTTAAATCAAGCAAACTGTTTTTTGGGGGATTGATTTGTTGTCAAATATCAAAGTTTGCTCCAATATCCTACCCAAAGCAGGAATTTCTATATAATATTGCTTTTTCTTCAACTTGCCCACCATCTAGCATAAAATGATGTGTAGTGATATTCAATAGATTTTTGCTAAGTAAATGTTTAGCTGTACATTTTAACTGTGATATGAACATTGTAAATGATATAAAGCAGGTAACCTGCAAACTCTTGAAGACTTTCTTTCTAAACAGACTTCAAACAGGTTTGCACATAAATGTGAGTGGTGATCATTTGCTAAATAAATTGAAATTAAAGAACCTTGAAAAGAATACATTAAGTCTAAGACAATTCATCCTCACTTTAAGTAGAGAGCTTCCTTATTTTTAACAAATATCTTCCTAAATTGTCTATTCTTTGGTACGAATTTTTTCTGAAGCTTCACGAGGTTTTGAGGATAAATTTAATCCCTAGTCCACATGAAAGTTGTACAAATATTTGAAAAATGGCTATCATTTTCTCCTAAGTCTACTCTTTTTTCAAAGTGAACATTCCTTTAATCATTCTAATATGAGGTGGCTTTTAAGGCCTCTCACCATATTGGATGGATTCCAGTTTGTCCATGTCTGTTCTAAATGTGGCCTCAGAACTGAATGCATTGCTTGAGATGTGGTCTAATTATGCAAAGTAAATGGATGCTGATGCCTGCCTTGTTCTGGGTTATGTTTATAACAACTTAGAATTTTATGAAGGCAGGAAACGTACTCTGAGGAAGGGTTAATATCATTATCATATTTTTAGTTGTTAAACTTTTATAAAACTAAAATTTCAAATATTTTTCATATCAAATTCTGCCTAATCAAATCTCTTGCAACTTCTTGTTGCAACTGATGATTTGGATGGAAATCATTGACTTTCTGTCTATCCATACTAGAGCTTATTGGCCCATTGTTCTAATTATTTGTGGCAGTTTTGAATCTTGATTTTGCTAACCAGAGTCTTGATTTTTATATTTCATTTTGTGCCATTCTTTAAAAGGCATCTGAATGGCTATGATGAGTCAGGCATTAAGTCTGGCAAGAAAGACATGGTCGTTTTCCCGAAAGAGCCCACAGAATAGCAAGGAGAATTAAATAGCCAATGTAATTATTTTTATTTCTTTCAAATAAGTAGGGAAAAAAGTGCTAATACAGCTCTCAGAAATCTCTCTTCAGACTGAAAATTATCAATCAGCCTTTGCTAATGAGAATAAAGTACCGCACATGTCATTTTTTATTGAGTACTTATTTAAAATAGGTTAAAAAAAAGCACTTCATGTACATTTTGCATTTAAGAAACATGATGTTTTTGTGACATAGTTTTAAACCTTCACTAGAGTTGAAGGGGTTAAGGCTCAGGAGTTTATGCAATTTATGCAAGTTTGCATAGCTGATAAGTTGCAAGGCTTCAGTTTGAACCCCCCAAACTATGTTACTCCAAAGTTCATACTTAGATACTCAAAGAGGTAATTGTGCCATTTGAAAAAAATTCCTAACCGTATTATAAACCATCTCTAACTTATCTTCTAAGAATGTCTGAGTATTTTGACTGAAAGACTTACCAAATTTAAACTTTCTTTGAATAGTAAAAGTAAATCAATTTGCTTGGAATTGTTTTCTTAGGAAATCCATATCTTAATAGTCATTACCATCTTCTCAAAATGCCCACTTTTACTTTGATATTCCTGTCTAAATTTTGCTAGGGATTCAAACTCACTGGTTTGCAGTTCACAGAATCTTTCTTTCCTAATAAAATTAGGTCAATGTCCACATAAAAATAACTGGCAAAGGTTCTATGGGTACATCTGAAGTTCTGTCTTTCCTGAAGACAGTAGGACATAGCTATCATCTACACCTTCCTGGGATTCACTTCCTGTAACGGCATTTATTGAAAGTAAGTGAAGACTGAATTGTTCTGCACAAAGTCTTACACTTAAGACACACTTCAAAAGTATTTGTTGAAAAAAATCTACATACTGAAGAGGAAAAAAAGCTCCACAAACCTGTTTTATAAGGAAGAAAAAAGACCACTCTTTTTCGCCTTCTCAGGAGGGGCGATACTTTTATCACACACGAATGATTCTTTTGTTAAGGAAAACAACTAGGCAAATCTGGACCAGGCACTCTGGTCGAGAAGGTCAAGTCTTCTGCAGCAGAGCCCGACAGGCAGCACTGGATAGACAGAGCTAAATTTCTCCATAATGAATTATAAACAACTTGTCAGTCTGGGAAACAAGACTTGGACGTGGGAAGAAGGGAAGAGATATGAAAAGTGTAGTGGTGTGAGGTGTTGCCCAAGAACATGGCAGAAAGCCCAGAGCATAACACAGGACTACAGCCAGGGAGGAATTCTGAAACAGCTCACCCTGAAATCTCACAACATAGCTGCCTCAGGAGTGTGCTAACCCAAGAGGTGACACTGGAATGATAATGTAGAATGAGGGCCTTTTCTCCAAGATCGTAATCCAGTGAATGATCTCAATTTTGTAAGATAAAAAGTATCTTTAGAAGAGGAAATAGCTTGTGTGTGTGGTTTTATTTATTAATTTTTTGAGCACTTTTATTATTTCAGTTTGAGTGGGTATTAGAAAATATCAAAACCTTGTTGTCTTATAATTTTCTGTTAATATGACGTTTCCCTAATTGTACTTTTATTATAGCATATTTTCAAGAGCATATTAATTCTTTTATCTTTTATCTATTCTTTTATACAATAGATTTTTATTACATAGAAAGTCTTAAGGTTATTTCTGGTAGATAAGTGTAGAAGAAAAGAAGGTATGTTATCAAGAGAATGTTGAGCCCCCTAAATGTGAGAGATTTTTGAAAAGATTATTTCATTCTATCTAGAAAAGACTAAAGTATCAATTTTATATGAATTTCATAGGAATAATTAAAAAAATTAGCAGGACATAAAAGACTTTTTGAGACAATATTTTTCCAGAGAACATTGTGATATAATCCCAGTATTTGTAAAATATTTTAATAAAGTAAATGTCTTTTAATAAAAATAAATTTTTATGGATAACATTAGCTTATATTATTAAAAGGGATATGCATATTTGTGTATATGTAACAGAAAATTTAAGATTCACAATTTTAATCACTGTTTGAAAGTAAAAACTTTGTTGCTGGGAATGTTCTCTTTGGTAATATGCAGTATTGGAGGAATCAGCAGAGTAATATTATGCTAATGCATTATGTCTGAAAGATGAACCTCACTGAAAAATTTAAGAAACTGAATACTGAACAGTTAGTTGAAGAAGGGCAATTATGCGATCTAGTCTAGTTTCATTATCTAAGATGAGTAAGAATAAAATGCAAAACTGAAACATAAATGATGCAGGGCATATTAGGTATGAGATTTCTTTTTTGTTTTAATTATCTAATTTTGCATTAATGTGCTGCTATTATTAAGACAACACATTGTCTAATTTATTACCACCACAACTCTATGAAATAGATAATATTATCATCACCCTTTAACAGAGGAGAAATTGAGACATAGAGTACTTAAGCAACTTGTCCAGGGCCACACTGTTAAGCAAATAATTGAGCCAGGATTGAAATTCAGGCAGAATCTGTAGGCTCTATATCTCTATTAATTTATTTTGCATCTATTGTATGCTTTCTTTATGCACATACTATAGTAAGTGTTTTTCATAAAATCTATACCCTCATGAAGGAGAAATTCACCTTTTAAATTTATTTTGTCAAGCTAAGTAGTCCTTAATATCCTACTCAAATTGAATACAAAATATACTTGTATCCATTAGGACTCAACTCAAGGATCAACTTATTTATGGAACTTTGGTTGATTTCTTTGGATAGAGGTGACAGCTGACTTCCTTGTACACTCTGTACTCTGCACGGATACTTATATATGCCTGTAATAGCCACTGCACCTCTTTATTTGCATATCTACTTATCTCCTGGGCCTAGCTTGGTGTCAGAACACGGTAGGTTTAAAGAACATTTGTGGAATCAATCAATAACTGGGGCTAGTCCTTATCTTTCTGCATCATTTTTCGACACATAATTTTCCTTGCCAGGCACCAATTTGTCTCCTGCTGGGAGAAAGCAGAGTATTGCCTTCTCTAGACTTTCAATTAACATTTCGCTGTTTACTAAAGTGCTAAAGAAACATGAGTTTTTCTGCTCAGGCAAGGAGCACTTTTGATAAGTAAATAAGTTAAAAACACCAAATCAGCAAGCTTTTGATTGGATTACCTCAGAGAAGTTGCCCAAAATTTGCCCACGTTGCCTCTGACAGATGTGACCCAATGCCATTCTCCCCAAAATTTTATTTATTAAGTGATCTGATCCATAGTTTAAACAGAAAAGGAAGCTGTAATGTTTTTTCATCCCAGCATAGACCCGGAGAGAAGAGTAAGTCAAGTGTAGATGTGTTAGCATAGGACAACTCATTCCTTCCTTCAATTCAGTCATCTGACATCTATTAAATGAATGACAGAGTAACTAAATGATGGCTTGGGTAGGGGTGGGAAGCTTCGGATGGGCTCTGAGATGGCTGTAGAGAGCAGGGGACCTTTGAATGGAGCACTGGGATTAAAGTTTAGTAAAGCAAAGTGAGAATGGCAAGTGGACAGTATGAAAAGTACCAGGAAGAGCACCAATCTCCTGTGGACTGGGGGACAGGTGGCCTCTTGGGCAACTGTGAGAAGTTCATTAGAACAAAATGTTCTTGGAGGGGAGAAGAGATGAACATGCTAGCCACATATTCTGGTGTGAATATTTTATGATAAAAGCATATTACAGAACCACGTTTAAGGCTTGCTTCTGTTATGACCTCAAAGCCTGGCCTTATGAGAACCCTTTAACACCAATGGTAAGGAATCAGATGCCTAAAAAGGCCGGGCAAGTCAAGATTAAGGAGTGAGGAGGCTGGGAATAAGGCAACAGGAGGTACTGTGTTGCTATGGGAATAGGCGCCTAGTGTTATCCAGTGGTACCAGAAATTTCAACTTGCATATATAAATTAGATACCCAGTTTTTTTAAATGTGAAATCTCCAAATTTTAAAGTATTGACAAGTAATCTAATGTTTTATTAAAAATTATACTGGGGGGAAAAAAATCCCTGTTACCACTCTATTATCCCTTATTTTAACTTCCTATTCTATAAAATGACTTGATAATACCTGCTCTGTATTCCTCAGAAAGATTATTAGAAAGATCAAGTCATCTTGTAGATAAATTGAGAATTAGTTTAGTTTAGTTTAGTTCAGTCGCTCAGTCGTGTCTGACTCTTTGCGACCCCATGATTTGCAGCACGCCAGGCCTCCCTGTTCATCACCATCTCTCAGAGTTCACTCAGACTCGCGTCCATCGAGTCCATGATGCCATCCAGCCATCTCATCCTCGGTCGTCCCCTTCTCCTCCTGCCCCCAATCCCTCCCAGCATCAGAGTCTTTTCCAGTGAGTCAACTCTTCGCATGAGGTGGCCAAAGTACTGGAGTTTCAGCTTTAGCATCATTCCTTCCAAAGAAATCCCAGGGTTGCTCTCCTTCAGAATGGACANTCATCCTCGGTCGTCCCCTTCTCCTCCTGCCCCCAATCCCTCCCAGCATCAGAGTCTTTTCCAGTGAGTCAACTCTTCGCATGAGGTGGCCAAAGTACTGGAGTTTCAGCTTTAGCATCATTCCTTCCAAAGAAATCCCAGGGTTGCTCTCCTTCAGAATGGACAGGTTGGATCTCCTTGCAGTCCAAGGGACTCTCAAGAGTCATCTCCAACACCACAGTTCAAAAGCATCAATTCTTAGAATGTGCTATATAGCAGTTGAACATCAACTCGGGCTGATGAAGATGAGAGATGTGAGTTAAGGTGTAAGACTGGAGAATAGTTTCTACGTGTTGTAATATTTGCTGGCAAGATTGAAATGGAAATTCCAAGTGAATTCATTTTCTTAACTCTGATAGAGCCATCAAAAGTGATCAAGCCATTAACATATTTTGGGAGGAAAATCCCCTGGAGAATGGAATGGCAACCCGCTCCAGTATTGTTGCCTGGAGAATCCCATGGACAGAGGAGCCTGCCTGGCAGGCTACAGTCATGGGATCACAAAGAGTCAGACATGACTGAAGAAGGTAAATGTTCTAAATGTAAAATAGCAATTGAAATATCGCTTATATTATTATTAATGCCACCAATTCTTATTTTTTAACAAGCTGATTTTGTCTCACTTACTTTTCCCCATCTTTATTTTTATCTAAATCTGAAAAAGAACATAGCATAGCATAGCATAGCATAACATTAAATGAATCAGTCCAATATCATTTATTCTAAGTGAAGGTTGGTTGGTACCTCTGTGATCCTACTTGACTCACGTTATTTGAGCACCCTCTGTTCCTTTGGCAGTAGTATAGGTATAAGCACTTTTAAAATACTTTATCTAATTTGATTATATATATACATATGTATGAATGTATGTATATACGGGGCTTCCCTGGTGGCACAAAGGTTAAAGTGTCTGCCTGCAATGTGGGAGACCTGGGTTTGATCCCTGGGTTGGGAAGATCCCCTGGAGAAGGAAATGGCAACCCACTCCAATATTCTTGCCTGGAGAATCCCATGGACAGAGGAGCTTGGTGGGCTATAGTCCACGGGTCGCAAAGAGTTGGACATGACGGAGCGACTTCACTTTATGTATATACACCATTTTGCCTTAGCCTAAATGACTCTGGATAACCAAAAGCCTAAAAAGAAAATTAAGAGTAGACATAACCCAAACATATTGGTATGAGNATAGTCCACGGGTCGCAAAGAGTTGGACATGACGGAGCGACTTCACTTTATGTATATACACCATTTTGCCTTAGCCTAAATGACTCTGGATAACCAAAAGCCTAAAAAGAAAATTAAGAGTAGACATAACCCAAACATATTGGTATGAGCTATCAAAATGCTATTTTTAAATTATTATTTCTTCTCTAAAAAGTAGAGATTCTCTTGTACTTACACAGATTTTGGCCAAAGTTTTGTTTCTTCATACCCAATTTGTAGGCTAAAAAAACAAGCAAAGTTGATACCAATACATACTAAAGACTGATCCTAGAACTAAAAATAACAATTAGATGTTGGCAGGGCTCCCCAACAGAATTGCAGAATCTCTTTCTTTAACTTTTACATCAAACAGGATTTATCTTATTTGTCGGAGGTGATTTTAGTGTGGTCCTGACACACAGGATTGCTCAAATTTTCAGTGCATGTCCTTGTGCTGGTTGAATTTTCATGCAGGGTATTCAGATTCTCTGTGGCATGTGTGCTCTTTTAAGAAACCAAAATCTCATAAGCCTCCCATAAATTTTACCCTGCTGCTGATTGGAACTTCTTCAGAAGCAACACCAAAACGGCCAGGTCTTCTTTAAGTGCTTCTTTAAAGAGTTCATTTCAGCAGCTGTGGTTGAGGCATCCACTGCAGGCAGCGCAATAAGGTTTAGATTAAAAATGGAGGAAAAAAACCTCTTGAAGTAGAATTCTGAAAGTACCTACCAGCAAGAGTGAAATGAATCACATGTTTCTTGTAAGTGACATTTTACTCTATGACTTAAAGAATGTCAGCAGGAAAGTATAGGTTTGCCTAAAGAGAAACGTAGGAAAATTTTACAAAGAAATGAAATAACCTAGAAATGAATAAAGCAGGTTGCCAATTCTGTGATTTTCAACTAGGAATATTCAAAAACTGAGCCCTCTATATAGTTAGCCAATAAAACCTTTTATATACTTTCTGGAAATAGGACTACACTCCATTTCATCCTCTCGAAGACAGTCCTGGATTTCATGATGAATAGCAGTTGGGTACTAAATGTTACACTGTGGATGAGGTTAAAAGCAAACTGAATATTGGGAAGACCAAATCTATGGCGTCTGTTATTGGTAGTGTGTGTCACTGTGAGAGCGAATTGGAAGCACTACTCTATTTGGTCAATATCAACTCATTTCCTGTTTTCTTTGTCCTTTTATTTTTGTATATGTATGTATGTATTTTATTGTATATGTATATGTATGTATTGTTGTTTATGTATATGTATACATCCTGTGTGCTGTAGGTTAAGTCACGTCCGAAATTTTGTGACTCCGTGAACTGTAGCCTGCTAGGCTTTTCTGTCCATGGAATCTTCCAGGCAAGAATACTAGAGTGGGTTGTCATTTCCTCCTCCAGGGGATCTTCCTGACCCAGGGATTGAACCTGGGTCACCTGTGTCTCCTGCCTTGCAGGTGAATTCTTTACCCACTGAACCATTGGGGAAGCCTTTTTGTCCTCTTATTTTTGTGAATAAGTGGGAGCCAAAGAAAAACTTGGGACAGTATTAGAAGAGCCTCAGATGTTGGGGAATGTAAGAAACAATAACAGTCTTTCAGGTATCTAAAAGAGATAGATCTCATCTAAAGATTGGACTTATAGGGAAAACAAAAGGTCATTGTGTTTTGCAAAAACTCCAATAGGACTCCCCTTAAGAGAGTTGCAAAATCACAGTCTGATGGAGCTTTAAGGAATGTATAAGATCAAATCGGTCGAAAATACTTGCTTAGTCTAAGCTTCAAACAAACTTGTTCCTTCTTGGTTTTTGATGACCTTTACTCTCATTCCACTCATGGGAGTCATTTCTAAGTTCTAACTCTCTATTTGTCACCTTCTCCAGACACATCTGGGGTGGGTGGAACGGAGTGGCAAGACAACAGGTTTGGGTGTGACATGGTTCTTGTCATATTACCAAGGGTCTCAGTTATTTGTTTTTAATCTTTGCATTTGTATTTCAAAACGAGAATGTGCAGTATGTTTTGAAAATCTCAAGGCCTCATGTAATATCTTCCCCTTTTGTAAACTGATCAATTGGTCGAGTGTCTTTTCCTAGTTGACTGTCATTGCCATAGGTTTGGGACCTTCTTAAAGAAAGAGATCGTGCTATATATTTCTGAAATCTGGAAGTACCTTTAGTATAAGTAGCACTTAGCAAATCTATGTCAAATAAAGAAACAAATCTTAAAAAATAATATCTTCTTAGATGCTCATTTGGCATAGTTACAGCTTAGAGATAGGGAATGAGTTATTATATCTCAGGAAAAGTAAGAAGGCATACTTAAAATCTAAACTTAGTCCTAAATCAGACTAAAATTCACTATATGAAGGAAACTGACAAATATGTTTTAGTTATTGTTATTAGCCAAACTATTGTATTTCCTTCTCATTAAAGGACATATTTGAAAACACTCTGTATAAGGCAATAATTGTTACACTTTATGGAGGTTATAAATCCTTCCTGATGGCTCAGATGGTAAAGAATCTGTCTGCAATGCAGGAGACCTGGGTTCAACCCCTGGGTTGGGAAGGTCCCCTGAAGAAGGGAATGGCAACCCACTCCAGTATCATTGCTTGCAGAATTCCATGGACAGAAGAGCCTGGTGGGCTACAGTCCATGAGGTCACAATGTCCATGGGACACGACTGCGTGACTAACATTTTTACTGTAAGTCCTTTTGGGAATTCAAGGTAAGCTATGGACTCTCTCATGAGAAAAAGTATACATTCACATAAAGTAACAAACAAAACAAGAAAGTTTGCTCATGAATACCCTGAAGTACATTCATGGATATACCTGTTTTCCAGGTTAGGAGTTTTCACAGAGGGTGAGCTCTTCAATGATGACCTTCAAGGTCCAGAAGAGGGCTTTCAAGAAAAGCTTTATTGGAAGGTTCAGAACAATAGACTTCTATACAGCATTATCACAAATTCCATCCATTCCATGAGACTGAATTGAAAGGAACAAATATGCACAGGGAGCTGCCCCCTCTCTGTGGAGGTAATGAAATTTTCATGCACACCCCAGGCACTTGTTTAAACCAGATGACACTCAGAAGTGTTACGGCCATATCACACTGTCCTCGCATCCAGAGAGACACACACAGTAGGCTCACTGTGCTGAAACACATTAAACATACCAAAGGTATGGGAATTCTGCCCTGGAAGCTCTACATAAAGCTTGAGATATTTCCTAAACAAATTAAGTGAGAAATTATTGTCATTAATCACTCTCTGATTCTTTAAAAATGTTTTCTCCTAGGACCTAAAATTTAAGCTGATTACCAGTCATTCCCAGAGATTCAAAGGCGAGGGAAGGACTTGCAAGAGAAAACAATCTGCATCTCAGTTGTCCTTTCTGACCCCTGTGCTCTTCTCTTCCCAGCAACTGCTTCTTTCCTCTAACAGTTTCTTCCTTGCAATGGCAGGGGGAAAAAAAAAAAAAAAAAATAT
>SJYV01047911.1:703140-809256 GCA_006410875.1 Neotragus pygmaeus | reverse complement strand
GGGGGGGGGGGGCGTTGCTAAACAGCAACCACAAAAACAGAAAACTTCTAATAACTGTTAGGATTAGATAAAAAAGACTGACATCTCTTTGCTAAGGAAAAATTTTTGCCCTGAAGCAGTCTGCTAGAAATGAGGCCTAATACATGAGATAGAGTAATGTAGATTTTCAAATAGGAGATTTGACTTTCAATTTTTCAATATTACTGATTCAAAATACTTCAGGAGATATATTACCAAAGAAAAATATTTCTAAATTTAGCTGAGCTAAAGTTTTTTTTTTTCTCTCTAATCAGATCGAGTTTTATTAAGTAAAAAGTTTAGATGGAAAAAAAGTTGTGCTTTTTTTTTTTTAATGTTGAGTTATTCAGTGTTGAAGGTATTTAATTTTCCTCAGACAGTTCTACTTCTCTGTTAGATCATCTCATTTTAGTATTGGTGGATTGTTCTATTTCCCAGTATCTTCTTATGCTTTTGTGCTGATTTGGGAAGGTATTCATTTGCATGAGCTACTGTACCTGGCCTGAATTCTGTGANAGGTATTTAATTTTCCTCAGACAGTTCTACTTCTCTGTTAGATCATCTCATTTTAGTATTGGTGGATTGTTCTATTTCCCAGTATCTTCTTATGCTTTTGTGCTGATTTGGGAAGGTATTCATTTGCATGAGCTACTGTACCTGGCCTGAATTCTGTGAAAAAAAGAATAGGAATAAAAAAAATTTTTTAATGACATGGCTTCCAGCACTTTCTTCTTTCTTCCTTTTTTATTTTATTTTTTATTTTTCATATGAAACATTTTCCTGCTAGGATCTTCTATATACAGTTGGAGGTTGCTTTTGATATGCAGATCAAGCAAAATGGTAAATACATAGCCCTCTCTTTTTTCTAACATTCCCTTATTGTACAATGTGCCTGTAGCGTCACTTTCTTTGATTTCCATGGGGCCTGCCCTTGGGTTTGTATTATAACTTGGTATCTTTCCATTGTCCCCTACCACAAAAATTCCTTTTAAGAAAGTACATTCAAAATTTAGTCCATTATGCTCTTTTTGCTCCTTCCTTCTGGAAGATTTAGTGACTAAGTCTTTCTTTGATTTTTTTTTTTTCCTCTGACTTTAAGGGTTCTCCACTTTCACTCCTAATTGCTACAATCTGGTGTTCCCTTTTGCCAGAGAGTAAACAAAAACAGAAACAATTGGTGAAGAGACACACAGGCTCCTGAGACCAAGTGCCTGACTAGCTGATGGATGGCAGGATCTGGCTCTTACGAATGAGATGCACCACACCACACAATCTTGGTTTCTCGATGGATTATATGCCAGCCACAGAGGTAAACACTTTACATCCATTAGACTTCTTCAGCCACCCAGAAGGTAGACCATATTATCATTTCAATTGTTTCAGATTAGGGAATCTAAAAAAAATCTAGAAGAATGAGGTAACTTTCTCCAGGTCATTCCTCTAGTAAGTGATAGAACCAGTTGGTAAACCCGTTTTGCTGAATTCAGTTCCTGAATTTAAATGGCTAATTAATATTTTTCCATCCGAAAGTCTCTCAATGCCACTGTAAAATAGTTCCCTGGATTGGAGGGATAGGTTATCATTATACCATTTCTTGAATTCTGATGTTCCAGGGAGTATATTTCCTCTGATGCCTATGGAATTGCTAACCATCTTAAAAATAGGGAAACAGGAAAAGATGCCAAGGTTACTGATTAAAGGAAAAAGGAGAGCAGAAAAGAAAATATATAAACCTAGAGTTGAGATGAGCCAGAGGATAACCACTGTTTAATGTTGGCTCTAATTTTTTATTGGCCTGTCTTATTTAATTTCCTATAATAGCAAACATGATAGAGAAACAGCAATTAGGTGTATTCTTTATTATGTATTGGTTTGGCTAATACAGTATAGTACAAATATATCTTGATATACCAGCAATACAAATTCTGTGACCTATCTATTATATTAAGTATGCATGGGGCTTCCATGGTGGCTCAGTGGAAGAGAATCTGCCTGCAATGCAGGAGCTGCAGGAAACACACAGTCGAT
Organism: Neotragus pygmaeus; assembly: GCA_006410875.1. Taxonomy (NCBI): domain Eukaryota; kingdom Metazoa; phylum Chordata; class Mammalia; order Artiodactyla; family Bovidae; genus Neotragus; species Neotragus pygmaeus. The sequence goes on along the minus strand of SJYV01047911.1, from coordinate 807,210 downwards.
CCCTGAGTCAGGAATATCCTTTGGAGAAGGGCATGGCAACACTCCAGTACTCTTGTCTGGAGAATTCCTTGGGCAGAGGAGCCTGGCAGGCTACAGTCCATAGAGTCCCAAAGAGTTGGGTATGACTGAAGCAACTTAGCACGCACATACAAAATTTATTTATTTTCAAGGCAAGAAAGGTAAATGCTGCATGAAATTTAAAAGTAAGGAAAACACCATTAAAGTTTTTTAAATTTCTGTATTTTAAAAATACAGAAATAAAATTCCACAAGATAGAAAATTTATTTTTAAAAGTGATTTTATTTCATTTAAATTATATTCAAATGTTAAATTCTGAAATGTTGTCAAGACCTTAATAATTTATAAAAATCATTTTCCGTGAGTCATTTCTTAAAAGGTTTGGTGACCTTAATGAATAACGTGGCTCACCCCACAGTACATGCATTTATCCATGGTCTTTGACAATTATAAAGGTTCAACTCAAACGTTATACACTACACCTCTATTATTAAAAAGCACTGGGTTAGGCTTTAAAAATAACAGTATTTGGACTTCCCTGGTGGTCCAGTTGTTAAGACTATGCTTCCACTACAGGGGTTAAGTGTTCGATCCCTGGTCAGCGNTTAATGAATAACGTGGCTCACCCCACAGTACATGCATTTATCCATGGTCTTTGACAATTATAAAGGTTCAACTCAAACGTTATACACTACACCTCTATTATTAAAAAGCACTGGGTTAGGCTTTAAAAATAACAGTATTTGGACTTCCCTGGTGGTCCAGTTGTTAAGACTATGCTTCCACTACAGGGGTTAAGTGTTCGATCCCTGGTCAGCGAACTATGGCATTGCATACATAGAACAGTCAAAAAAAAAAAAAAGGCAATAGTAGATTTAGAAGGAAAAAAAAGAAAATAAATTTAAATGAATTAAATGAATGATAATGATTTTGTTCCCTAAGAACCCACCTTCTCATAGTACACATATCCACAAAGATTATACATAATACATATAGTTAGATGTTCATAAATTCTGTTGTCAGAGTACAGAAGAAGGAAAGAGTAATTCTGACTAGAGAAATAGAAACTTCAGGAAGAGAAGGGTTTTTTTGGGTCATGAAAAATGGATAGGATGTTGAGAGGTCAGTATGATTAGGCAAATATTGTTACTTGAAGATCAATTAGAATTCTTCTGTTTAAGTATGTCTTCTGTCTCATTGAACAATAAAATAGATACATTCTTTGAAAAAGGTGGGAATCTGTATCTTGAAATGAAATTTTAAATGGTGGATATTCTTTGTATCAGTGCCAGAAATGATACTTTTCTTTCTCATTATGTGAAATAAATAAGTCTAAAAGCTGGAAAATTATGAAAGTCACTTGACTAAATGAGGCAAGCAAATAAGTGCTTTCTAAAGGTCTCAACTCGGTGTGCTCTTTCCCTGAGGCTAGTTGGAACTAGTCCATAGTTACAATTGCTCCATCATATGGGTGGCCAGTCAATGTGGTGCCAGCAATAAAATGTGTAATCAACTTTCACATGTTTTTAGACATTCCCAAATCACTTTGATCATGACTAACAAGAAAACTGCCATTTCAGTTAATAATCTATAAATTCTCAGGGGGAGGTTTAGTCCAATACCCAGTAGACTATTTCACATTCTACTTTAAAAAATATAGAATAACATAATCTTGAAATATATTTATCCTTAAAATACTAGTCAATTTTCCATTATGTAATCTTTGTTTAATGCTAACATTTTATATTGTCTTTGTTTTTACATGTCCAGGGATCTCAATAATTGAGATTAAGTTGCTTTTGAAAACACATATGCTTTGGATTGCATTTCATCTAGGTAAAATGACAAGCGATAACTTTTATGACAGCTTTCAAAACTGCTTTTAGCAGTGCAGCCTGCAGCATCATTGTCCTTCTTCACATAGTTGAATTTTGCTCAACACAAGGAAAAATAGTTATTATGGCAGAGAACATGCCTAAGTAAAATTTCTCTAAACCAAGTGCTTTTCTAGCTAATAAAGATATTGTTAAATATGTATTAATTCCATACCACAGGACATAGTTAACATGATAGTTAGAAGGATACCAAGGGCAGCATGTATCCAAGAAATCAACATATAAAGGCTTGTTGAAAGCAAGATGGTTTAGAGAGAAAAATTTCAGAGATGGCAGCTGTTTAACAAAAATTTCTTTTCTGTACCAGGAGACATTTAGTCTTCCATTGGCTCTACTGTGCATCTTAGAAGTCTGTAGGGTTTCAGAAGGCTGTTAAAGCAACACTTGAGAGCCCAGTTTAAAGATAAGGCAAGGTGACATCACTGAGAACAAATTAATATGGAGGAAGAATAGGTGGGAAAAGTTGTTATCTGGGACATCATCTGAGAGAGAATTGTAAATAATGATACATCTTAAAATGATGCATTTTTAATGTATACTGCCACGTGATTTTTCTTTTACACACACTGTTCATATTCCCCACCCCCTAGGGTAACAGCATGGATACACACAAACACTCCCATCCACAACTGAAACCAGTCATATTCACATCGACCTTGATACTCAAAGTATAGTCTACAGACAAGCATCACCTGGGATCTTGTTAGAAATGCAGAATCCAGAGCCCCATCCCAGACTTACAGACTCAGAATCTGCATTCTAACAAGATCCTCAGATGATTCTAGTGCACATTATTTGAGAAGTACTGATTTTAAAACAAGCTTTAAAAAATGCACAGTCCTCTCATCCTTAAAAACCCAGGCAACTTCTTTTGCAAACCATTATGAATTTCTCCATTATCTAGGTCAGGACAGTTTGGTGAATGGTTAAGAACAGATGTTTCCAGAAATTCCCTGTCTAGTGACCTGAAGCCCACTTCCAAGGCCAACTTGGGCCTCTTCCCTGGGTCAGTTCTTGTAAGGGTGTGCCTGTCTGAGTCGGGGGAACATTGGGAGATGGGGGCTAGGCAGATGTTTGGTAGGTCCCTTGTGATACAGAATAGAATAAAAGGTGGAAGAGGGTAGGGTTTTTCTCAAGTTTGGGTCTCCATTTGTACTCATGCCCAGGTCTTGCATATGTTATGAGTTATAGTAATTAATAAAAATCAATCTGTGACCGTAAAGTTGATGATATTATGAAATAGGAAAAAAAAATAACTGCAGTTCCTCTCACCCCTCCTTCTACTGTGGGACTGACAGGATAAAGCGTGCTGGTCCTGATGCCATGCCCTTCCCCTTCATCTACTTTCTCTGCTTCCATTCACACTACAGCTAGCGTGGCACTGCTGAGAGCTCTGTTTCCTTAGAGACTCACATCTACACTCGGGCTTCCAGGCTCTGTGCCAGAGGAGGCTGACAGTGACACAAAGGCAGTGTACTTTCCTGGATATACAAGCACAGCTCTCACTGCCATCAGCGGGAGTTCTACAATCAGCTTGAGAGCAGAGTCTAGTCTAGAATTGGAATTCATCTTCAAGGTAAGGCAGCATAAGTGGCCTGGTTGCCTGAGAATCGCCCTGTACAATTAAATAGCAAATGCCCTGAGAATTTAGAGAAAAGTTCCCCCAACTTCTAGAAGAAGAAGTGGATAAAAATAGGATAAACTATAGGATTAAAAAAAATTTGTTTAATTGATGTATTAGGTGATTTACAATGTATTAATTTCTGCTGTACAGCAAAGTGATTCAGTTTTATATATATATATATATACTTATAAAACCACCCTGGTGGCTCAGACGGTAAAGAGTCTGCCTACAATGCGGGAGACCCGGGTTCAATCCCTGGGCTGTGAAGATCCCCTGGAGAAGGAAATGGCAACTCACTCCAGTATTCTTGCCTGGAAAATACCATGGACGGAGGAGCCTGGTAGGCTACAGTCCATGGGATCACAAAGAGTTGGACACGACGGAGCAGCTTCACACAGCTTCACATATACTTATACATTCTTTTCTATTATGGTTTATCCCAGGATATTGAATATCGTTCCCTGTGCTATACAGTAGGATTTCATTGTTTATCCATCTTATATGTAGTAGTTTGCATCTACTAACCCCAAACTCCTAGTCCATCCCTCCCTCACACCCTACCCACACCCCTGCTCTTGTCAACCAGGAGCTTGAACTACAGGATTTCTAAATTTTAAAAATTCCTTAATAAAAATTGTGTAGTACTGTTGTTGGTTAGCCGCTAAGTTGTGTCTAACTCTTTTGTGACCCCATGGACTGTAGCCTGCCAGGCTCCTCTGTCCATGGGATTTCCCATGCAAGAATACTGGAGTGGGTTGCCCTTTCCTTCTCCAGGGATCCTCCCTACCCAAGGACTGAACCCGCTTTTCCTGCTTGGCTGATGAATTCTTTACCAGTGAGCCACCAGGTTAGCCTGTCTAGTAAACTTAAACTACCCTTTTATTATGAGAACTTTTAAATTAGTCATCTCATCAAATTAGAAGATTCTAGACATAAATTTTCTCCAAACTATGCACTTTCTTTATATGCTGTTTTCTTTATCTGGCCCTCTTAATTCTACCCCTCTACCACTAGCCTTCAGTGTAAATCAGAAGCCTCCCAGATTAGCTTAGATGCGGTCTTGTAAATGAGTGTACAGCAATCTGAATATCTTCTTCACAGCACTTCTCCTATCTAAGTATTGGGGTAATTTTTTGTTTTGTGTTTGTCTCTCTAGGTAGACAGTAAGCTTCATGAAGACAAGGGCTATGTCTATCTAATTATGTGTCTGAAGCACACAGGCCACTCAAAAAATACTTGCTCAATGAATTTACATTTAGAAGTCATATACAAGAACTTAGGATCCCTGGTGGCTCAAATGGTAAAGAGCCTGCCTGCCATGCGGGAGACCTGAGTTCGATCCCTGGGTTGGGAAGATCCCCTGGAGAAGGAAATGGCAACCGGCTCCAGTATTCTTGGCTGGAAAATCCTGTGCACAGAGGAGCCTGGCGGGTTACAGTCCATGAGGTTGTAAAGAGTCAGACATGACTGAGCAACTGACATGAACAAAACAAGCACAAACAAATACAAGAACTTATTAGAGCCTCATTCAGACCTATTTACTGTTTAGATACAGTTCTAGTGGATTATTTCCTTTCCCAAAGCACCACGGGCTCAAGTAGTAAATTAGAAAAAAAAAGAAAGAAGAGAAGAATATAAAGAAGGGGTGAAAAAGGCCAACAAAGGAAGAAGGCAGAGCACCACAGAGCACCCCACTATGGGGAGCCATTATCAGGGGCAAGGTATTGCAGAGGGAACCTTTGTAAAATTTTGAAATCCTGTATTTAACATTGATAATTATAAATTTCAGTTTAAAAAATACGAGTAACACTATATTCCAGACTTGCTGCTTAAGGACAGTGAAAGAGTATATATTTTGAAAAGATTTTTGGGAATAAATTATCTAAAAGAGAGCTGATATCATAATAAAAGTAATAGCACCAAGTATAATGTGTTTTTAAGTTTATAAAGCACTTTTCTATACTTTATCTCATTTGATTTTCATAAAATACAGGAGAGGGCAAGCCACTGTTAGGAAAATTTGCTTATGTGGAACACTTAAGTTGATGAATAAAGCTGATGAATTAGGCACTACTGTAATTTTCACACTGAATATTATAAGTATTTAGATGCTGATTTTTTTCAGAAATTGTTGGAGATTTAAATATGATTTCAAAAATTTAAAAATCAAATGCTTTTTTTCAATAATGACTTACTGATAGACATTATATCTAAATTAAGTTACCTAAATCTTACAAGAGAGTTGCATAAATAATATAGAGTAGACCTTATAAATATGCAGCAGATGCAAATTTATAATTAATAATATTTTTTTAAGTAGATGTGTCTTGGACATTAACTTATAATTTTACATTAATTATGCCCCTGTATTTTGACAGTGCTTTTTGTAGAATGCTGAATTTTTATAAAACCCACACATACTCATATACAACCTCAAAATCATGCTTACTTTAAGGAATACTAGAAATGCAAAAATACACATTGTTTCTAAATGTTGCTAGTATCTAGAATTGCACTTATTATTTTTTTTCATTGAAATAAAGAAAATTGGCAACAGTATAAAAAGTACAAGGCATTTCAGAGATGATGAGGAGAACTTGTTGACAGACGAAAGGCAGTCCCAGGAAAGTTGTTTAGTCAATAGCAGGTGTTACATCGCAATATAAAATCATCTTTATATAAAATGCTTATTTTATGGTTCCTTCTACAGGAGATCAAAATTTAAATATATGCAGGAACATAATTAGAGGATTAATGGCCAAAGCCAATGCACGAAGGGAGAGGAAAAAAGATTTCCAGGAAAAAAAGTGCTATAAGCAGTTTTTTAATTACTGGGCTTTAAAAACAAACCTGTATTATAACAGCAATTGTTCTCTTATTGTGTGGGAAAGGTCACATTAAATAATTCCTCTCTGATTTTATCCACGTGACAGTATCCACCCAACCAGGGACAGGTTTTGCCTCTTTGAGTTGTCAGTGCTGTGATTATAGTGCAACCCTTTCTTTTGTTCTAAAGTTTTCCTAGTTTGAACAGGTAGTTAAATGCAAAAAATATCCAGTCATTTCTTTGTAATATCATAAAAGCCAGGTAGGTAACTTTGCATTTTACACTATTATATATAATAATGTGACTACTTTTTAGCTCTTTCACTTTCGTTTTTAGACTTCTCTTTCCAAATCTCACCTCGTAAACATTTTCTTCTCTTTCCAAGGATTCAGTATGTACTTTCTATAAGCAGAGACTTGCTTTCTGCCACAATTAGAGGAGCATTCAAATACAATCCCTGTATTAGGTCCAGTTTAATGAGATATTATAGGGTGGTTGACTATAAAGCCAATAGCTAGCCACAGTCCTTGTGGGTTAGTTTGAACCAAGAGTGGATTCAATGCTTCTGGTCTTAAGCATGGTGAAACTTTCCAACAGCTTCCAAATATTCTTTTTGGTCACAAATAGTGAACTGTTTCAACTCCAACCAGTTTATCATATGTATTATTCATGGGTCATCATAGGAGCCGCCAAACAGATTATCATGTTTACATCAGACCTCCTTAGAGAGAGGAATTCTTTAATAGTTGAACTAGCAGGGTCAGTCAATACAGAGATGCCTGCGGGTGACTAAATAATAAATAAATAAATAAAATAAAAGAAGAAGAAATGAAATCAAACACTGAGAGTTTAATGATGTCCTTCAGCAGTTACTAATCAATATGTTTCTATCTCTTGCCGAAAAGGTTATATTAAGGTTTCATCGTTTTGGCAGATTTATTTATTTATTTATATAAGAGTGAGGAGATGCAGGGGGCATGGAAAAGTGCAGCACCCATAGAAACCATTTCACTGGAGTTGACAAACCTTACAAATGTCTCTTTGTGGTATTGCATCATTTTAGCAATTTGGTCTTTTTTGGTAAACTCAGTGCCACATGGAGTCATCGTGTTGTTTCTGTTGGAAATAAATGTACTTTATCAGGTGTTGTGACATGCAGTAGTATTTTCTTTCCTCAAGAGTCTCATTTCAAAATAAATTGATTTAAAAAGACACATTACATTTTACATACTTTTACATACACATTACATACTGCAAAGAGGTAGCATTACTGGGTGGTGCTTGCTTATTTGTTTAAGGATTTTTTTCACAATCTTGCCTTACTTAGCCCAGTCATTCAGCATTAGGAAGGAAAATTTTATTTTCTAGCTGGAAAGAAAAGCATGAGTTAACAGGTGAGGTCATTATTCACAGGAATTCTTTTCTTTCCGTTCAGCTGACTTTATTATGTGTCATAAGGAGAGTTACACAGAACCACTCAAGAGGATCACAGTGGTGTCCTGGAGGTTACTGACATAAACTGGATTCTCTGCAGGTTCGTAAAGGAAAGAGTTAGTCATGGTATCCTAGAAAAGGAAGGTACCTTAACATCTCCATGTAGAGGACTCCCTGCATTGTTGTTAATGTTGGGGGTTTCTAGATATGGTGTCTCATTCAGAGATTTATGATTTATAACATCTAGATTTTCTCATACATAGATATTGTGACATTTAATTAATATACTTCTCAAAGGAAATATCAACCTCTATTTCTAGACTAACATCCATAGAAGTGAAAGGAACAATGTTGACTCTGGCTAACTCATTCCAATGACAAACACAATTGTATGGAAAATGACATTTTAAAACTGGAGTTGGCATCAGTAATACCTTCCTGAGAATGCCCTGCTTATATTGCTTAATAAGCAATGAAGTGCATCTCAGTTTAGATATTAATTTATTTATAGAGAATTATAAAAAAATCAAATGTTTTATCATCTACATAGAAAACACATAAGTATCAAGTTTTCAAAAACTAGTACTTATATAGTTAGATTTTTTCCCTGTGATATCCAGGTACTTATGGTTTTCATATAATGCATCTTCGCATGTCCTTTACCCAGAATGGTCTTCATGAACAATGAACTGTGTTTACTTAGTAAAATCTACTTGTTATTGAAGATTCAGTTTATCCATCTATCTCTGAAGATTTTTCTTATAATCCCGTATAGTCATTTTCTTTCTCTTCTCACAGAGAATCACTTTCTTCTCTGTGTCATCCCTGAGACTTAATTACCCTTTCTTGTTGTCTGAGCCACACAGTATTTATTTTAATTATTTCTTTACACACCTCCCCTCTCTGACTATGATATCCTTCTGGGAGGTACAATGTCAGATTCATTTTTTATTATATTCTCAGCATATCAAGTTGAGTACCTTGTACATCAGAGTGACTAAATAAGTTTACACAAAACAAATGAATATGACCTAAACACCATGCTTATTGTATCAGTTTCAGTCTGAAATTCTACCCAAATAAACATTAGACAAATCAAATTAATTTAGGCATAGACAGAATATTTATAGATACCCTAAGACAGTAGAGAGACAGAGACAAAATGATAATGAAATAATATCATTCATAGACTAAAATAAAGTACTTTCTTAAATTGTCTCAATTATTTGTGTCCTCAGAAAGCTTTTCAGATTTCGAAGATTTAGTGTATGTTCTTTTTCAATCACTCTCTAGTAAGCAAGGCAATCACTGAGAAATTTCTTGAATCTATGCCTGGTTAGTGAAGCTCTTGAGAACTGAAAGAATTTGATTCACAAAAAAGGTTTGGTACCATTCATGAACTGCATATTCTAATCACTACATGCTGTTTTTTAAAAAAATGGGCACTGATTATTTCAGAAAAAGCACATCAACATTATGTTAGTGAAATTGGAGTCGAATTATGGGTTTCTTTGCTTGGAAGTTTTTTTTTTTAATTGCTTTTCTGAAGGGGTACACACATATGTGCAGATCTTAGTATATCTTAAGCTTTAAGAATATGAGAACAATAGTTTAATTATAAATCTGGGGTGTTGCCTTACTCCATTCCTTACTATGTCATATATTTTATAAAATATATGTTACAATATGAAGAACAGTCATCCTTTCATTTGTTCCCTTGATAAATATTTCCTTGAGTGTTGATTATAAGTCATCATGTTGGGCACTGTGGAGAATACAAAGATTTCCTAAATATGGAGAATTTAGAAATAAAAGTAAATGAGTAAAAAGGAAAAAAAGATCCTTAACAATACAATATTTTCCTTTGGCAATTGAGATATATTATAACCTGCATCATGCTTAAGGCAAGGTATAGAGGTTACCAATGATCCTTTTAGCTTTGTGAATGTATGATAACTTCAATCAAAGGTGGACATCCTTCTTTCCCCCTTCAAAAACCAAAACCATATTAAACAACATTTATCCATCAAATTTATCTGCCATACTTAAAAATATCTGTAAGTCATATACAGAAAGTACCATGAGAATAATGAGTCAATTCTTTAAAAACATTTTCTCTTCCATCATCATGCTTCTAAACTTGACTTTTAATAGGATAGCCAGCAAATGCCTGAAGCCCACAAATGGAGTGTTTAACAACCAAATGTTACCACTTGCTCATGTCCTCTTGAAATCAATCAGGCCTAACCTAACAAAATGACCAAATACAGTGATTAGTTATGAAGACTCAGACCAATGTATGATTACTAAATGACATGGAGGTGATTTTGCCATCAATATTTGAAGAATGATTAACAGACTGTGTTTCTTTTTTTCTATATTTTTTCACATTTAAGTAATGCTTATCTGTTAGTTATTCATACAGGTATTCATTATGCACAGATGATGAGAAGATACACAATGGGGAGTGGGGATGGGTATGGAGGTGTTATCCTGTTGTTTTAAATCTACTAGACCAGTATATGGTGATTATCTAGGGTGACCATATAATTTATTATTAAAACGCAGTGCTTTTCAAGTAAAACAGAATGCTATTTTTAATGATGCCAGACAATTGGAATAAACTGGGACTATCCCAGCCATACTGAGATGTATGCCCAACCTATGACTATTTAGACATAAGGAAAAGGCAACCCACTCCAGTACTCTTGCCTGGAAAATCCCATGGACAGAGAAGACTGGTTTGCTATAGTCCATAGGGTTGCAAAGAGTCAGACACGACTGAACGACTTCATACTCATACTGTAGACAATTTTAAAGGAGTTAAGACAGATCAGAAAAGTCAGTTATAATTTCCTAGGGAGGATATATGGAAATACATAAAATATTCAAGCTTTACTATCGTATTTTCAAAATCTGTGTAGCAATAAAACAAGTGAAAGAAAGGGCATTAAGAGTCTTAGAACATACAGAATTAAACACAGTGTTTGAAACAGAACAAAGGAAAATACAAAAAAGTAAAACAAAAGAAAAATGCATCTTTCTGACTCGAAAACTTTTAGCCCTTGATGATTTGCTAACATTTTCGAAAATCCTCCCCAGAATCCTATAACTTTACTCTGGACTCCCCTATATACTGAATAGTAATTGTTTACCTGTGTTCTATACTAGACTTCATGTCTTGAGAGATGCAACTTTATCTATCATTAAACTTCACAGTGTCTGACCCAAAGTAGGTATTCAATAAATATACTTATATATTTTTTTTTTACCAAGCATTAATATTGATGACAAACCTCAGGAAATGGAATAAGACATATGTTTTCCTTTTTTCAAAGATCCTTTTTACACTAAGAGTTGGGAAAAGAAACTTATAAGAACTAAAAGTTCTATAAATTTTCACCATGGGATACATCTCCACGGGGACACAGGAAGAAATGGTTTGGAAATTGAGTGTGGATGTGGCTCTGTGCAAATCATCTACTTAACTTTGAGAGATATTAGATCAGTTGGTGAGAAGACAGCACTAGTAAGGGTAAGAGTGCAGGCTTTATTAGCTTTATACAGAAAAAAACTGCCCGAGTCACAGATGGTACCTCTAAGCTCAAAGAATTCCCTTGGGTCACAAAAAGAGTGTGGATTACTCAGTACAACTTATTAATAGTTGGAAAAACAAGCAGTGATGGTAGACCTAATATACAAAAGATAGCATGCTTTTACTTCGCAGAGGGCTAAAACAAATTGAACCCATCAAACAACTGTAAACTTAGGAAGTATACTTCTGTCATCTGTCCCCCTTCACACTGCAACTCTAAAATGACCATAGTTAGGAGAGAAAATAAATACAAATTCTTAGAATATATCCAATTCATTACTAGAATCTCTATGTGGGAGGAAGAAAATATGGCTATGTGGTATTGGTAATAGACTGTCAAAAGGGCAAAAATCAATCTGAAAATCACTGGTAGTGATCACATTAGGCATTTGTAGGGTAATAGATTCTGAAAATATTTGTGTATTGAAATAATGGTTTTCTTTGCAGAAATATGCTTTCTCACACACCAACAGCATTTCATTGTATGTGAAACTCTGCTTTTCCAATAAACATTGATTCATGGCTCACTACATAAATTAATACCAGAAAAAGAAAGTAATTTAGAAATAATTTTGATACATTTTGTTAAATTCAGTTATGAGAATTTGATTAGAATGTTGTAAACCAGTCAGATGCACTGACAGAAAATGTAATGATGAAGGTAGTGGTGATATGTAACAACCATCTACAAGTCACTTGGCAATCATGATAGCTATTGAGAGTCCTTCCACACACAACAATGTTCTAGCGTTATAGATGTTGCACATCTTATGGTAACTCATTTTCTAAATGAAGGTACTCTGAATAGGTTGATAAAAGGAGTGAATTATTTTGTCTGTCTTCTTGAATAAGAATGGACTCCAGATCTTAGAAACTGAAAACCTAGATAGGAAAGAAACTTTATACTAAACTGCTTTACAGAATACTTCCCTTCTGAGTTCAAGGTTTACTTCTTTCATCATTGGTATGCTCTTTTGGGGAAAGATAAAGCAAATACTTATCACTACCTTCTCAAAACTGTAACTAGTAGGTGTTCAATAAGGAAGTTTCATATTCAGTTCAGTGCAGTCGCTCAGTAGCGTCTGACTCTTTGCGACTCTATGGACTGCAGCACACCAGGTTTCCTTGTCCTTCACCATCTCCTGGAGTTTGCTCAAACTCAGGTCCATTGAGTAGGTGAAGCCATCCAACCATCTCATCCTCTGTCATCACCTTCTCCTCCTGCCTTCAATCTTTCCCAGCATCAGGATCTTTTCCAATGAGTCAGCTCTTTGTATCAGGTGGTCAAAGTATTGGAGCTTCAGCTTCAGCTTCAGTATCAGTCCTTCCAGTAAATATTCAGGGTTGATTTCCTTTGGGATTGAATGGTTTGATCTCCTTGCAGTCCTAGGGACTCTTGAGTCTTTTCCAACACCATAGTTCAAAAGCATCAATTCTTCGGCACACGGCCTTCTTTAGAGTTTATGTTGGAGCCTTGAATTTCTGTCTTTTTTCCTGATAAAAAGCGCGTAGCTCTGTGAACATTTTAAAATCACATAGGTTATGTGGCAAAATGTCTCAGAATGCTACTCTTTAGTACCTATTGCCAAAGACGATTCACAGGTTAATATAACTGGCGTTTCCTCAGAAAACGTTGTGAGAGATAGTGTAGTCAAAAGAACATCAGCTCACTTTGTTTGAAAGACAGAATTTCTGTCTGTATGCCAAATTCTGGCATACAAAATTGAATCCTAAGAACACTGTTTGGAGATGTGGCTATGTCCATTATAGAGGTGAGATTCAGAAAGATGAAATATCTTTTCAAGGTCACAGAGCTAGTTAGCAAGAGAGAGGGATTTGCATTTTGGTCCATCACATTCAGAATCGGAGCCAGGGACATCTAAGTTTGAACTCTCCTCCTGTCACTTTCTGGCTGTGAAACTGGGGCTGATTTCTTAACTTCAGCAAGGTAGGTCTCCACTCAAGTATCTTTAAAATGGAGAGAGTGCCTACCTCCCATACCATCCAAAGGTTAAATATTTGAGACAGGATATGTTAACACGCTGCACAGGAAGTCTTCCCTCTGTGACCTGCCTTGAATGAGCACTCTCCTGAGGCCCTAAGCTAGCTGCTGCAGAAGACACACTATTAGATCCTCTCCTCCCACAATGTTGGGGATACAGTGGGAGAGAGAAGACAATAACGTATTAATGGATGTTTTTAGACATTTACTGCAATATGTGAAACAAATAAAAAGGTGATACTCTGTTTAAAGAGGTGTGGGTGTGTGTAAAGAGGGAACCAGTCCACCCACTCAGCCTTTCCCAGCTGCCCCTGGCCTCCTGGACTGCTGCCTCCTTTGACCCTGGGGCTCTGAAAACAATCATTAGGCGAGATGGTCTCTGGAGGACTTTCAAACATAAAAGCCTAGTTTCTGCTGTATGTCCACAAATATCTGTCCTAAAAGGATAACTATAAGAACTTTCATAACATATATGGCCATTCAACTCAGACAGATCAGAGTTGCTTCAAGCACGGTGTCACAGAAAAAGGTGGTCTTTCACAAGAATGGATAAGACTTTAAGAGGCTGAGATCATCACTGAAGAGGAAGGAGAGGAATGAAATGCATTTTAATGGGGATGTATCAGGAGGAAAGGCAAAATAAGACAAAAGAAAGGAAAAAAAAATACAAAGCATCTTTAAGATGTGTGACTGACTGAACCGGAGCTTCAGGTGCAGATGAATAGGAAGTAGGAGAGAAGAGACTAGAAACTGGAGGAAATAAAGGACTATGTGAAGACATGGGTTTGGGAGCCAGACAGATGTGGGGTTGAGTTCTCATTCTGACAATCACTAGTTGAGTGCACAGGGGGAACTGATTTAACCTCTACAGCCTTAGCGTCCTCTTCTGAAAAATGGAGCTGTGTATATTATACTATTACTACTAAATAAAAGAATATGATAACATTACTGAGCACTTACTCTGTGCCAAGCATATTTCTAAGCATTTGAAAGGTGTGAACACAGTCTTCACAGCAACCCTGTGAGAAAGATACAGTCGCTGTCACAATGCTGCAGATGAGGAGACTGAGAGCAGACAGGGTGGCAAACCTGTCTAACAAGTCACTTGTCACACAGTTAATAAGAAGGGGATTGGAATCCAGACATTCTTGTTCTGGAATTCATCTCATTATTAGGGGTTTAGCCATCCATCCCATATAGTATGATGAGAATTAAATGAGATAACACTCACAATATGTCAGTGATGGAGTTTAGGACCTGCTACCCCCAAATGTGGTACCTTGGGGTAGGAATGTCTCTAGCCACAGGAGCTTGAAAAAATGGCAGAAGCAAGGAGGTCAGAATCCTCCCCTCACCCCCTGTTTTTTTGAATAGATCATAAAACTTTCATGCGAGAGGTGCCCTCCTTGGGCCTAGAGGAAAGGAGTATCCTTATCTCAGAAAGAAAACGGGACACCAAGAACTCTACATGTAAGGCTTGCTAGGCTTCCCCTAGTTTACTACAGTCACCTCAACTCATAATTTTAGATGATCACTCTTCATTAAACTTAGAAAAAAGCTTACTAAGGTTTCTTTTCTTAGATCTTCATTTTGTTATGAAGGTTCCTATGTCATATAAAACTTATGTTAAATAAGTATCAGGAATGGAGTAAGGGTATAACTGAATAAATCTTAGCCTGGAAAAGGAGAGGAAGAGTTTGAAGCCCAGGCATATGAATGCTCTTGAATTCAATACTTAAGAGTAGTTTTGATGTTTCTCAATTGACAATTTTTAATTAAATGTGGGGTTGCAATAGACTTGTGGTATATCAGAAATGTGATTTAGAAATTTTCAGCTTTTAGGATATACCAGCTTATAAAGCGAGAATTGTAGATCATTTAAGCTTTTATTTTGATAGTCATTAAATGGTCCCAAACAAAGGTGTTGGCAGTGGAGATGGAAAGGAGGAAACAAAAATGTTAAAGCTATTGCAGACACTGAGATGGAAGGTGGAGCAAACAAAAGATGACTCAGGGTTTCGAGGCTGGGTGACTGGGAGAAAGCTGCTGATGCCATTAACAGAAACCAGGGAAAGAAGCTGGACCTTGAAGGAAAAAAAATGATGATTGCAGTTTTTACAGATTGAGTTTGAAGTGATGACAAATCATTCAGATGGAGATACACAGTAGAGAAATCAGTTTTGGAGGAACTCAGCTCTATTTAACAAATAAACAACAGCATGTAAACATTTATTCTTAGGACATCTTTTTTGATTAAACATTTTGAGCACATTCTCATTTTACATATAAAAGTGTGTACATATATGTGTGTGTGTGTTTATAAATTTCATACAAGTTTTTACATTATAAAATATACACATAGAAAATAATAAATAGAAATAGAAATTCTAATATTTTCCTATGCCTCCATGGATGCTTTTGAGCACCTTCTGGTAGGCAGGTACACTATCTCAGAGACCACTGAAATATTTTAGATAGTTCCTTCTCCAGTGGTGAGAAGGAACCTAAATGCTTTTGCACTGAACAAAATGACCTTCTATTGCTTTTTTCCCTATGAATGAAAATTTCCTCTTTTCAGATCTCTTAACATTGTGCACAGGAGGAAAGGGACTAAAGATTTCATTGTGCTGTAAGCTGTCACATGTATGCATTAAAGTCTACATATAAGGATGTTCAATGTAACATTGTTAATAAAGGTGAAAATAACCTAAAAGTCCATAAGAAAAGAGAAGATAATACAAATTATGGTACATATTATTTTATGAAATGAAGAGTTCAGATAAATCTGTAAGTACTAGAAGGAAGGGGATCTCGAAAACATATCGTTAAGGTAAAATATGTTTCTATAGAGACAATATCTTATAACAAATACCTGTGATGTATGAAGTACTTTCAATATACTTTTAAGTGTATATGAAGGGGCTTCCCTGATGGCTCAATGGTAAAGAATCCACCTGCTAAGCAGGAGACGTGGGTCTCAAGCAGGAGATGAGGGTCAGGGTCAGAGTCAGAGTTAGGAAAATCTCCTGTGNCTTGGTCATTTTAGGTCCATTTGCAGTAAATAGCCACTGGAGGGCTTAAAGTGGGAAAATGATCGGATATAATTAAGTTTTAGAAAGAGAGCTGTGTGGATTTTTTGTTTTGTTTGTTTTGGGGTTTCTGTTTGTTTTGGTTTTTGTGGACAGTTGCATGACGAGAAGTCAAGACAAGAGGTGGGAAGATTAAGATAAAGACTATTTCAGTAGTTCAGGCAAAAGATCATAGTCAATTAAGTTTAATGCTTGATTACTAGTCTTCATCTTAGTGCCTAAGCAGTGTTTGACAAAACTGACCACTTCTTTTTGAAACGCTTTCTTGACTTGGCTTCCTGAAGCTTTTGTTGGTTCTCCTACTACCTCTTTGGGACTCTGTCTCCACTCTTATAGAGTGCTCCTGGGCTCAGTTCTGGGACATTTTTCCTTATCTTTAGATACCACTTAGATGACCCACCCATAAATCTTTCAAATGTATATTTGTAGTCCAGACTTTCTTTCTCATTATGTTACTACCAACTTCATTGTCTTTTGAGGGTCTAATTGACCTCTCAAGCCTAAGATGTAAAAAACTGAACCCTTGACTCTCCTCACCTCTGCAAATGGTGGTGGGGATTAAAAGTGTAGTGGAGGAGCTGGTGAAACTGATTGGTTCATGAAACATTTTGGAGGTAGAACCAAGAAGTATTAATGATGGATTGGATGTGAGGATGAGAAGGAATCTAAGACACCAAATCGGTTTTGATGATGGTGCTATTTACTGAAATGGAAGGTATAAATTTGACAGGGAAAATCAGTGGTTCTGTTCTGACTGTAATGTTTGATAAGTGTGTTAAGCATTCAGATAGGATGTATGAGGTAATTGAATGCTCCATCTAAAGGAGAGATTCCTTCACTTGCCATCCATATTTAAAAAGCCAAAAGAGGATCTTACAAAGATGTAGCCCAAATAACAGCTCTGTGTTTCTCTCTGCATATTGTGACTGCAGAGTTGAAGAACAATTGTCTAACCATTAAACAATGAGGAAAGAGTAGACAATGATATAGACTAATAAATACTCCTCTGCAGTAGATCTTAAAACATTCTCAGGCCGTTTAGCAGCCTTAAACATGAGGCAAATATTATCAAGTAGATTTTGATATAAAAAATCTATTATATCCAAGTCAGTCTTTTTAAAAGCCTCTGCTCAGCTTCCTCCAAAGACTTCCATTTCACTTAGAATGAAAGTCCTGCCTATGTCTGACCTGGTTGTCACTAATCTCAGTCCCTGCCCACCTGTCCTCCTAACACATAACTCTTGCATACTCAGCTCCACCCACAGTGGCCACCGTACTCCACCATAAACACGCCCAACTGCCCCCTAGTGGCCTTTCCTTCGTTCCTTCTCTCTGCCTGGAGGCTTCTTCCTCCTAGCTGTGTGTCTGGCTTCCTCCTTAGTCTCTTTCTCAAATGTTTTCTACATAGGAGACCCTCCTTAGACTGTCCTATGTGGGATAGCAGATTCTGTTGTTATGTATCCTTTTATTTTGATTATACTTCTTCATAATTTTCACCACTACTTGAACTTAGTTTAAGTATTTATTTGCTTGCTATCTGTCTCTCTTATTCCACTGACCACAAGAAAAAATGTACTCGTGATTGGCACCACAGGCTTGAAGATCACCTTCCACCTGAGGGGGAGTTACCAGAGTGTGCTCTGTTGGCCTATGGGGCTGGGTAGGATGAAGTACGGCCAGAGGAGATTGCAGAAGAACTGCCAGAAGCCCTTCAAAAGCCGACCAGGTTCCTCTGTCCATAGAATTTTCCAGGCAAGAATACTAGAGTAGGTATCTATTCTTTTCTCCAGGGGATCTTCCCGCCCCAGGGATTGAACCTGGGGGTCCTCCTACATCACAGGCAGACTGTTTACTATCTGAGCCACCACAGAACCCCTATTAGGATGTAGGTGTCAAAAGGCCAGGAGCTTTACATGGTCTGTTTTATTTAATGCTGTATCCCCAGATCCTAGCACACAGCCTGACACATAAGAGGTGCTTGGTAAGAATGTAATTGAATAAATGAACTAATTATTCTTTTTAAAAATGTATGTATTCACATGTTTCTCATGCGGCTATTGGGCGTTACAGAATGCCAGGTAAGAAATATTTGATAGGCAGGAGAAATTTTCTGTGATAGGATATCTCAGAGTGAACAGTCTTAGAGCCTAGATTTAAACGTCTAGGCTGACAAGCCCTACAATCAGCATCAAGCAAATTTCTCAAAATTTAGCTGGTCTCCAGCTATTTTGGGAAAGAGCCATTTCCCAGTCATTCAGAGAAGGAACTCCAGTGTCTGATTCAGGGGTGGGAGTTGGGAGGAAGGAAGTTAGAATAACAGTAATCATAATGTGTAGATTACTGAGACTGGATTCCAGGTAAAACAGAACAATCAAGGGCATAATGACAGAACTCGGGTATAACTTAGACCATTGTTTCTCAGACTTGTAGATTAGAATTAATTAGGTGGGGAAGAGAGTTTAAAAACTCTTTTTTATGAGGTTTTCCCCCATTCAATTAAAGTGATTCCAAGCTACAGACAACTTTGAAAATCAGTGTACTAGAAGTTGCTTTTCAAAGTGTGGTCCCCAGAGTAACACCTCTGGCATTACCCAAAACTTGTTAGAAATGCAGAATTGCAGGCTCCATACCTACCCACCAATCAAAATATGCATTTCGATAAGATCTGGGTGATATGTTGAGAAGTACTAATATAAATTGCAAGGTAAGAACTAGGCAGGACAGAAAGTCATTAATCCTTAATTCTCTGAAATGAATCAGAGAATCATAAATCTACCTACTTTCACAATGTATGTATGCTTTCTGATTTGGGTCAGAACTAGATCCAGAACCTGGGAGCAGATGTGGGAGTAGAGGGCATTCAAATGAAGGGCAGATGGCCTTGTCTCCTGGGAGAGTTCATTTAATACACTAGGGAACCAGGCTGGGTTTAAATCCAGTACATGATAAATGGTAGGAGATAGGACTGGAAAGATAGGTTGGTTCTAGACTGTAAATGAGTCACAAATAATGATGGTGTTTGAGCAGGTGAATAACGTGATAAAATCAATATTTAGGATGCAAATTGACCAGGTACTTCTGATGTACTCCTAAATAAAACAATAATGAGGTGAGAATAGTACAAGAATAAGTGGAATTTTTTCAGTTATTCGATATTAATGTATGTTTTAAAATCAAAATTAGGTTGTATAGCTTATTATTTTAATCATCCAAACATTAAAAAAATCATCTAAAATTAGGAGAACATGTAATATCAAACATGATTAGAAATTGTTTTGCTTGGTTAACTTTGTAAAGATTCTGCTAAACTCTTTTCTTTAGAAATATAGTTTTTTCCCCACATCAATGGCATAGTTGACATCTTTTCTTTGCTACTTCTTATAATTATTCTTACAATTGCAAACTTTAAAGTTGTAATACACTTTATATATTGTAAAAAAGTATTGGTATATTCAAAAATTTCTCTAGGCTGCCAATCAAGCCCAATATATGCCTTCACATTTATGTCACCTCATTTTAAATGCATATTTTGGTTTCATTGTGAAGATTTAAGAAAATGTAGGAAAACTAACAAGTGAAAGAAAGTAAGGATCATCCAAGTAATCTGATTTGTGGTGGAAATGGCTCCCTTGCCTATTACAAATTATTCAATCATATGTATTTTATATTTTTAAAAATTGCAATTGGGCTTTGCCCTACTAAACTATAATTTCTATGAGCTAAGGTGAAATTCCAGGGCTCAACTGTATTCTTGACATGGAGTGGGAACTCAATATATATATCTTGAATAAATGAATGAATATCAGCTTTTAGTCTGGCTTGCCACTGTCCCCTTCTTTGGAGGGGGATTGTCCTTAAGCGAGCTTCCTTCCTGGAGAAAGCGGGGAGTTTAGACTTCTAGAATTACACCGTTGCCTTGCTTTCTCTGCACTGTCTTATTCTGCTCGCTTCCCTTTCTGTAAGTGTCTCCTAAAGCACTCTCAATATATCATTTGTACTTGGACTCTACTTCTAGGAATCTCGCCTAAGATGTTACATTGTATGTATAATTATTAAATATTAAAATACATGTGCATGTGTATATATGTATGTATGCATGCATGTACACACACAAAATTTTCTGAAATTTGTATCCTGTCCTATATAAAGAAGTTGCTGTTGTTGCTTAGTTGCTACGTCAAGTCTGACTTTTTGTGACCCATGCACAGTTGCCCGCCAGGCTCCTATGTCTTTGGGATTTCCCAGGCATGAATACTGGAGTATTTCTCCAGGGGATCTTCCTGAACCAGGGATCAAACCTATGTCTCTTGCATTGCAGGAAGTCCATATTAAGTGCATTTTACATATTGATCTAATATAAAATATGAATGAAAATATACATACTTACACACATACACATCTTTATTCATTTGATGACAAATATCTATCTATTGCCAATTATGTGCCAACCTGTATTCTCTGTTCTATTTGATGGAGAAACAACAGTGAATATTGGGCTTACATTCATAACACAAAACTGAACTTTACAACTATGCAGACTGATACATAGTATTTTACTTTAATATTTTCTTCTACAATCTATTGTATTCTATTTCTTAAAAAAAAAATGCTGTTCATGACTAACTAAATTGATTTAACACTGTACTTGAGAATTGTAACCATCAGTTTGAAAATACTGCCTCAGTGTAAGATCTCATTTTATGATATAAGGATGTTTTTGTTAATACCTCCAGGCATTTAATATGATATAATATTTAATACCAAGGAAAACTATATAACTGGCATTTGCATGGTCTTCTTATCTTCTTCCTTGAAGGCTTATGTGAGTCAACCTTTATTTTTTTATTAATATTTCTTTTCAAAATACCCTTTTCATCTTTTTCAACTAGAAATCAGTAAATGAAGCTTTTGCCCTATGTCTAAACTGTCAAGGTCTCTAAGAGAAAATGTGCTTTAAAAAAGTAGGAGTTAATGGTCACTCTTGCACCATAAATTCTACTGGCAGATATTCTACTAGCTAGTTGATAAAAGGATGACTTTCTCCTTGAAAACTCTAATGAGACCTGGGAATAATATACAATCTGTGATTCAGGTACTATACTCAATGTAAGAGCTTTTAAACAACCTTAAAAGTCATCTAAAATAAATCACATCATTTCTTGTTATTTCTTAGAGAAGTAAAGATATCTAATATTGATACAAGTCATAAATATTTGTGAAGTAAAGCAACTTTAGTTTTTGAGCCTAAAAAAAATTCATTTTCTTCTTGAGAAGAAGTTGTGACATATGTTTGCTATTTGATTGATTTACAAGTGAGGAAGTACTGTGTTATCTGCAAATATTCTTCCTAGAGAGAAACTTGGAAAGGCCAGGGCTGAAGCAGTTGTGAGTGGTGGAAGGTAAACATTCACCCAAACATGAACTGGTTTTAAATACTAATACTATAAATAGGTGGCAGAGGCCTTGCTTATGAATTTCAATTTCCTTTTGGTAAAATGGGATAATAACTCTAACTTCTCAGACTTGTGAGAAAAACAATATGACAATACACTGAATATCTGGCTTATTATCACCCGGTAGCCACTCAATAAATGTTGATTTATTTCAATCAAGATTCATCAAGAGGGGACATTTAGCTAAGTGTCCTAGCCTGGTGAGAGAAGTTCATGTGAAAATTGTCTGATTGTTTAACACACCCATTGGGACTTACACATTCAAATGGGAGCTCTGAAAGGCCACATGGGAAGTGCAATGATGATGTCGTTATTCCCAGAATCTTTAAAACTCAGCTTTGGAATTGCCCTCAGAATAAATCTCACTTTACAGTCACATTTTATGATTGATATTATTCAACATTTATCCAGCTGGATCTCTAACTTTCTTATTAGGGTTAGACCTCCATAATTTGGTGGTTCTAAAAGTACAATTTGACTTTGAAAGTTTAAGCTATTTAAAAAATATGATGCAGGACTTCAAGGCAACATTGAAAGAAAAACTCCAAAAATACTGTTATTCACTCCAAATAGCATGATTGTTAAATGATTGCCCTGACTTGCGAGAAGCCAATAAGATACAAATTACTGACGGCGAATCTCATCAACTAGCCAAGGATGGCTTCCAGCTTCTCAAGGATCAGATCACAGCTGTGGGCCAGAGCCAGGACTGAGGAATCTTGTGGTTCACTGAGACTGAGAGATTGGAGTTGGAGGCTTGGGAGCTTGTGAAAATCTGGAGCTTCAGGGGATCTCCCAAGGCTCTGTGCCTTAATTAGATCTAGCTGATCTTATAGTTCTGATCTGGTGTGATATCTCTATCCTATCATTTCAAATTTGCTCTTACTTCTCAGAGTTTGCTTTTACTCAGAATGAGACAGTTCCACAAGGATCACAGGAAAAGGTATTAAACCTTTCTGATTCACAGATCCTCATATGGAAAATGGAAGTAAATATAGTACNTTCTGATCCAATTTAAGTTTTCATGTCATGAGTACTAGTTTGCTTATTTTTGTGTTTGCATTGAGCACATAGATCCATGTACTATTTTTGGCATCAAAGAGGCTTGGCTTTTACTCTTGTTACCACTCAAAGATTTCTTATTTAGAAGGATCAGCAAGACCCAGGCCTTGGATAACACCCATGAGATGCAAAGGAAGAAGGCTTGCTGCTCTAGGTTGGAAAAGACTCACAGTCTAGGGTCAGTCTCTTTACTTCTCTGGATTTTAGTTTTCTCAACTATACACGGCATTCCCCAGTGTTAGTCTGTGGGAAGCCAGTGTATGGAAAGCCAGCAGCATCACCTGGGAAATACTTGATAAATATTGATTTCTGGGCCCCACTCATAGGGATTTGGATTTTGCAGGTTTAAGGCAAGTGTTGGTGAAAGTTCCCTAGGTGATTTTGCTGCGGTGAATCTTTGTATAGCACTGGACTAAATGATTTTAAGCTAAGAGATATTGCCATTTGTTACCTAGGCTCACTTCTTGGAGGCTCAGGAGAATATATTTTTGTTAAAATTTGTACATTTTACATATCAAAGTCTTGTCAAATGAGGGTCTTGCATGCAGTAGGCTCAGTGAGTAGGCTTCACATTTATTCCATTCACAAATAAGGCCTGTGTTATTTGAAATCTTTTTTAAGATTTGTTTGTTTTGTCTTTTATTTTCGGCTATACTGGGTCTTCATTGCTGCACGTGAGCTTTCTCTCGTTGTGGCGAGTGGGGACTACGCTTCACTGTGGTAGGCTGGCTTATTGTCTTGGCCTCTTGTTGCAGAGCACTGGCTCTGGGCACTCAGGATTCAGTAGCTGTGGTGAATGGGTTCAGTACTTGCAATACATGGGCTCTAGAGCAAGGGCTCAGTAGTTGTGGCTCATGGATTTAGTTGCTCCACTAAATAGTTGCATGGGAGATCTTTCTGGAGCAGGGATTGAACCCATGTTCCCGCATTGACAGGCAGATTTTTAACCACTGGACCACCAGGGAAGCCCTGAAATGTCTTTTTTTTAAAAAAAATAGTAGTAAAATAACAGCAAACCATACAGTATGGTAAACATCATACAGTAGCTTTACTAAGCTTAATTTTTTTTCACATACTGTATTCAATATTCACTTTTACAAATGAGAGAACTGAGGCTTCCAGATTGTCCAGAATCATAGTGTCAGTCAGGAGCATAGCCACACTTTGATGTCATATTATCTGAATCTGAAGGCCATGTTACATTCAGTTCCTCGATAATTGCCTTGTAGTCTATGACTACTACAGTAGGGCTTCTAGTCTTTATATGAAACAGAACTATATTTTAATTTCACAAAGCTTTTAGATTCTTAAGAAGGGTAGGATTTTCTATTGTAAGATCATTGAAAGGAGTAGATAGTATAATGCTGCTGATTGCCTTAGTATGCCATTTACACAAACTAGAAAAAAAAATGTGCTAGGCTCAGCGGAAGAAAATGATTTGAGAATCACTGGTTTAAAATGTGTGACCTTACAGGTAGATCCTGATCTACATGTTGAGGATCTCATTCTATGCTATTGATTCCACTTCCAACACACTCCCTCAAAGATCTCATTTCCTTCTTGGTCTTCCCTATTTTAATAAGTGGTACCACAAACAACCTAGTTACGCAAGCCCCCAAACTAAGGATTTGATTCCTTTTACTCTGACCCTGCTTCCTAATTCTTATTTATCAATAAGTCCGATTGGTTTTATGTCCAAATTCAGCAAAAAAATTTCCATTTTTCTCTTCTTCTTCCCTCCATCTTCCCTAATATCACCTAAAATTAGATTCCCCATAATCTCTTATAAACTGCAATAGCCTCCTAAGTGGTCTCACAGATTCTTCTCTTGCACCCCTGTAATCCATTCTTCTCACTCAGCAGAGACCTCTTTTAAAATGTAAATCCCATTTCACTCTCCTACTTAAAACTCTGCAAAGAATTCCCATTTCATTTGGAATAAAATTCAAACTTGGTTAAGGCCTTTGCAATCGAATTTCTCCTTGTCCCTCTGACCTCTCATCACTACACTAGCCACTCTGGACTTGCATTGGCTCCTTGAACGTGTAAGTTTATAATATATGAGAACCTCTGCCACCTCCGTTTACCTCTGCCTAGAATACACTGTCGCAATATGTTCTTAAGTCTAGCTGCTCTTTTCACTCTGATATTAGTTTGAATATCTTTAGGTATCACCTGTCTTCCTTCCAGAGACCTTCTCAAATAAATTCCAAGTCACTAACCTGTTTGTTTTCTTTGTAAGACTCAGAGAAGCCACACTGTAATTTACATAAAATAGAATAGATCTGGAGATGCAAGGATAAGTTAGTTGAAGCTGCACCCCAGGTGCAGATAGCATTGTAATCAAGAATTCAATCTCCCAGAAGAGGGTGGGAGGCTGTTAGCTAATGCTGTACAGAAAAGGGCACACTCCAGAGGGGGCTACTGCAAGCACTTCAGCTATCTTTATCTCTGATAAAGATATTGTGCTAATTAGCATTGTGAGTGTCAAAAGTGGATTTTTATTGATGAAATTAGCACCTTGTTAATTAGCACAATGGATGCTAGAAATGGATTCTTGATGGTAAAATTAAAGATGAATATGTCAAAAATATTTTGGCTGTATCCCCCAGTCTGGCATGAATAATGTTTGGAAAACTAGAAATACTTTCTAGGATTGGAATACAACACTTGATCTTGAAATCTTCCAGGTCTAGCCATTGATTTAGAAGACTTCGGATTGCCTGTTGCTGACAGTGAGGGCATCAGAATCCTCACTCTGGAATAGTGTCAAATCCCTCTTGAGGAAAACATCGTGTAAGAAGTTGGTGGGAACAAGAACAGAGGTGGCATCCCACCAAGCCACAGGACAGATTTTATTAATTGTGATATGCCTGTTTGCTAATACGTTTTATTNTCCCTCTTGAGGAAAACATCGTGTAAGAAGTTGGTGGGAACAAGAACAGAGGTGGCATCCCACCAAGCCACAGGACAGATTTTATTAATTGTGATATGCCTGTTTGCTAATACGTTTTATTGAGTAAAGCCTTTATGTGTGGTAGAATCTGTTTTGAGACTTGCTGTCATTTATATCCTAACAGCAGAGTTGTAGAGGGAGTAGTTTACCCTCATTCATCTCCAAGCTTGTTACAGTAACTTATTTACAAAAATAAAAATGCCGTGTACATACCAAATGAGCTTTGGTTTAGTTTTCAAGAATTAGAAGATGTAGAGCTTCCCTGGTGGCTCAGTGGTAAAGAATCCACCTGTCAATGCAGGGTACACGTGTTCATTTCCTTGTCCAGGAAGATTCCTAATGCTGAGGAGCCACTAAGCCCAAGCGCCACAACAACTGAAGCCTGCATGCTCTACAGTCAGGGCTCTGCAACGAGAGAAGCTGATGCAATGAGGAACCCATGCACTAAAAAAATGAAGAGTAGCCCCCACTCACCACAACAAAAGAAAAGCCCAAGCAGCAACAAAGACCCAGAACTGCCAAAAATAAATAAATGTGTATATAAAACAGAATTAGTAAATATAATTCACTTGTGTATATATTTACCTGTTTAGTACTTGTCCCCAACCCCCCAGCCCATGTAAATCTCTCAAGCACAGGGGTCTTAGGCAATCTCTTCCCAGATCCTTGACCAGAGAGTTACTGCAATCACTCAAAAGCTATCTTAAATTCTGAAAAGAGAATAAAGGGAGGGGAAGGAAAAATGGTGAAAGGAATAGAACAGAAGTAACAGGAACTTGGGGAGAAGGATGAAGAATAAGGTACATGGAGAGGAAGTCAGCAGAGGAGTCTTTAGTCTTAAATAGGCAATGGAGAGAAGTTGCAGAGTTATGTTCTTTCTTGGAATACTGGCCCTGTGAGATGCTATGAAGAAAAACATATTTAGTGGCTAAATGAGATTGGTAAGGACTGAATACCCACAATGCACATGAGCATATTAAAGGCTCCAAGAGGCATTTAAGGGAGCACACAAATACACACACCCCAAAGTACCTTGTTAATTTTGTTTTAGCCAGTATTTTCCAAATTTATTTGAGCATGGGGCTCTTTTTTCTCTGTGACATTTATTAACAAACTTTGGAAAAGGCTTTAGAAAAGCATGAGGGAGGTGGTGAGGAAACTGACAAAGAAAATACCAGTGCTGTCATTATCCTCGAAAGCTAATTCTGGGGCAAGAGTCTAACCTTCCCTTCCTGTGCACCTCATGCATGGTGAGCACCAGCAATGGGGTTGTGAAGCAACCAGGGAAACAATGCCCCATCTACTTCTACCTTCTGACCCACCCTTCTCCGAGAGAAAGGAAGATGGACTGAATAGCTGAACCCTCCTGAAGCAGGAATACTGCGAGATAACTAGGAGCAATCATGCACTGAAAATCAGATATGAACGTGCTACCCAGTGTAGCAGAAAAAATGAACCCATGAGAGTTGCCAGTACAGTGAAACCCACTTACTACATCCTTTTAAAGATCAGCCTAATGCTCACACATGCTCAATGCTTCCTTTTCTTGGCCCTAGGAGAAATATTAGGAAGGTGTTTCACTTTAGTAAGGTTCATGAGTTTATGGCCTTGAGAATGCCCTTGAGAATAAACTCAAGGGACTAAGAGAAAGGAAAAGAAAACCTGCTTTAATGGATTTGTCTCTATCTCTTTTCCATATTACTGCAACTAAAACATTTGAATTAGCTAAATTTTCTCAACTCAGTTACAGCCAAAGAGAGATGACTATTTTCCTTCTTTCATTTTCTTTAGTCAACTAAAACTCAAATCATGTTAGAGAGTTAGGCAAATACATTTTGGGAGAGATTCCTAAAATATAAACACTCCAAAATGCATACAACTATACTGTTAAATGTTTGACTAACACAAGGGACATGTGAATCTTTGCAAAGGAGAAAAATAACAAAGGGAGAATGCTCTTTTTTACCCCTTGAACTTCATATATGCTTTCTTTCAACTCAGACTTCTTTGATATCAGTTTTACATTCATCCTTCAGTCCTCAGTTTAGATGACATTTACTTTGGAGAGTGTTTCTTGAGCCACCTACTAGTCTAAAAGGAATGGATTGGGTGCCCTCATTGTAACTTCCTTTATCACTCTTGGTCATGTATTTAATTGCTCACTTACCACTAGATTATAAACTCCAAGATGACAAGGATCACATGTATCACATCTCATTCACTGGTTAGTCTTGAGAGTTTAATGAATTGTCTGGAAGGAAATACATGCCTAATATGTATGTGCATATATATATATATATATATATATATATAATATACATCACAATGCAATTTGGGGATCAGTTTCCAACCAGGGATTGAACTCAGGCCCTTGGCAGTGAGAGCGCAGAGTCCTAACCACAGGACCTCAGGGGAATTCTCCAGTTAAAATAGATTTAGTTTAATTAGAATATGGACTTCCCTGTTGGCTCAGACAGTAATGAATCTGCCTGGAATGCAGGAGACCCAGGTTCAGTCCCTGGGTGGGAAAGATTCCCTGGAGGAGGGGATGGCAACCCACTCTCAGTATTCTTGCCTGGAGACTTGGGACAGAGGAGCTTGGTGGGCTACTGTCCATTGGGTCATAAAGAGTTGGACACGACTGAGCTGCTAATGCTTAATTAGATGATAACCTACATTTTGATATCCAAAGCTGTATTTGGGGAAACTTACATCAATGTAAATATGAATTCCTTGTTCATGTCTATATACTAACAATCATAGTCACTCAGAGAAAGGTATCAATATATTCCTGGGATTGGCTCCAGGGTAATTCAACCAGAATTCAAAGAGGAGTTCAGCTTAAAGACTTAAAAGATGAAGTTTCTGAAGTAATTTTGTGTTTTGCAAGTTCATCGAAATGATTCACTTTATGAAAGGATTGCTTTTGGGTATTAAGTCAAATTTAGATAATTGAGAGGCATGTCATTGTTTAAGAAGTCTGATTCATCAAAACGGACAAGAGTTTGCTTTGAGACTTTCTACTTACATGATTGTAGAGGTCAAGTGCTTATACGAAAGCCATAGATGAATAAGCAAATATATGAAAGACAGATCACACACACACAAAGGTGAACACATCCCTTCTCCCTGTTGCATCCACACCAAATTGTTTTTCTTCATTCATTTGCATGTGTGTTTGCATGGCTGTGTTAAGATGTATGCGTGTGAGAAGATAGGAAGAAAGAAAAGAAAATGGGAAGGAAGGGAGAGATGGAGGGAAGGAGAGAGGGAGGAAGGAAGGAAAAAAGAAAGAAAAAAAGAAGGAAGGAAAATAAAGACATAGGGTGAGAGGAAAAAAAATTGAGTTTATAGCCAAGTTCTTGTGTTCCTGGTATAAATAAACTAGCAAAACAAGACAGGTCTTGAATTGATATAAGCCAAACTGAAGCCTGTGCATGTGTGTGCACATGTGTGTGTGCTTGTGTATGCTAATGCAGGAGTCATTTCTTGGTAGTCTACTGTATTCATTGACTTTTATGAAAGTTATATCAGGTGTCTATAATCTCTGTACAAATAAAATAATGCCACAGCAATTTGCTGATGAACAAAATTTGGTCACACCTTACAGAAAGACCAAATAAAATGGAATCACTTAGAATTTTGAGTGTAACTGGTTCCTATGTGACAAATAAATCTATACTGGTCAATCAAGATTATACAGAAAGATTTCAAAATAACAAAAAATAAAAAAACAAAACTAAGGATGCGTAGAGTAAGAATTTTGAAAGAAGGAGTAGGCTTATACAGAATGTGGATGATGCTGGAACAGGAAAGGAGTAATACTATATGTGGGAGAGAAGAGAATTAAGGGAAGAGGGGACAATGCAAATGTTTGAAGTCAAGTCTCAGAATGCTCGGTTTGAGTTCAGTACAAACTATCTTCACTTTATTCTAAAAAAAGCTGCTTGAGCACGTGGAGAGGTACAAAGAAGGAACAGAAAGATAGAGGCGCTCATGACAAGCTATAAATCTTGAAGCTTAAATTGAGTGGGGGGCGTTGAGACTGTACAGTACAGCACTTGTTAAAAAAAGGTGACAAATGGTGTTTCCATTTGCGAAAGTCATTTACAATCGGCCATTAATAAAGGAGTTGGGAGGAGGGGAGCCTCTTGCAGAAATTTAAAAATTTCAGTCATCAGATTTAGCCTATTTCATTTAATTTCATTTAACAGCCTAGAGTTGATGTTATTCAAATATGTGTAAGGTCTCAAATGGAAAGCATTTTGGTAATTTGCATGGCTGTTTGCAAGACTGCAAAATCTAATCGTCACAGACAATAGAACCAGGCTATCGGCAATGGAAATAAGGGACAAAAATGACTGATGTAAATCAGCCCTTGAGAAGTTAGGTTTCTCCCAAGATAACCCAAATTAATGCGATGTCCTTGCTCACAATGTTGATGTTCACAGAAGCAGCTAGAGAAACTCCAAGTCATGCCTGGGGCCATAGGGCCACGGTCTATACACCACACACTATTCCTTTGGTGCAGTCTTTTCACAGTGAGCAAATCAACCTTTTCATCTTGATGAGGAAGAGNATGTCCTTGCTCACAATGTTGATGTTCACAGAAGCAGCTAGAGAAACTCCAAGTCATGCCTGGGGCCATAGGGCCACGGTCTATACACCACACACTATTCCTTTGGTGCAGTCTTTTCACAGTGAGCAAATCAACCTTTTCATCTCGATGAGGAAGAGTCTCAACTTGTTTTATTACTTGGGGCTTAGTTTAAACTCCTTTTCCTTTCAGTGTCTGCGGGGTGACTGTTAGATTCCTTGCTCTCTTGATATCTTGGAGATCCACTGGGTACTATAATTATTATAATTGTGGGCCATAACTGTCTTGTTTAGGGGCCATCTGCTCTTCTCACTTGAATAATATAATTTGTCATTGGGCACACATAAATCACAGACAGGATAGTTTTCTCTCTTCCTGACTTGACAAACACCAAGCACATTTAGAATTCAGCCTTGTAATTAAGCAGGTCCCGATCTCCACCGGCACGGTTGATATACAAGGATTTGCAGCCTGGGGGAAGGGCTCTTTGTGTTGACCTTGGCTGGTTGGCATGGCAGCATCTGAGGGAATTGCTACCCTTATGCTGCCCACCTCTATGACTCTAAATCATGTATGTGTCTGTTCACTCAGATGTGTCCAACTCTACAATCCCATAGACTGTAGCCTGCCAGGCTCCTTTGTCCATGGAATTTTCCAGGCAAGAATACCAGAGTGGGTTGCCATTTCATTCTCCATGGGCTCTTCCCAACCCAGGAATCAAAGCTGCATCTCTTGTGTCTCCTGGCCAGGTGGCTTCTTTACCACTAGTGCCAACTGGGAAGTGATATTCACAAGGGATACATGGTCAGTGGGACACTGGGGACTAAATTTGGACTGAAAAAATCTGAACCTCAGTTTCATCTGTAAAATGTCCTGTCTTGGAGGCTGAAATGATATTACATGCAAGTGCTTTGTTATCCTCTCTAAGGAAAAACCAACTGGTGATAAAAATTAATACACTGTCTTTTTCAAAGTAGGTGGTGTGCGTTTGTACACCTGCCCTCTGTGTTGTGGTTTATAAAAGGGGTACTTTTTCATTGTTTATCCAACTTTCCTCTAACAGAGACTCTAGAGGTCTCCAATGCCAACCACACACAGCCCAGCTGACTCCTAATAAGCAGTTTTCTCTACCTGAAGATGTTGTCATCAGCATTCTCTCAGCATTGAAAGATGTAATTTGACTTGTCACATCAATAGGTGGACCGACTATCCTGATTTGTCCAGGACGGTCCCAAAGTTTCAATGAAAAAGTCTCACCCCCAAACTCCTTCACCCTGGGATTGATTGCTTTTCAGTTCTTCATATTCACTCAGGAAAAATCAACAGTGTGAGATGGTTGCTTGTAGTTGGCACTGTCACCTGTTGTTCTGACAATTTGCTCTAACTGTAACTCTTTATTTAATTCTGTTAGAATGCAACTTGTGCTTCCCTTTATGCTATGCTCTAACCCAAGAGTTTTTAAGCTGTATGTCACTGAACTCCCATAGTTCACAGAAAGTCCTGCATGGGAAGTTGAGCACAGGGTGTTCCAGCTCTTCTCTCACCATTTCAGCCAAAGAAGTTCCTCCATATTCTGTTTCAGATATTAGGTTCTATGTAAGATTGACCACTAAAAAATAAGCCATAAATCTACCAAGTAACTAACTTTATTTAGACTTAAATAAATAAGTCAGACTGCATTTAAGAAGAGGGGAGGAATAGAAATACNTGGCGTGTAACTCCTGAGGGACATGCACCAAACTGATAAGCTCAGTGCTAAAGAGAACTGTCTCATCTAGTCCCCAGGAGCCTCTGAGTGAAGTGTCAAGATACAATTGTGCTCCAGCGGTATTGCTGTCCTGTAGAAGGAACCCTTCAGCACACTATTGACATCACGAGCAAATTAAAAGACTCACTAAAGTTAATATTCTCATATTATAACAACATCTCCTATAAATTATTAAAGCCCACACAATTTATTACCCATGTTAGGAGGGAGGAAAAAAAGCAGGTTGAATCATGAGCCATGCTACTTAATGATTTATTTTTTTGGTCTTCAATGTGCTGAGGTTTATAAATCATCCTGCTCAACTCTACACCACACCAAGGAAAAAGCAGTTGCTAGTCATGCCCTTCGCTCACCAATGATCACCTACGCACAAGGTGGAAGCATACTCATTATTTTAGCATATATCAGCAGCTCCTGCGTTTCAGGCTGGCTGTTCCTTTTCATTACTGTAATGCTTAAGCACGGCATTGGATGGATATGATTTAAGGCTTTAGATGACAGATCGAAGCCTTTTTAGAAATAAATATTAACCTCATTATTTAAGCAGAGAGGCCAACCTGACTTGTTTTCTGTCTCAAGGCTTCTAAGTAAATCAAGATTTACTTTGCGATCTTGTGCTGTAAAGTTGGTTCGCCAGGCTCACCACTAGTCTATCTTGATTATATTTCATGTTTTTAAACAAAGAGATATATTTTATTCTACTCTGAGTGATTTTATCTTTAGCTTTGCAATTGACTCAGGCAAATCATTCAGATTCTAAGAGACTGTTTCCTAATCTATTCAATGACTATATTGTATTAAATAATCTTTAAATTATCTTTCAGATTCAAAATTCTGGGGCCATAGTATATAACTGCAAATCAGGCAGTGATTTCCACCGCTGGTGGAGTTCCTGAGAGCCCTGTAAATGTTTGCCTAGGGCATTGCTCTGCCTTTGCCCTAAATTAGCTCTAAGAAGCCTGGGGTCTATGCTAGGCATGTCTGCCCCTTTCTACTGGTGCTGGCCACAGAGAACGAGAAAGATTTCAAGAGGAATTGAGCTACTCTTGAAAAGAATAGTAAGTTAGAGATGGGTTAGAACCACTGAGAGTCTTTTAGAAATGGTGGGTAAATGTAAAAATTCTAAAAAGATCCTCTGGGGTTAGTTTATAACTCAGGTCTTTGGTGACCATTTGGTCTGACTTCTTTGCTTGTTTACCCATGAACTTTAATGAGAAGCCTCTAGTCTTGGTACATTCTCATCCCAGACTGAAAATCCCTGGTGTATAAGCACTGATCTGTGCTCCGGAACAGTCATCAGCATGTCAGAGTTTGAAAATAGTGTCACATTGTATCACCATCCTAAAGTTAGTGGTAAAATAAACACTGATATGTAAGCTAAAATGGCATGTAAATACAAGTTGTTTTAATATTGCTCTTGTGAAGGCAGTTTGATACACATATTTCTTAGGAATTAAAATAATAGACATTAATAATGTGTGGACTACACATTTAATTTGCTTTGTAGAAGTAAACAAACATGCCTGTATGTTTTGTATGGAGTCACAAAACTTGGGAAATGTAGTCTGAACTTTTAAAATGTATTATTTTAGAGCACATTTCATAAATTTGCACTAGTATCCTAGCCTCTGATGTCACCTGAATGGAATGCTGTTTTTTTCTTTCACTGATATACAACTTTAAGGACATTACTTAAGCTTTATCATTCAGCTTTCACATCTGTAAAATGGAGACAGTAATTCTCAGTCATTTCATAGGGCTAATTGGAGACTAAAAAGAGTTAATGTATTTGTGAAAGCTTTTTTTTTTTTAAACAATCTTGATAGAAAAAAGAATTACTGTTTTGATTTCAACTAATATGAATAATGACTAAACTTGGTGAAATTGTCCATTTCTAATCTAAGTATAAATATGGAGTTTCACGCACCTAGTATGAACATCTTTCTGAGATAATATTTACACATTCATCTCCATATTTGAAGAGATTATGGGGGAGGGTTGGGGATGGTGAGTATACTTTTACTTTTCAGAAACTATACCATGCTACAGAAATGCTGCAACACAGAATGGTCAAGGCTGATAATTTGCAACTTGCTTTCTGATTAAAGTCATTTATTGGGCTCCGACTATGTGCTAGGCCCCTGTTCACACAGTCAGATGGATAAGTGTACTAAGGATTTACTACACATAGGAAATCATTTTCCTGTATAGGCATCTTTTCCCCCAAGTGTTTGAGTGTTGGGGTGTGGTAAAGATGGGGTATACTTGGGAAAGTTAATTTCAAGCATTTGGTGTCTGAGACTTTTGTACAATCAGACATTTGACTTATTGCAGAAGTTCTAGGATAATACCCCATTGCAGAACAAAGGTTTCAGTAGGCTTTGCTAAAATGTAAGGTCCTTTCTGCTGATTAGATAGAATCATTGAACTTTATGCTTACTCAATATATACAATGGAATCCATAAGCAACCTCCTAAGAGGGGAGCCATTTAGATGAGATCTTTAAGATTTAGGTATTGTGTACCATGAATGAACATGAAAGGCTGGGTGGCATAAATAGCCATTCATTCTGTCAACAACATTAATTGAAAACTCAGGGGTGCATAAAGCCCCATTCTCATTTATTGAGTAAGCCAAAAGAATACCTTCACATCTGTATGCAAATATTTCACAATTGTGAAAACCTACTACTACTGATAAGTGAGTGACACTGATGTGAAGAGGCTGTCAAGTGGTGACACATACACATTGGTTATGACTTTTCTACATAATGTTTGCTTAACCACTTGTATGTCATAATTTTCTGCAATATACATGTCCTCTAAATGTATTACGGCACTTGTAAATGCTAAAATTTGTTCCAGTGTCCTTGGCAAAATGGTCCCAATTGGACTGAAAACCTTGGCAATGTATTTTGGCAGGGTATTAGTGTGTTTGCTAGGTAAACGATCATTTGTTGATATCTCTTTGCATTCTATCAAAGCTTCAGGATTTGCATAATTTAATTATTTATATATATATATATATATATATGGTGAATAAATCTTTTCAGCTGCTGTTGAGAACCTTTTCTTTCCTCTTCTCTCCTTCCTAACCTGAACTGTGAGCAGAAGTAATGCCATCAATTTTACTGTATCAGGCAAATCTATAGGACAATCAAAGGGCCCAGTTCTCTTCCTGGATTGAAATGCATTGGATTAATAAATTTCTAACTTTGCTGAGCTGTCCTGACCCACCCATAGTTCCCTCAGCATTCACCTTTGCACCCTGAACACTGCTGACAGTGAACACATGTGACAATAATATTGAGAACTTTTATTCTGGCTCTGATAATATGTTCAATTTACAGATAAAGTAAGGTGGAAATACCCTAGAGTTGTTATCTCTAGAGGCCAACTTTAACCAAAGATGGATGAGGAGTTGGTAGATAAATATTCTAGTTTTGCCCCTTAGTTGGACTTCCCTGGTGGCTCAGATGGTAAAGCGTATGCTTGCAATGCAGGAGACCAGGGTTCTATCCCGGGGTTGGGAAAATCTCCTGGAGAAGGAAATGGCAACCCACTCCAATACTCTTGCCTGGAAAATTACATGGACGGAGAAGCCTAGTAGGCTACAGTCCATGGGGTTGCAGAGTTGGACACGACTGAGCGACTTCACTTTCACTTTCACTTTGGGCTAATGGTTGTATTCTACTCCATCTTTCAGAATTCCTCAACAGGACTGAGATCCTCTTCCCAAATTGAAAACTGTTTTGAAAATGCACTTTTTATTGGCTTTCTTCCATTTGCTATCTCATTCTTCACTCTCCAACAGTATTTCCTGGGATCAACTCCCAAATAAATTAGTTGCACTTGAATCCTTGTCTTAGAGTGAGCTTCTGTGGGAGCCCAATCAAAGTAGCCAAGTTTCTCATATGAAAAATGAAAACAATAATACCTGCCTACCTATCTACATGGTTTTTGTAAGGATCAAATGAGATAATATTTGTACGAATGCTTTAAAAACATTGAAACACTAAATAAATTCACAACTTTTAATTATTGTTATTGCTATTGTTTCTCAAATTTTAAATGTACAAAATGCCGCCTGCAAATATAATTCTTACCGGTGAGCTAAGGAGAAAAATATCTGAAATTTAGAATATAAGATGGGAAGTTACTAACAAGGATAGAGCATTAGTACTACAGGAGGAAGAGAACTTTTCAACTACTCCTGTAATACCACCCAACACCCACATAACCCTCTCCCCAAAATGACAGATGTCAAAGACAAAGGATCAGAAAAGAGACAACTGGTTTTCACTATTGTCATTTACATTTCTAGGAAAGGGTATCTTTCCATCTTTTCTTTGTTTGGAAGGTGCCTTTTCGTTATATTAAATTCATAGGGCAGGGACTGAATTTAAATCTTCATTCCTTACAGTGCTTTAAAACATTAATCATGTTACTCAAATATTCAGAAGGATGACAAAACTATTTTACTGACCAAAACCAGACAAGTTGGGGACAGACAGAAGGAAGAATTTAAATAACAATAGTTTGCATAGTAGTGTCTGCTCACCATCTAAAAGGCAAATTACAAACTGAGGCAGAGAATTAACTCTACCTCTTACCCCCCAAATAAAAGCAAATGTATGTGAAATTTTTCAGGGAAAAAAAATCATCAAGTCAGAAGGTTTTGTTGCTTGATACATTTTTACCACCTTACTCAGAAAACTGTCCAGAAAGAGAAATAAAACTATGTATTCTGGAAGCAAAACGGGGGAGAAGATGAAAACTCAGATAAAGAACTGTGGTTGGCAATATATTTAATGGTCTAAAGAGATATGAAAGCAAATGCCAAAGCAATATATTCATATCTCAGGTTCATGTAATTATATTTTGCCGACTCAACGAGTTTTATTAACTGAATGAAGAGCTGAGCACTTCACTTCATATTTTTGTCACACCATAATTTTCTTAGATATTAATTGATTGTGACCAGATTTGCCCCTGAACTGAATATACCACAATGCAAATTTAGTTTTAGTGTGTGGTTGACTGCCATGTTGAAATGATGATCTTTTGTAATTGTTAACAACTTTTGTGAAATTTACCACAGTCATAGCAGTTACAAGGGTACCGCTGCACAGACTGAGGTCTGTCAATAGAAACTCAACTTAGGCCATGTCAAAACATCCTTGCGATGTTAAAAAAGGCATATTGCTTGAAATTGTGTGGCTGTCTAAATGCTTTTACTCCCAATTTTCCTGGGAGGTTATAGTTAAGAATTTTCCTCTATATTTGCTCCCACAGAAGCTGTTGCTAATCTTTCATAAACTGACTGACTCTTTGTGATCCTTAGTTCTTAAAAAGCTCTTATTGCATTTCTCATTTTTAAACCACATTTGGGCAGTCACTTTTTTCCCCCCTGCTCCCAAAATGTGCAGCTGTTGCTGCAAGCACAGTACTTGTCATCCTGGATTATAGATAACTGTTGAAGTGGCCATCCCTTGCATTAGACTATGAGTTCCCTGAAGGCAGTAACCACCATTTCATTTTTGCATTCTTAGCACCTGTCACTGTCTTTGGCATTTAGTTAGTACTCAAAAAGTGTTTGGTGATTGAATCAAATAGACACAATGCAGTGTGCATATATTTAATGTGTTTGCTGGTTCACATGACACCAGTCGTTCCTTACTATATTCTACTTAAGTCCTGTTGAAAGAATGAGTTGATTTTTTTGTTTTGTTTTGTTTTACAGTGAGTTTTTAAACCAGAAATGCATAATCACATTTGGATTTAAAATAATTTAGTTCTCCAATTTATCTTCCAAAAGTTGTTTGTTGTTCAATGATTTATTGATTTTAAATATTTTCTTTCTGAAGAGCAGGGTTTCAAAAGATTTCTAATTTTTTTAAACAGATTTTTACATTGCTTAGGAAAGAACATAATAGGTAAGACCAATCTTTTGCCTGGAAACTGTGAAGGTTTCTACTACTTTGTGATTTGTTCAATTCAAGCCACTGATTTTAAATAGGAAAAGGAATTGAATACATGTTTTTAAAAAAATCCCAACTGTTGAAAAGCTCTGTAATATAATCTAAAATAAATATGCCAACTTAACTTTTTCTTATAAAATGGAAATTAGTAGGTTTAAAAAACATCTGCAGGATAAATATTTATGGAGCAGAATGACAACTTGACTTATCCAAAGCAGTGACATACATTTTCTTAGTTAAATTTTGATGAAGCACTTCTACTTACAATTCTTCTGTGAACTAAAGAAGAGTTTCATTAACTATTTTTGAAAGATAATGAGGCCATGATCCCTTTCCAGATGTTTCACTTGTCAAATAATTGTGCTCTTTCTTCCAAATCTCCCTAGTTGCTTGGTTCTTATTTCCTTGTTTATTGAGCAGTGAGTCATAAAGATGAAGAGAAGCAGCAGACTACAGGGATCAGATATATTTCATGTGAGTCCAGGGTACAAGTTCTTACTCTATGAGCATTATTATGAATTCAAAGGTATTCTTATATGTCTAAAATTTGGAAACTTGTAATGTCCTGAAGAATTATGTAGAAATATACAACAAACAATATTCTTTATATGTTTCTGCATACATAGTTGCAAATCTATGTATGGAAATACTTCCAAACTCTATAAAAGTTCTTGTTTATAGTTGGCCAAGCCAAGAACATTCACAAAACTAAGGCATAATTTTACCTTACCAAAGATTGAAGATTCTTGAAATTTTGTTACTGAAAGATAATTATCTCAGGTGTGGACAAAGAAAAAAAATTCATGGTTTTGCTTCTATAGTTATAGATACACTTCCAATTCACACAGAAGAAGCTTACAGAAGAAGCTCAAGAATATGGCTCTTTGCGAAATTTCCTTTGAGGTCAAGGAAGGAGACCTGGATTTTTGCTTGAGAGCAGACTAACCTAATTCTATATTCTAGCATTCTAAGGTACAGGATTAAGAGGAAATAGAGTTCATAACACACAATGTAATTAGGTGCATATTAAAAAGCACACATTTAAATGTAACAGTGGATAAATGTAACAGCAACAGTAATATTAATAAAGATGCCATTTATTAAAAGTATATTTTATGTACCAAGGACTATAGTAAGTACTTCACTTTATTAACTCACTTTTTCCCCCCATGATGACCTTATGAGTTAGATGGTAGTATTAGTTCCATTTCACAGGTAGGAGAATAAAACACAAAATTTTAGGTGACCTGCTCAAGTTTACAGTTAATATGAGATAAATCAGGAGAGACTGAAGCAGTTGGGCTCTGTGATGACTGCCATTATACTATGGAACAGTAAACACCAGATGATATTAGGACTTAGTTGCTCAGTCATGTTTGACTCTTTGCAACCCCATGGACTATAGCCCACCAAGCTCCTCTGTTCATGGAATTCTCTGGGCAATAATACTGGAGTGAATTGCCTTTCCCTTCGCTGGGGGACTTTCTGACCCAGGGATCTAACCCAGGTCTCCTGCATTGCAGGCAGAATCATAACTGTCTGAGCCACCAACCTACTTGTTTTGCATCTTGGTACTGCCAATGTTTCCCTTGATGCTCCCCAAACTATCCTTCAATTTCACCCACTTTGACTCTGTTGGTTCTAGTTATGACAAACGGGCTTAAAAAAGTGATAACAATACCTATAAAATATACAACAAAAATTAACAGAAATTATTTTGCATCCTTTAGACATCATTAATGGACTTCCCAGTTGGTTTAGTGGTAAAGAATCCACAGGAGATGTGGTTTCAAACCCTGGGTTGGGAAGATTCCCTGGAGAAGAAAATGCTAATCTACTCTGGTATTCTTGCCTGGAAAATTTTATGGATGGAGGAGCCTGGCAAGCTACAGTCCAGGGGGTCACAAAAGAGTCAGACATTGACTTACTGACTAAACAACAACAAGGACACAGACATCATTAACATTCCTTGTATTTTAATGGCCCCATTTCTACTTCTTAGAAATTAATGAAAATGCTTCCAGGCTACTGATAAAATTTAATCCGGGTGAAAGGGCTGCCCTAAGGATGGAGTAGGTAAGTACCCCTTCCCTAGTTTCTGTGAGGGATGGTCACTCACAGCTCACAGCTGACCTGTCTTCTGAGAAGAGAAGTTTCTTTCCTTGGAATATTCCCACTGGGGCAGTCAACAGCCAGTGGTTAACAGATACAAAAGCAGAATAAAAGGTCGTGCTTCCAGGCCCCTTGTTCCGAGAATGTATTGAACTCTGGTGCTCCAGAGCTTCCCTTGGGACAAGGCTCTCATAGTTTTCAGCTGAACACACAGCTTTGCTTAACTTCTTCCCTTGCCCTCTTCAGACTCCTCCCTTCCACTTCTCCTAAGAAAACTCTCTCAATAAATCAAGTCTATAAGAATCTTTTTCTTAGGTTCTGTTTTTAGGAATCTCAGACCAAGATGGATGATTCTGGAAGTAGTCCTAGGGAGCAGAGTCTAAGATGAGATGTTAGAATTAGATAGCAATGTGGCCCTTGTGTTACTGGTGGTAGGTAGACTACTGGCATGTTGCCAGACCTGGCATTCTGTAGCAGTGTGATTGTTATTATCAGAGGTCAGCAAACTATGACCTGTGGGCCAAAATCAGTTTTTTGCTTTTTGTAAATGAATTTTTACTAGAGCACATTCATTTATGCATTGTGAGACAGAATTGAGTATTTGAGACAGATACTACATGACCTGAAATGCCTTAAATACTTTCTCTTAGGTCCACTCCAGAAAATGTTTGCCAACTCTAGGCTAAAAATTTCATCCACGGTGGTAAAATGGGATGACATACTGGTAGAATGCAATGCCATAGCTAGTGCAATATCTCTAGCTTTGGGAGATATGGGGAAATTGGAATTATAAAAACTGTGGATTCGGGTGACTGTTGTTAAGTATCACTGATCATTGAAGGGAGAAAAAGAATGCTCTATCAGCTACTACTGCTGTGTAACAAATGACCACAAATTTAACAGTCCAAACAACATATTTATTATCTCCCCTTTGCTATAAGTTAGAAGTTCATTGATGCCCTATTGGGTCCTCTGCTGTGGGATCAATAAATACTGTAATCAAGGTGTCATCCAGGCCTGGGGTCTCACGTAAAGGTTTGACTGGGAAAGTAACCACTTTCAAGCTCATGTGATTTTTGATAGGCTTCAGTTCCTTGTGACCAACTTGCTTCAGGCCATCCTCAGTTCCTTGCCACATGGGCCTCTCCAAAATGGCAGATTAATTAATCAAAGCCAGAAAGAGAGAGATTCTGCTATCAAGAATGAAGTAAAAACCTTATGTAGCCTAATCACAGAATAACATCTCATCACTTTTGCTATATTCTGCTAGTTAAAAGCAAGTCCAAAGGCAGGCTCATACTCAAGGAAGTGGATGATATACCATGGTGTAAATGCTAGGAGGCATGGCTTACTGGGAGCCTTCTAAGAGCCTATCTGCCACACAGGCTCAGATCTATTATTCAGAATTTAAGGAAAACCATGGGAGTCAGAAAATTAGCAGCATTTAAAGAGACACTCATATCTCGTAGCTAGAGGGCAAACAGATTTGAAGATCACTCTCACATCATAATTGTAGAAGTGGCACAACATTAAAGAAAGCTAACTTCTCAGCCTTGGCAAGTCTCTTAGGCCAAAGTCAGGGCCCTGAAAGAAAAGGAGTAGGATCCTGAGGTCTGAGATTAGGCATATCTGTGTAGTTGAGAGCCTTAAATCTGTACATTCTCTCAAATACCTTTGGCTTGCGGCAGTGGCTAGTGAGCCCCATCTTTCTTAATGAAGAAGAAAACTTCATTCTGGAAAACTATAAAGAAGCCTCAAAGGAGACAGGTTCATTTCAAGACAGTTCTCGGGTCTGTACTTTCCGTTATGGACATCAGACTGATAATTTGGGCTGCATTTGGCATATCCTAACTAGGAAAGTAATGGCCTTTCCAGAGAGGAGATGAGTTTATATACTGAATGCCAGGTGTTGGCTGATATGCACACCAAAGAGTATGCCTGAGAGTGAACCTAGAGTATCCTGGATCAAGGTGGCAGAATATTAAGCTATATGGACTGCTTGCCAACATGGGATTCCTCTGTTGTGACAGAATTTAACACGCCAGCAAGGCCCTGGGTAAATGGTCTAATATGAGGCTGGGATAGATCTGATTGCTCAGAAAAAGTGATGGACCACATGAAATTAAGTAGAAACTCCAACACTCTAGCAATAGACTGTGGAGGAAGGAAAAAACAGATAGAAAATGGGAACACAAAGATGGGTTGATTAACTAACACTGAAAGACCCGTTTTTGTCTATGTGCCTCAGCGGGGTTGGAAGAACGTTCTGTTTATTAACAGAATGAAGAATGTGTTGTTAAGGAGGATTCCAACAGTGAAGAAGCAAGAGTTCTTAGGCCAGGGATAGTAGGAGACCCTGTTATAGGACTGTGGTCCACTCTATCAGTGGAGATGGTTGAATTCCAGATTAGCAGAGGCTACAGGGCAGCATTTAATTGTCAGAAGCAAAGTGGGTGCAACCACCATAAAGGGAAGCCAGGTTGGAATGGCTCTCTTGCAGGTGGGATGGAGGCTGTTCTTAAGTATCTATGGCAATGTCTGCCTTGTATAAGGGCAAGACAGGTGGGCAGCCAACAAATGTATTGCTTAATACACAGTCAAAATAAAAGCAAATATTGAGGTTGGATAACTGACTGGAAAATCTTAAATCTCCTGCTCTCTTTTCAGATCTGAGCCAGTTCTGAGCCAGAAGTCATTGACTGAAGCCGAAGCTGTGGCCCCAAGAGAAAGGAAATGCAACATTAAAGCAATTGTGATTCTTTAGGCCTTCCCCAAAAGGACGAGAGCTATTTACTCAGAAAACTGTACACTAGGGAAAAGGGAATACTCAGGTCATTCTGGGACTTTGAGATGCAAAGTATGATTCGGTGAGCACCATCGTGAGCTCTCTGCTTGAGTGGCTATTTATACTTTTCAGGAAGTAAATGAAGGAGTCCTGACCCTGGTTTATTTCATGGTGGGTCCACATACTTACCCAGTGGTCATTTATATACTTAGCTCTTGAATGTATAATGGAATATATTATAAGTTGGTAGAATTCTATCATTGATTGGCTATCATAAAATATGAGCAAAAGTCAAGTAGACCTCCTTGAAATTATCTCCTCTGCCAAGTTAGTACATCAAAATCAATGATCATATCCTGAGGAAAGTTGTACAGAGTAGTACCATTCTCAGAGATTTAAAAGATATAAGGATTATGATCTCCATCATGAGTGTGTGAGTGCTCAGTCATGTCCAAGTCTTTGTAATCCCACAGACTGTAGCCTGTCAGGCTCCTCTGTTCATGGGATTTTTCAGGCAAGAATACTGGAATAGGTTGCCATTTCCCTTTCCAGGGATCTTCCTGACCCAGAGATTGAACCTGCATCTCCTGTGTCTCCTGCATTGTAGGTGGATTCTTTACCTGCTGAGCCATCAGGGAAGCCTGATCTCCATCAGATCCTCATGTAATTCACCAGTCTAGATGATACATAAACTAATAGTTGGTTAGGATGGGTGACAATGGACTACTCTTAGCTTAACCAAGGTGTAGTTTCAATAGCTGTGGCTATGCTGTGTGTAATAGATGCACTAGGGCAAATTACCAATACAAAATTTTGGTTATTATTCTGGCAAATATATTATTTTCAATACCCATTGACAAGGAGGATTGAAAGCAATTTACATTCATATGGATGAATGACAGCAGCCATATTCTTTACTTAGTGTTATGTTAATTCTCCACCTCAGGCAAAATATAGTCTGAAGGGACAGAGTCTATCTGGATATTCTGCAGAGTATTGTACTTGTGCACTCTATGGATTACATCATGTTAACTGGACCAAGGCACTCACTTTACGGCAAAGAAAATATGGCAGTGTGCATATTACCACAGCTTTCACTGGCCCTACTACACTCTGACACAATTAAGGCACCAGCTTAGAGATGATGATCTGTGAGGATGGGTACCATTTGTTCAGGGAATTGTATTCATTGTAACCATGCATATATGGTGCTCTGTCCTGATTAGGTAGAATACATGAGTGTAGGCATCAACTGGTGAACATAAGACAGATACTTTTTACGTCACTTTGAGTGATCCATCCTTGTAACTTTACGTTTTGTGAGTTTAGAGATCCTGGGTCCAATGAAGGGAAACTTCCAGCAGGGGAAACTTCAAGAGTCTCAGTAAACTTAAAGCTATTGTCACATTACCTTGGGACTCCTTGTATCAGTAGACTTGCTGTTGTTTAGTTACTAAGTCATGTCCAACTCTTGTGACCACACGGACTGTAGCTTTGCAGGCTCCTCTGTCCATGGGATTTCCCAGACAAGAACACTGGAGTGGGTTACCATTTCCTTCTC
The DNA here is from genome assembly GCA_006410875.1 of Neotragus pygmaeus. Taxonomy (NCBI): domain Eukaryota; kingdom Metazoa; phylum Chordata; class Mammalia; order Artiodactyla; family Bovidae; genus Neotragus; species Neotragus pygmaeus. Next base: position 762,452 of record SJYV01047911.1, on the reverse strand, counting down.
CAGGGACATGGGGATCTTCCCAGCCCAGGGACTGAACCTTGTCTCCTGCATTGGCAGGTGAATTCTTTACCACTGAGCCACTCGGGAAGCCCGTTGGTAGACTAGCTGGCACAGAAAAGTTACTATGTTGGTGGGAAAACTGATGTTATTATCAATGAAGGGGGAGCAATAATGCCACATGTCAGAGAGCAATATGTTTGCCATTCAGATGATCTTTGGGGTATATTTTGGAATTATCATGCCTTGTTTATCTGTACAGCAACCATACCTGGATTAGGGCAGGTAACCAGGTATTTGACACCTTAGAGAAGCTAATTTGATTTACCCCCTCATTGCCCCCCAGCAATCTACTTAGAGCTGCAGAAGTATTAAGCCATAAGGAGGAGCATCTAGGAGGGTGATGAAGAAGGGAGATGGTGACTATGTTATGGCCTTGGGACAAACTGCAGCAGAAGAAGCTGTAGCTTGTTCCGCTATCCATTCTCTTACATATTAGTCTGGAAAACACTGTACTGTACTAAGTCCTATGCTAACCAAAATGTTGAAGCAGCTGCGCCTGGGAAGAGAGAACCTAAGAAAGCAGCAAGTGGGTCTGAGCAGTGCAGGGGGTGGACTGCTGTGCTGCTGGCATTTCTCCTACCCACCGGCTGCTGTGAGTCTTTGGCCGATCAGAGCTCATGGCTGCCTTCTTCCCAAAGATTTGCCCTCCATTGAATAGTGCCAACTCAGCTGAAAATTATTCTCCGTGGGAATAAGAGGTGTTAATCCTATGGTACAATTTCTGTTCAACAGTTCTTCAAGGCACCAGACTAAACTAAAGCTAGTTTCCATCCAAGCCTATGTCCTTCTTGACTAGCTTCTTCTGCCTATTTTGCTTTTTTTGTCCTCTTTTTCCTAAGAGCATTCCCTTAATAAATCATTTTCAGAAGAATTTCAATCCTGGGCTCTACTTCTAGGAATTCTAACTTAAGATACCATCTTCTACTGTTAACTATACTGGAGAAATCTTTTATCCACCTGTATCACTCTGACCCAGATGTAATAATATGCACATGAAAAGTTGAATCGACTAAGGTTTGCAATTTAAAAAAAATCCTAAAATCTCTCCTCAATTTATTACTATGGCAAAAGCTTTTATGCATTTTCAATTCCCAACTTTACTATAACTGATGACCATTATCCTATTCTTGTTACTCTCCAAACCTTCCTCTCTACTGATGTCAACTATTAAAAAAAAATAATTTTATTGGTTGATTTTTGACTGAGCTGAGTCTTCATTGCTGAGTGGGCTTTTCTCTAGTCCCAGCAAGCAGGGACTATTCTCTAGTGGCAGTGCACAGGCTCTAGGGCATGTGGGCTTCAGTAGTTGCTGCACGTGGATTCAGTAGTTGCGGCTCGCAGGCTCTAGAGCACAGGCTCAATAGTTGTGGCCCGTGGGCTTAGTTGCTCAGCAGCACATAGGATCTTCCTGGATCAGGGATCAAATCCATGTCTACTGCATTGGCAGGCAGATTCTTTTAACACGAAGCCACCAGGGAAGTCCCTCAACTACTTTTTAAAACATTATGATCATGTTACTATCTTGCTTAAACATTTTGGTGACGTTCCACCATTGCCTGGATAAAGTCTTGACTATCTAGCATAACATACAAGGCTTTGTTTATTGGCCAGCAATTTGGAAATGAATTCTAATAGACTCTTCCCCTTATATACAGCCTGCACTCCATGTGCTACAGTCAGACTCAACTACTTATTCCATGAATAAGACTTGCTCTGGTTTGAATCCATGCTATTTCTTCTGCTTTGGATTGCCTCTTTTCTTCTTCTGCTCGAATGTATCTGCTTACACTTATACTTTACAGCTTATTTATCAACCTCTCTGTGAAACTGTTATTGACCAACCCAGTACTTCTTTCCAAATTCCAGGAAGAATTAATAACTTCCTTCTTTTTACTCTTCTATGCCTGTGTTATACTTGTCATATTTTTGTTTTGTGACTGTTTATTAACATGTGTATCTCCCTCACACAAATTTGAATTTTTCAAGGGTCATGAGATTTGTTTTTGTATCTGTAATAGTTATAACATGGCTTAGCATTGTATTCTTAAAATATTTATATATATATTTTTATAAAAATAAAAAATATGTACACATTTGTAAAGATAATGCTATGCTAGGCCATGTGATAACTATTATCACATGTGTATATGTATAACTAAATGAAGAGATTGGCTTGCTTTTAGATAGCCTCTCAGCCTGACAAGTTGACCTATTCTAGTTCCTGCCTTTAATCCTTTGGAGATTTGGAAACCGAAGGATGTCTTTGGACAACTGTTTGTTCACCTAAATCAAATGGCTGTCCACACACCTTCAGTCCATCATTGCATGAATCTATATAACTTTACTTCCATGCCTTACACCAGTGATTTGTAACAAATGGGGTAAAGAAATAAATGGCGAAGTGGCAATAGCAAGCCTGAAATTTAGCTAGGAAACCTAAATGCAAGCCTACATTTTGTCTCTCCTTGAAACTGAATGACAGGGAGAACAAAAGAAAACTGCTTTACAAGTAGCCAGCTCCCACCTCCTTTTTAACTTGTCTGCATTGTAGTCACTCTGGAGGTCAGTTTAATTGGCAGTGTTTCCGATTCACCTAGACATTCAAGTAAACAGGAGTAATGCTAAGTTTTCTGCTTTTCTAAAAATATTATTCCTCTATATTTTTGGGAGGTTAGGATGTAGATGTAGCCTTAAGAAGTTCAAATAAATATGCTTGAAAAAAATCCCCAGCATATTATTAGAAATTGTACTAGATCTTAGAATAATTCTGAAGGTAAAAACGATAATAAAAGATACTTCATTATAGGAAACTCAATGGTTAATGTGGCATAAAGCCTGGTTATGAGAATCTGACCTGATAATTCCACTCTTTTCCTCCAGCTATATTCTCAGCTTCAGCTCCTTTAGCTCCCTCTGACTTCAAAGGAAACTCTGCATGAGGAGGGAAGGTACACAATAGAAGAATCGATCCGATTATCCTCCTGTTTGGAAATGAGTAAAGATTATAGATATGTCTTCTTCTTTCTGTGCTTTGGACTACACAACACCAATTACCTCAAGCAAAACCCCCTACCCAGGCTAAGGCATAGATTTGGATTATACCAAAATTGCATAAAACTGGAAATAAGATATTAATAATAATCCATAATAGAGTGACATAATGTAATACACATTTATTTTCATTGGCTTTAGCTGGTACAACAAAAAAAGTAAATTAGTTTAGAGTTTTATATTTATTATACCCTGACCCTTCTTGCTCTTCCTTCACCACTTTATATTATGAATGAGGTAATTAAAAAGAGTCTACTTCTTTCCTGTTCTACTATAGCACATATTTGCCCCTCTAAATGTGTTTGTGTGCTTGTGAATGTGTATGTGTGTGTGCATTGATTATTTTAACCAATGTTTGAAAATGAATTTGGAATGCTAAAGGTCGAAAGAATGAATTAGTCTGACTTGGTAATTAAAAGACCATGCATGAAGTATTAGGAACCACTGCAGGACCATGCAGGAACCACTATTAGATTTTTCATTCTCAACCTGAAATGAAAAGGCGAGCATAATAATCTCACATCACCTGTGAAAATTATGTCAGGAAATGTTTTCTCAGAGTCAGCTACTGGTCAAGACTTACATCAAGTTAAACAAAATAATGCAGGATCAGGTAATCTGGAAGGGCCAAAAGTTTGAACAGGAGGATTGTTAGCCGTTCTGCCTGAAATGCATCATAATACTTCCTGTTTGTATGGCAGGTGCTTACCATTACCTGGAAGCATAAGCATGTATAACTTATATGTTAGGGACTAAAAGCTTAGGTCCCACTCATCCTATTTAGAACTGTTATCTATCAATGCAATTTGAACTACCAAATGAAAACAACAACAGCAACAATAACAACACAATCCCCAGTGGACCAATCTACTTAAAGTTGTGTTTTACCAAGCTTCCAGAGTATTGGGGATTATCTAAACTACAAAAGAAGTATGTTAACTATTGATGAATTGTATCAGATATTGGCTTTCTCTTTCTTTACTTTGGCCACACCATGTGGCTTGTGGGATCTTAGTTCCCTGACCAGAGATTGAACCCAGGACCCATGGCAGTGAAAATGCTGAGTCCTAACCACTGGACTGCCTGAGAATTTCCTAGGTTGCTATTTAAATGTGTTTAATAGAGACTCCACTTCCTTTATGAGAGTCTGTATTAGTCAACCAAAGCTGATGGCAATAGTAATACCTGGAGGTTTAACTTCAAAATGCTTTAGTTTGAGCTGTTTTTGTTCATAAATATAGACGTTTGTAGATCTATAATATGAAGGTAGTGTTGTCATTACTGAAAATAGTTTAGAAATATATCAAATGTAAAGGAGTTTTTTATGAATTGATTGATGTAGTAAGCTTCCAGCTACAGTGATTTGTTATTTTTCACCCAGCTTTCAGGCTTGACTTACCAATGCCCCAAGAAACCACAAAAGAAACTTGAACACAAACCTTTCAACCAGGTAACTCCGTAGTTTATAAGTGGCAATGAATGACATTTCCTCAGGAAAATCTTGGAAATGACCAATGTTGCACATTTTATTAATCTATGTTTAACCTGAAACCTAGAGACTAGCTCCCCTCTCTTCCTGTCTTCAAAATTTCTATTACCAACTGTACTATGTTGAAGTTTACATGACAGGCCATTTCAACACTTTTGTTTAGTTAGATGGAAGTGCATCACTTTTAAAGAAAAGCCCTATTGCCAAAAAATATAAACAGCTCTAACTTTGATTAATATAAATATTTAAAAACCAGAACATTCTGTTACATCTTACAAAAACAATTCTGATGTAGCTGATGGGAAAGAAAAAGTGCTTTCATACATTAGACAAATTCAACAAAATGCAGCTGCAGAACAAAATTCTAAGTAAATATGAACTGTTTGTCTTTTCACAGGGCTACAGTATTTACTTAAATGGAGTTATTTTAGAACACTTTATGCTTCATTGGAAAAACAAAGTTTTTTTGTTTCATTTCTGAAGTATTTAAATTTTAAAGTCCTCTAATTTAAAAACACCATTAAAATTATTCCTCCTACCCAGTTTAGGGTTTGCTAATAAGCCACTGCACAAGAGATGTGTGAAATGAATAGATGAAGAAAAATGTTGACAGCAAAAGCGAGGTCTGAAGGGTGAAGTTAGTTTATTAGGCCCTGTTTGTCACGAATGGCCCTGCAGCACATATAAAAGCAAACCCCTCTACCTTAGAAGATTAATTCTGAAGGAGGCACTCCTGGGTCAAAGTATACATAAGCGTGTGCCTAATCTCAGAGAAATCAGGCTATTTTCTCACAGCAATTAAGCAGAGGTCTGGGGTTTCACCCACAGTGTATTTAAACACAGGATACAATTAAACCCCAAAGTATTAATATCTTTGCTCTGCAAAATTGCCCAGGAAATAGATTTTGTCCTTTTTCAAATGAAAAGCAAGGCAAATTAACAGAATAACTCGATTCTTAGCTTAGTTGCTTGAAATAAAGAGTGTTGTATTTTCTTCTAATTGCAAATGTCTTATGTACATAAGGACAATTCTTTACAATAGAATAAGAGTTACACGGTTCCTTACTTCTTTAATCTAAATAAGCAATCTAAGAAGTTTGCAATAAAATGTATTGTTTTAAACTGTAATTAAATTTCTTATCCAGGTTATGTTAAAAATCAGCTCCTTACAAAAACCGAAGTCACTATTTACCACAAACTAAATGCCACAGCTGGGAAGCTTTGCAACCTATGTAAAGAGAAAAGAAGTAAACGCAAATCTTAAGCAATCAACTGTTCAGAGAGATTGCTTTCTGCAGAGATTTTTCTTAAAATTTTTTTTTTCATATATGCATCTCAGGTTGAAATCTTATCTTCTAGAGAAAATTACTGCTAGCTTAAAACACTGCTTCAAAAATGCTAAACAACAAAATAGCTTCTATTTGCTGTGTATCAGTTCCCTATGGGCAACATTTTTCATAGTAATAAACCACTACCTTTATTCAGGGTCTTAAAAAAACACCCTTCTGTATTAAAAAAAAAATTTGCCCATATTATTATCGTTGTTATTTCTCTTTTTTTCACATATCAGGTTAATATTCTATTTTATTGTTAAACTGAAATTTTTATTTTTACTTTTATTTTTTTTTTTGGCTTTTGGAGGGAAAAGCCATGGAGGGAAATTGCTCTTGGAATAGAGAAGGATAGAAATAAATAATATTTCATTTATATAGCTGAATCAATAGGTATTTCATTCCTGTAAGAGTTTCTAGAAACACACTTTTGGTATCTGATCCAGTGAGAAATCTTGTAACCCATGACATAGGGACATGTTCTTAGAAATTAGTAACACTTAAAGAATGAATCAGATGTGGGATGGCATGCATGTGTGTACTAATGTTTTCCTCCCTAAAGCTCCACTGTTGCTTTCAGGAGGAGCTGAGTACTTAACCATGCTATAAATGATCTGGGCACGTTTTGATGTGTGCTGTGCTATGTGAGAAGGCATGCAATCTGAATTTTAAGAAGGATAGTTTTACTAGGACCAATGACTTTAATAGTACTTCTTGCTGACATCACTGGCAAATTGGTCTACTCTGTAACCTTTAAAAGTGCAGCATATCCCAAAATGAGTTACTTATTAAACTAGTGTTCTTTTTTTGAGTGCAACTGACCTTTAAATGATTATTTCTCAGAACTTGCAACAAAGACTCTCACCTATCACCTTTATACTTTTGATGCTACAGTGAGTAGATTCATAACCTTTTCACAACACTTAACATGCCACACAATGCGGAATTATAAATGCTAATGAACATTTTCTTTTAAGGGGAAGTCCTATTTCTTTATTAAATTGTTGCAGCACACAGAAGCCATGGAGAAGTATAACAATAAATCATTGTTTTGATCAATCAGCAACCATTTTCAAAAATACTTATAACTCCAAAGCACCAGAGAGTTAAGTTATTGCTAAGGAGTTTCTCCTGAAGTTTTCTCCCCTCAACTTCCAAGGGATATACATGTATGTAGAGGGTTGGGAGTACGGGTTAGATAGTTGTATTTGATAGAAAAAAATATTGTCTTTAGGTTCAGGAACTTGTACAATATTTGTAGTCAATTTAAACTAAACCTACAGATAACTAGCACACTACCACTTTTTACTAAGTAGAAGAAAGCTTTTGAAATGCCAAAAGTATTGATGGAACATATACATATACTCTGTAATGTTAAAGATTTTAAGATTATGCTTTCCTCAGAAATAGACACCTTTCCAAAGATATAATAGGTATAATCGAGTCATGATTTTCCTTAATTAAGTAAAGATGGTAATTATAAATTTATTCTTCAGGAATCAAATCAAATCTCCACAAATTTTCAAGAGCTCATGTTTTCTGGGAGCTCTCTATGAGTGATAGGAGATCCATGTTACTTCAAGTCCCAGATGAGCTTTTGTTGAGCAGATAACCTATTTACTCCTTAATAGAGCTGCTGAATCTGTTGAAGGTCTCATTAGCCTAAATATTTTCCCTTTCACAGAAGAACAATATTCCAGTTTTGAAAAATTTCTTAATCTGAAAGATTCAAGCCCTGGATCAGAGTAGTAAGGTCATATTTCACACACATCTTACTGTAACAGTAAGATACAGGTGCCTGCTCATGTTCAATAATGAACTTATTTCTTGCAAATTTGACCTTATTTGTAGAATACTGTTTTAGAAAGGTGTTGGACTCTTAAAATTTTAAAATAGCAACTCTCCACCTAATAAAAGGGTATTTTTCACTTGTGTGTTCTCTCTTTCCCACATCTCTTACAAAGTGAACAAATTAGAATGAATTACAGAGAAATCTGAGAAAACTTTCCCAAACAATGAAAAATAACTGTTTTGAAATAATGTTCACTTACAGTTTTCTTTTCGGCTCTGACTTGGTAATATTTTGCAAACCATGAGGGGCAGCCACAAAGCTTCATCTGAGAAATCAAACTTAATGTCCTTTGGAATCATTGGGCTCTGAAAGAAAAGAATAGCAGAGATATGACTGATTTGGCTTCCTTTAATTTACAAAAAGGCAAATGAGTTATTTTATTGGCATGTAATCACAAAGAAAAATACACAGACTTAAGATTAAACTGACTCATTGTCAAGACTTACAGGGTCTTATTCATTAATTATGATAGCTGCTGACAAACAACAGAAGAAAACCAACAATGCTGGATAAAATAGCCATCAAGGGTTTCTGTCTGGAAACTATTTAAATTCTTGAAATTGAATATTTATGATGAGTGATGCTTCTCTCATGTATACCATATTTTTGCCCATTCTCAGCTCTGACTGCATTCAGAAACCCTAGATGCTCCTATTCTTTTTTCACACCCACTTTTCTCTTGGCTTCGTCACAGCCTTCTCTGCTAACATCATGTGTACTAGAGAAGTGAACACCCAGTGTCACTGGCAGATTCTCAAGTGCCCCCTCATCTTGTGATACTCGTTTCCATCTCCCCCAAAATAGTTCAGCTTCAACATCCTTCCTGCCCTTTCACAGGCAGCCCCCGTGAAAGAGTTGTGAAGTTTGCTTTGCACTTATCAATAAAATGTAAACCAGCATGGGCTGACCTCCTTGGGGTTAGTGAACCCACGTTGTCTTTGAGCACAGACAACACTTTGGCCACAGATGTGACTGGTTAACTGTACAAGCAAGGAGGATAAATCCACATAACAATACTTCATTCACCAAGGAAATCTGCAGTGGATTACAGCTTCTCTATGGTTAAGTCTGGTCTTAATTTACTGCTTTTATTCAGTTTTCAACCACAAACGAGCCCCTTATGAGGCATTCACTGTGCAGAATTGACAACTCTTTTTATCTACTTGAAAAATATTTTTGGATAATAATTTATGGTTACAAAATATTTTAAGCAGTTTGAACAGTTATATTATATTCTTTCAGTGTTTAATGATGCAGTATCCCCTATAAAAGTGGAATGTCAGGCAATTTGGTAATTTTACATATAGTATTTATAACAACAGAGCAATTTGGCCATATAGAAACACAAATCACACACACAAAGAAACTCTATATATTTCAACTCTACAAATTTTTAAAAATACATTTTTGAAAACTTTTAAATTGTATCTCAGGAGAAAATCAGCATCTAGAACAGCATCTAAAGGCCATAAATATACGTGAAAAAATAATTTTGGCAAGCACTGTATTTTATTTACAAATTATTATATTTAAAATAGTTTATTTTGAACATCCTTCAGAAGGAAAAATATAAAACAGCAGGGAGAATTCATACGCTGTTTATATTACATGAAACCAAAATGTGTGGGTAGGTTTGTACTCTTTTACCATCAAACTTATTTTTTTAATCTATGTCCTGAATTAATGCTGTCTTAAAAAAAAATTCATCTGAAGGTGCTCATTATTACTGGGCATAGAGTGTTTTTGAAAACTGATTGCTAGTAACCGGAACTACTGTGAAAATCTCAAGTGGGTTGAAAACATTATATACCTTTAATAAGTGGCAAGTGCCTGTATCAGAGTTTGTCATTTAAAGGCTCATCTTCTAGTATTGCCAATCAGTGACATTTATATCTGGAAATGGGACTTATGTAAATGGAATGCATGTTATAAATGAAGACAATAGAAGCAGTGTGGTTGATGTTCTTAGAAATGAGTTACTTTTGCATTGCTTTAGATTAATTTAAACCATGGTTACACAAAGCTTTATATTGGCGGAATTTGAGCATTTAGACTATTTGATACTAAGGGATTTTTCCCATTGCAGGATGAACTCCATGAATATAAACAAAGGAAAACATTTGACTGAGGTACTTGCCGTGTTTTGCTCATCAGTAGCTACACTGTCTTGAACAGGGAATGAGTGCTTAGGGAAAAGCAGTCTTGGCAATAACAAAAAAGGACATTGCTTTTACAAGGACTAACAATTTATGGTTTCCTAAAACATCTCTCCTCAAGTGCCAGATGTAAATCATATTTTAAAAAAAACCCAAATTATGTGTGTGCTTCAGAGGGGAAAGCTACATAAATGTGCAATAGAAAAATAATGAACTGTGTCACTTTGGTTAGTTAAGCAATTATTGCTTCTTTGTAGACTCAAATGTTGTTTGGTTTTTTCATCATAAAAACAGGTGGGGCTTGTTTTTTTGTTTATTGTTGTTGCTGGTTTGTAATTTTGCTTAGAATAATTCTCCATGTTATTGTTCTTGTTATTTAAAATTTGTTATGTCCTGCCTCTGGTCTGATAGTGAGGTTTCATTACTTTCCTAGATGTTCTAATGAAGGTGTAAAAGGAAAGGTTAGAAAGATCATAAATTAGGCAACAGAAGCATCAGATTCAAGTGCCACTTAACATAATCCTCAAATCATTCATATTAGAATAGTTTCATTAAAATATTACAGCTACCTTCTGTTGTTTATGGCAAACATATTAACATACAGATAAGAGCAACTTTGTCATAGAATATAGAAGTTGGGAATTATGACAGCAGCAATGAACGAACCTCATTAGTATGGGCAAAATACTTTCTAATCACCAGCTGTGGGTCAACTAGCCTAAGATTTCAGGGAAGATTTGGTGCATTCTCTGCAATCCACTCAGCACACAGACCCCTAATGTTCCTACATCATTTACATTATATCCTGAGTGCCCGGATGCTGGTTTCATTTCTCCTTCCTCTTCCTGCCAAGCATTATATGTGAAGAGTGGGAGGGTCATTTAACAATGAATTTTCCCCATTGTATAACCATTACAAAGCTATCCAGGCTAAATAACTTGTTGTTTTTTAAGTCACTGTGCAATTTCAAGGTTTTAATGGTCCTTAAAATATAATACCCTATGTCATTTATTTCCTGAAGTGAAAGCTAGTGCCAACCTTTGGAATTCATGTAAAACAAGTGGTTCAATATGTTTTGAAAAGAGAATGAAAACGATAAGCAATTAATCTACCCTAAATGCTTTCCTAATGACTTGCGCCTTTTCTTACTGATTTTGTAATATGGATTCAAAAGAAAAATCAGAGAAAACATACATCCAAATCTTTCTATAGTGCCCTTGCTAGAGTGAAACTCACACATGGTGAGGCAGAAAACTCTGAACATCTAAATAATTTTAAAACAATTTAAAAATGAAGGTGTTTCTGGTTGAATAGTAGCAACTTGATTTTTTTCCCCCTGTGCCTTGAGGCTATGCGAGAAGGGAAAGATTTGAGACAGGAAACTCGGTAATGAGCATAGAGAACAGGCTAATTTCCTAACAGGATAATCTTGCAAATGACACCTGGCTTGGGAAGTGAAGTTGTTTTAGTCTGACCACTAATTCGCAGAGGCACAGGTTTTAGAATTAGCACAAGCGAGAGACATCATTGAGCCTCAAGACCCCACTACAAAGCAGAGCTAAGTCTGGCTGCTGTGCCTGCCGGCCAGGATATCTCCAAGGAACCTGGAGAGAACAGAGAAGACCTGCTAAAGAAATCACATTGTTCAAGAAACCTGCATGGGCTGAGGAGACCCTTGCTGGAGGACCACGTGGAACATCCAGATTGAAGACCAGGGAGTTCAAGAGTAGAAGGGACTGAATTTCAATGGTTAGTGGGGCCAAGAGAATTTAGAGCCTGGCACAGATTCACGCAGAGTGTTAATAGCTAAGGACTACAGATGAAAATATCATGATTTTTCCAACTCAACAGAGATTATATCTTCTTTTGGCAGTAGTGCAGGACAGAAATGGCAGATCCAAAGTTACAGAAATCAGTAGAAGGTTGGACTTAAAAGAGTAGAATTAACAGGCACAATGCAAAAGACAGAGATCTTGCTCTTGAGTAAATGCCAAATGACTCAAGAGCTTTTGCACACTAGGATACTTCAAGAGACATTCCTTGTAGGGAAATGATAACCATGTCTGAAAGGAAAAGCATGGGATCTGAAAAGCTGATGTGTATACAGAAGACGGGGACTGAGACTGAGATCATGCCTTCCTATTTCTTAGTGAGAAAGTACTGATGATGAAATAATTTTATAAAAGCACACTTATTACAAAATAATGACAATTGCATGTACTTGTGTGTGTATACATACATACATATATATATATATATATGTATACACACATATATACACGAAAAGTAAATGTGTTAGTTGATCAGTCATTTCCGACTCTTTGTGATTCCATGGACTGTAGCCCACCAGGCTCCTCTGTCTGTGGAATTCTCCAGGCAAGGATGTTTGGAGTGGGTAGCCATTCCCTTCTCTAGGGGATCTGCCTGACCTAGGGACTGAACCGACGTCTTCTGCATTTCAGGCAGATTCTTGACCGTCTGAGCCACCAGAGAAGCCCTATATGTATATATTTATATACGCTTAAATTAATTATTTGGTAAAGGTATATAGCATTAACCAAATTGCTGAATTAATCAAGAACAAGAAGTCTAGTTGCCAGAGTCCCAAGGTGTAGAACACCAATTCAGCCGTCACATAAAAACACACACTTAGTGGATATGCCAAACTAAGCATTTCATCATATTTTTGGCACCCAGCAAAGACTGGCCTCAGTTGAATCTGCTGTACACTCTGTAACTCAGATAATCACTACATACCTGTCAACTGAATGGGGTTACTCTCTGATTGGCATATTGCCAAGTAACCCAATTTTAGAATAGCACAAATTTTAATTATATGTTTCATTTAACTGACACTTGTCCTTGGAGGCTGTCATTAAATGTTACAAGCTATGATGTGGAAACTATTATTACCTATTATTTATAGACAGGCAAAAATAAGAGAGAAAGAAAGAAAGGCTGAGAGTTTTAGAGGAATGACAGATTTGTAAGACTAGAGATTACTCCAGGCTTACCAGGTGGCTCGGTGGTAAAGAACTCACCTGCCGATGCAGGGGAAACAGGAGATTTGGGTTTGATCCCTGGGTCAGGAAGATCCCCTAGAGTAGGAAATGGCAACCCAATCCAGTATTCTTGCTTAGAAAATTCCATGGACAGAGGAGTCTGGCAGGCTACAGTCCATGGGGTCACAAAGAGTCACACACGACTAAGTGACTGAACACACAGGCATGAAGAGATTACACTGGCAAACCAGAGCACTATATTGCTTCCCTAGAGAATTTATAGAAAGTGAAAACCCAGCTCACTGAAGTGTTAGGTATGGTTTTACTAAATATCCACCTCGTCCATCATTTCATGTTGTGGGTATACTGTACCACTCTTTTCCTGAGTAAAGTGGGAAAAAAATACCTCTGAAGTAAAATGTTTGACCTTGAGACGGCATCAGTTTTAAAAATAAAGTCTTTCAATTAAAAAATTTCATACTATTTTCTTCTACATTTAGTCTGCTCAAGAGAAAATGTGTAATGAGGGAAGGTGTTTGGGTATAGATGAAACTAGATAGATAATGGGTCAATGATCATTGAATCTGGATAGCAGGTACATTAGGTTTTATTACACTATTGTTTATTTTAGTGTAAATTCAGAATTTTTTGTAATAAGAAGTTAAAAGAAATTCAATTTAGAGAAGCATTTTGATACTTGTCCAAATTTATTGGGGCAAGTTAGATCATTTTATACTGCAAAATTTGGCCATAAACAGGAGAATGGAAAACTTATATTAATTACATTATATTACTATATTTATGTTAATGATCCCACTGTAACTATATCAAGTTCTCCTAAAATTGGAAAACAAAAAAATCCGTATTTTTCTAGCTTCTGCATTCACAGGCAGTCTTTTTATAACAGCCATGGGTTTCTATACTGAGTGCCAAATATGCTTCCCGTTTAGATCAAATTTAGATTTAACTAAAATAATTAGCCCTCCATTCTAATTCTAATGGAAATGTAAGACTCTTCACTATTCAGAGATAGTAGCACTATTAAATACTGCTGCTAACAGTGATTTATATGAAATAATTAGCAGACTGTTTCTGTTGTAGATACATGCAGAATTTGTCCTAAACCGAAGGCGAAACAATAATAAAAACTACTGCCTTTTAACCTTTCCTTGAATTTAAATAAAAAATGTGTACTGGAACTGCACATTAATAAAGCCTGTTAAGCTTGGAAGAATATTTTACATTCATCTGTAGTTCATCAGACAGGTTCATGACCTCGGTAGAATTGCTCCAGCTCCTGCAGTTCTTAAGCCGGCATGGGGGATGACACAAAATATTATTTTATCATTAGAACATTTTACTAAAATTGACAAAAACAAAGAAACACATTCCAATATTGAGTACATGCTCTGAAATTAGCATATATAAAACTAAAGATATTGAATGAATTGACTTTTATTCCTCTAGGTACCTTAGAAAGAAGTAACTAGAGAGAACTAAATATAACACAGTGGCTTTATCCTTAATGTAGGGAACATAAGGGTCAGCCTCTACTGTTTGCCTGGATGTACACACAAAGAGGGACTACAATCTTGTTTCACAATTTTCTGAGTTATATGGTAATGAAAAAAATATGTAATATTTTTCATTTAAAATATTTTTTTTTCCTCAGAAAATGCTGTTTTGGAAGTATCCTAGTGTTCATTTTTTATCCAACTTATCCCCAAATTTCNCTACAATCTTGTTTCACAATTTTCTGAGTTATATGGTAATGAAAAAAATATGTAATATTTTTCATTTAAAATATTTTTTTTTCCTCAGAAAATGCTGTTTTGGAAGTATCCTAGTGTTCATTTTTTATCCAACTTATCCCCAAATTTCCTGTTGAATGACACTGTATGAGCATCATTACCATTCAGGGTATTGCTGCTAGCAGGTCCCACTGAAGTGGTAAGTTCTGTTGCATCTCCATCTCTCAGCCTGAGAAAATTCCATCCACAGAGCTGATTCATGCTACTTCTTTGGATCTGCTACTGGCAGCACAATAAGGGATGAATGAAATAAGCACTCAGCAGCTGAATGCCCTTAAAGACCACTTGGGAACTTTATTTGGTGCCAAATGAAGTGACCTGCCAGTGTCAGCTGTGGGAAGCATATTGTACTGGGCTCTGCAGTCTGTCCTTGTTGCCTATTCATTTCTAAGGAAATTTTCAGGTATTGAATTTTAATCCATGATGCCCAATTATAATTTGGGACCCTTTTACATTAGAAACTGGGCTTCACACCATTTGGCAATTAAGTCAGAGCCACCTAATACGTGATTTTAATTTCCGGAAAAGCAGGTGCTTCCTTTGGTAAGTCACCAGTCTCTGATTTTCCTTCTTTCTTTTCCTTAAACCATTTTCATTTTCATACCTCCTTACCCCACTTCTGTAAGTATTCACTGCATGTTAGGTGATTTTCCTATTTAAGCCTGTAGGGCTTCCCATAGACTTCTTTTAAAAGTGCTTATAACTTAAAATAAAACCATTCTGTAGATATCTGTTTGATCTCCACTTTGTAACTTACTACATTGCTTTTGAAAGCAATCTGAATAAAAACTTGTTTACAACATTATCTAACACTTGCAATTATGAAGTATGACTCCCAAGAAATAATTACTGTCTGCATTAACTTTGTCTTCTATTTTCACCAATTCAATAAAAGACTTCTTGGCAATTAAAAAACTAACCTATAGCTGATTCATATTGATGTTTGGTAGCAACCAAAACAATACTATAAAACAATTATAATTAATTAAAATAAATAAATTATGGTGGACAAAATAATAAAATTCTAGTATTTATGTAAAAAAATTAATTAATTAATAAAAACCTTATTGTTNCTGCACCCTGTTCCTCTCCTATTTCATTGTTTAAAATATGTATTTGAGAGGGCACCTTATAATTTGAAATACTCAAGTAATACGGTGCCTGATTTGGAGACAAATAGTATATAAATCAAGGGGCTTTCCTGATGGCCCAGTGGTGAAGAATCCACCTGTTAATGCAGAAGAAGCAGGAGATGCAGGTTCAATGTATGGATCTGGAAGATCCTCTGGAGGAGGAAATGGCAATCCCATTCCAGGATTCTTGTCTGGAAAATCCCACAAACAGAGGAGCCTTGTGGGCTACAGTCCATGGGGTCGCAAAGAGTCAGACTGAACAACTGAGCATGCATGCACTATATAAATTGAAATGGGGTTCCCCTTCCATACACATGCACTAAGCTAGTGTGGTCTTTCCTTCCAAAACTACTTTGTGCAAGACTGACCCATTACCAGCAGAGTCAAGAAAGAGGAGCCTGGGAAAAGAAACGTCAGTGTGCTGATGATGACGGTTTTGTTAGTCTTTCTATCATGATGAATGAGCTGTCTAGTTCACTTCTGCCATTATCAGACATGAATTATAAAACGCTGTTGAAATATTCTTGCTGTGATGGTCACCAGTAGGGTTAAATTTTTGATCACAGATAGACCTAAATCATTGGAACAGGCAGTAGGTAAAAGGGAAAGGAAGCCAATAAATAAATAAATAAACAGAGTAGGAAAGGGTAAAGAGGAGTTTTGAAGAAATAGAAAGAGGAAGATATTGGAGGAATGGGAAGAAAAAAGGGTGCTTAAGTTCGGGACACTACTGAGTGTTACCGTCAGTTGGCATAATCTGGTCAGCCTCTTGCTGTGCTCTGCAGGACCTTGCTGGGCTCCCTGGAATACTACTGTATGATCATCTGAGAATTAATAAAACCTGATTGTCCTTAATGGAACCATGGGCAAATGCTTATTTTAAAAAGAGCAAAGCAACCAAATTCTGGATTTCAAAAATGAAAAATTGGAGAGCTGTGTAAAAACACGGTTGCTTATAAAAGTTATTTAATATTTCACTTGAAGAACTAGCTCTCCTAGAATATAATTCATGTGATTTGACTAAAACAAACAGAATTGTATGTGGTAGTGTTTCACAAACTATATTCTAAAAAACATTCATATCCTGTTTCCTTAAAAAAGAGTATACCTTCATCAAATACATTTCAAGACACTAAACCATATTTGCTCTTTGCGTGAGTTGCAATGTTTATTACTATATTATAGGCACTGAGAAGTCCTGCAATGAAAAAAAGAGCTGTTTATTTTTGAACCCCGCATTTTACAAAATATTTGGCTTTGAAACTTTTCTCTTTAAAACACCATTAAATAATTTGCGTTCTCTGGAACACAGTTATAAAGCAGGATTCATGTTTATGATTTTGTTGTTGTTGCTTTTGTTTTGAAAAGTAGAAATAGCTGAAACATAGTAGGTCTTATCTTTGGGACTAAATATTAGAGTTTGCTATATCTGATTAATGTTTAATTTGTTAAGTTGGATATGAAACATATCTTATGACATGTTCATTTTTACCATGCCTGTTTATTTTATTTTATTCTTTTGTATCTCCCATCAGCCTCTAAAAGGGCTTCCCAGGTGGCTTAGTCGTAAAGAATCCACCTGCCAATGCAGGGGATAGAGGAGACACGGTTTTTGATCCCTGGGTCCGAAACATCCTCTGGAGAAGGAAATGGCAACCCACTCCAGTATTCTTGCCTGTTCTTGCCTGGGGAATCTTTAGACAGAAGAGTCTGGCAGGCTACAGTCCACGGGGTTGCAAAAGAGTTGGACACGACTTAGCAATTAAACAACAATATCAGCCTCTAAGTAGATTAAGGGCAAGGTCCATGTTTTGTTTTTCACACACAAAAACTTGCACAGTGCTTGACATATTGTAAATATTCAATAAATATTTGAATGAGTGAACAAACACTTTAGTAGATATCTTGAAGATACAGATATAACCACATTATAATATAAGTTTCAAAAAAATAACTTCTGGCCTCAAAGTAAAAATGATAGAAATGAAGGGGAGAAAGACTAAATTGAACTGGTCTTTAATAACTGTGTCAGAGGCCAATAAATTCCTCACCAATTATCCGTTGTCTGATGCTTCATTGCTCCGCTTCTCTGCTCTATTTGAAGTCAACGTTCCTTCTGTTCTGTAATCTTCCAATTTGTTTTTAAGTCTTTACATCTTCAATTATCTTTCGATAGCTATTTCTTACAAGCTCTTTACTTTTTCTAGAATGACTTCTTAAAAGCAAAACTAACAGAGAACTTCATATATCACAATATTTTCTGACAAACTTATTGAAGAAACAAGAAAAGGCAGTGAAGGCCTAACGGTGAGAAAAGTGTGATACAGACTAGGTGAAATGTTTAATTCATTCAACAAATATTTATTGAGTACCTATTCTATGCTGGTCGCAGTGCATAAAGTCTAGACAATTCAAGGTCAGCTGAAAATGTGAAATATTCATCAGATAGATGTCAACAGAATTAAGAATTATCTAAATTTCATCCCCACTAAATCAGTTTATAGTCTAGAATGACTTGATATTTTTAGAACAATGATTTGATGGGTAAATTGTTTGTCTTATCTATTATGTTCTGTTTTTCCTGAGGTTCATCTTTTCTATCTTGACAGTTCTGCCAACTTTCCCAAAATTGTACAATATTTTATGAGCAGGACAAAACCACTTATAAAGGTTCTGTCACATAAAATTTAAAGTAATTTTCTTACATCAAAGTAATAACTGTTCAAAAGTCTACATAAAGAATGATTTTTACCAAGGATTGATAAACTATTCCCCATTGGCCAAATCTGATCTACCATATGTTTTTATAAATAAAGTTTTATTGTGAGACACACATGCCTAATAACTTAAATATGGTACCTGACTGCTTTCATGCTCCAACAGCAAAGCTGAATAGTTGCAACAGGGACTGTATGACCTGCAAAGCTGAAAATGTATTTACTGTTTGGCTCTTTACAGAAGTAGCATGCATAACTTTTGGAAATTTAGATTAGAACATAATGGTAATTTGGGTGAGAGAAAAATGATGGATTACTAAAAAACGTTCAGCATCTCCTTTTGGATATTAAGTTGTTCCAACTTTGAATATGACGTGAATATTATTCTGGAAATTCTTAAGCAATAAAAATAATCTCATCATTAAAGATCTAAATCAGCAGCAGAAGATATCTCTTTCACTGCTGTTCTTTTGTTCAATACAGGTATCTGTAAGTATAGACATGAAAAGCTAGAATGCCCAAGTTTTGTAGTAATACACTCTATGCTGGGAATATAGAGCTTGACTTGGGAGGTAGTGTACTTTAACAGATACCATAGACGAACTCCAAGATGGTCTGTTTCCTGATATCCACTTACTTGTGTAGTTCCATCTTATGTAGAATAGGGCTGATTTGTGTGATCAATAGGATATTGCAGAAATTATGGAGTATGACTTCTGAGTCTAGGCTACAAAAGACATTGTGATTTTGGTTTAATTTTGGAAGAGCCAGCTACTATATCAAGAAAACACTCAAGCAGCTCTTCAGAGAGGTCCCAGTGGCAAGGAACTGAGTCATTTGCCAACAGCAGAGGGGATCTGAGGCATCTGACCACCATATATGTGAGTGAGCCACCTTAGAAACAGACCCTCAAGCCCCAGTGAAGCCTTAAGATGACTGCGGCTCTTGCTGACATCCTGACTACAACCTCCTAAGAGTCAGGGATCCAGAATCACCCGGATAAATCACTTTTGAATTCCTGATCCTCAGAACCTACAAGATAATGCTGTTTTAAGTCACTAATTTTAGCGTTATTTATTATGCAACAATAAATAATCAATCTTGTGTCTGAGAGTGTGGGATCTGATGTCATATAGCTTGCATTTAAGCTTGCATCTACCACTTGCTAGATATGTGAACTTGGGGAGATTACTTAACTATGTTATTTACTTTTCTCATCTGTAAAAATGGGGATATAATTGCTCCAATCTTATAGAACTGTTGTGAGGAATTCAATGAGATAATGAATGAAGACTTTCTGTCATGTAGTAATTGCTAAGTAAAGGTTAACAACTATTTGCTTTTAATTATTATGAGAACTAACTCCAAGTGTTCACCTAAGAATGAGTTCACTGAGTTCACTTTTTTAGGACAACTAAGTGAATACATAGTAGAATAAAAAAGAAAAAAAAAACAAAAAGCTTTATCCCACATCCTAGAGTTTATTTATTTTAGAATACCTAAAGTAAATGTAGTAGATCAGTATAGAAAGCAATTAACAGAAGACACCTATTATTAAGATACCTGAAAACAAAATACATATATACTATTGCATAATATTACATGCAAGCAGTAGAGAATGAAGAACAGGCTGCTACCTCAAAACATAAGTAAAACTATATAGTCTAACACTAGCTACCAATTTTAAAAAACAAAATGACACATGCAATTTTTGGTCTAATTTGCTGAAGCCTAAACCATAAATATAATTTTTTGGTAAAAGTAAAAGATAAATAGCAAAATAATACTACTCTTTGCAGATTGTTTGAGTTATCTAACCCCTCTTTAATCCAAGGGATTATTGAACAAAACCAATGTTCATTCAAAAACACTTACAAAATCTGTTGTGGATTACCAATATCATCAGTTAAACCTGTTTCAGATTTATTGCTTTCATTCAGGTTAAATAATAAAAGGGTCCATTTGTCCCACCACATGTATATACACGAATTTAGCTTTCATCATTCTCTACAAGTTTAATCCAGTGATTTATGTTTTTTAACGCATATTCAGGGAATCTCTTGAAGAAACTCATCTAGACAGATAGAAAACCTAGATGGGATTAATAGGATGTGTGCAGGATTTAAAGCTGGTTATTTCAGTTCAAAGAAAGTTAAAAAGAGAAAAAGAACATAACATTGTAACCCTGCTTGAGGTTCTAATCATTTTAATGACTTTAGCAAAAGAGAACAGGATAAGGTCAAGAAAGTTCAGAGACAATGATCCCTGTTTCTAGAAATATGTTACATGGAAGAAAAACCATTGCTTCAACTTCTCTTTGTTACCAGTGGGAAACACAACTCTGTTTTTCTTAGAGAAAAATCTACCTTCTATTTAAGTCATCATTTTAATGGTTAAATTTAAGATTTCAGAATTCTTGATTTTCTTTGTGAAGTCTTTGTATTTCATCAACACCACAGCCAGTGAAGAAACTGAGCAGGCTGACTTTTTTTTTTTTTTTTTAATGGTTTACAGCAAAGCAATATATTACTTTGAGATCCTCAGATACCAAGGTCTCAGATACCAAAAAAATAAAGAAAATATTATGACTTATTTTATTATTGATGGCTTTGCACATTTAAACACATTCAGTTTAAGTCTCCCAAGAACAAATTGGAATATGTTGAGAAAAATCTTTTTCTCCTGGCAGAGTGAAGCCCATTCCACTCTATTAAGTATTGTGTTTCAATGACATTCTAATCTTTACACACATTAAGAACTTCCTTTCATAATATTGTTTTGCTTAGTGAAGAGCATTTTAACAACTACATTCTTTTCATTAACTTATTTCCAAACATAGAGGACAAATGGAGACTTGATAAGCATATTTTAGTGCTTCATTGAACCTGATATGTAATCCTAAGTATATTCAACTTTCATTTTGTTATAACTTCCATAATTTAGTGGAACACCTTGGCATGAAATATTTTGTGGTCATTAACTTTTAGAGAAAAAGAGAATTGCTATCTAATTGTCAGCATTTTTGACAGTGTATCAGTTGCTCTACATATTTTTCTGATTATACAGGTGACAAAGACCATGCATAAGGACATGGCAAATGGGAGATAAAATTCAGTGCTGTGCAGCAGAACTTTGTGTGTGTGTGTTTAGTTGCTCAGTTGTGTTCAACTCTTTGTGACCCCATAGGCTGTAGCCTCCCAGGCTCCACTGTCCATGGGATTCTCCAGGCAAGAATACTGGAGTGGGCTGCCATGGGGGATGATGGGAAATCTATTATATGTGTGCTGTCGACAACATAGCTATGTATGGCTACATATGACTGTGGAATACTTGAAATCTAGTTAGTGCAACTAAGGTACTGAAGTTTTAATTTTACTTATTTTAATTTGTGGCTAACATATCAACAGTACAGAACTAGACAATTTATGTCCAGATTTAAAAAAACAAACAAACAAACAACCAGCTAATTCTACAACTGATTATCCTTATATTTAGCTCCTGACACTCTTATTCCAGACTTGATAATGTTTAAAGTGATCAATCTTTGGGTTGTTTTTAAATATTGTAAATTTAAATTTGCTAGAGAATGTATGTCCTTTGAAATATTTTGCATATACAGGCACAATGAGGTTTATTTAACTATTTTTTGAATAAAATTGAGCAGCTTAGAAGAAATTTAATTTAAATGTAGTTGTTTTAAATTTATGATTTATTATTATAACTGAATATCTTCTTTGCTTCAAGATCATGAATAGTTTGAAATTTCTTCAAACAAGTAGAAGAATTATTTTTAGAATAAATAAAATACTATCATATGATAATTTCCTACTTAAATGAGAAAGTATTTGTCTCAGGCAAAATATACTTTCAGATATCTAGGCTGGAAGAAGCACAAGCTGGAATCAAGGTTGCTGGGAGAAATATCAATAACCTCAGATATGCAGATGACACCACCCTTATGGCAGAAAGTGAAGAGGAACTAAAAAGCCTCTTGATGACAGTGAAAGAGGAGAGTGAAAAAGTTGGCTTAAAGCTCAACATTCAGAAAACGAAGATCATGGCATCTGGTCCCATCACTTCATGGCAGATAGATGGGGAAACAGTGGAAACAGTGTCAGACTTTATTTTTCTGGGCTCCAAAATCACTGCAGAAGGTGATTGCAGCCATGAAATTAAAAGATGCTTACTCCTAGGAGGCAAAGTTATGACCAACCTAGATAGCATATTAAAAAGCAGAGACATTACTTTGCTGACAAAGGTCCATCTAGTCAAGGCTATGGTTTTTCCAGTGGTCATGTATAGATGTGAGAGTTGGACTGTGAAGAAAGCTGAGTGCTGAAGAATTGATGCTTTTGAACTGTTGTGTTGGAGAAGACTCTTGTGAGTCCCTTGGACTGCAAGGAGATCCAACCAGTCCATCCTAAAGGAGATCAGTCCTGGGTGTTCATTGGAAGGACTGATGCTGAAGCTGAAACTCCAGTACTTTGGCCACCCGATGCAAAGAGCTGACTTATTGGAAAAGACTCTGATGCTGGGAGGGATTTGGGGGCAGGAGGAGAAGGGGATGACAGAGGATGAGATGACTGGATGACATCACCGACTCAATGGACGTGAGTTTGGGTAAACTCGGGGAATTGGTGATGGACAGGGAGGCCTGGCATGCTGCCATTCACAGGGTCGCTAAGAGTCGGACATGACTGAGCGACTGAACTGAATATCATATTATTTGCTTAAATGATGACTTGAGTTCTAATAAACCTGTGGAGTGAAAGGACATAACAAATTTATACAATTTTCAATAGACTCTTGCATTTTCATAACTGGCTGGGGTTTCAGTTATTTTAATACATATTGTATCTTTGTTACTTCAATTATGAAACTCTTAGGCCATCATTTCATCTTTTTCTAATCTCTTCCATGATTATTACATGATTATGGGCAAGCCATTCAGATTTAGGCTTTTCATTTGTTTGACTCCAGTTAAATGGATAATACCATTGTTATCTGCTGCTAAGTTATTTTAAAACTATGTGATTGAACAAAAGTAATCAGGATCATCTTATGACAACCAACAATATTTGTGAGGGCAGGAATAGTTTCAAAGTTCATGGAAACACCCTGGAATTCCTTTTCTTTTATAATTCTCTGTATGTAAAATTCTTGTTTTGTTTGAACTTATATATGCTACCAAGATCATGAAATATGTGTATTTCAGTACTCTAAATTGCTTACTTTTCATTCTCAAATTTTATTTTCCACAGATTAGCTCTGCTGTGTACTTTATAAAGAGCTGCAATATCCAAACTATTCCAGCCCCAAATCTATTCTGCACTGCTTGTCAATCACATCACCTTCCAAGGTACTTCATTGCACATAAATCAAGGTTGAGTCATCTACTTCTAATCAATAGATCCTTATAGATTATTTTTAGTACACCTAAATAACTTCCCAGAAAATATCTCGCCATCTCATTTCTAATGGGAAAACGTTAGATGAGATTTCAAGCTGGGCCACTAAAGAAGAAAGGCTAATGTTTTCTTCTGGTCCATTGGGGGCCTAAACTCCACGTACTTCTCACATGAAATGGGAAAATGCTTTCTCTCAAGTCAAATACACCCACAACAGAACGTTTCAACTGAGGACTCTGGCATGAAAAACGGCTGAAGGAAGTTCACATCGCCAGATGGTTTCAGCACTGCCAAAACTTAAGTCTTTCATTGTAGACAAGGCAAGCAAGTTCTGAAATCACAGGTGCCTCTTTGAAACAAAACTAACTGGAAATAATTTTTTTCTTTCCTCTCTCTTCCGTAAATCAACAGCAAATGTGGCTACTAATGGTACTCTGAATGCCATAAAAACTCATTCCTTATTGTTCATAATCCAAAGATATTTATTGCTCTAATAAGATGGTTAAATACTAAGCAAAGGAACTGTTCTTAACAATATATCCTGTTCTGTGGCTAAAGGGAGTATTGACAAAATTCGTATTTGTATGTTGCATTTTGCAGTTAACAAAATACTCTCCTATAGGTCATCTTATTTAATCTCCATAGCTCCCCTGTAAGAGTTACTGCCTCTTTGAACCACAGTCAAGAAACTGAGGTTCTGATCAATAAGGAAGTTGTCTGTGTTCAAACAGCTGGCATCTTTGAGATCTATCTTTTAAACACAGTCAGAACATTCCAGAAGCTGCCTTCTTTCCATTACACAAAAAAGGATTACTTAGGTTTACCATTTTATTTTCTGATTTTGAAAATGAAAATGTAATTCTGAAAAGCAATGGATTTTTGTCTAGGTGACTCCCAGGCAGTATTATACTGCTTCTCAGGTCATGCTGCAGGCATGCTTCACTCTGCATAATGTTAAACTCTGCCTGGATTAGAATGGAGATTACTGAAGGACACATATTTCAGGGGTTTGGCTAGAACCAGAGGTAGGCTAAGGTCAACTGAGCTTTCAATTCTCAATGTCCTCTGAGAAGACTTTCTTAACTGTGATGGGTCCCTCTAAAATGACTCTTGGTGATTCCCTTCCTCCTAGATTCACATAGGATCCCCTCCCCTGAAGTATGGGATGAACCTAGTGACTTGCTTCTTATAAATGAAGTATGGCAAAGGAGATAGTGTGTCACTTCTGAGGTCAGTTTACCAAAAGACTCTGGTTTCTGCCCTGCCCACCCTCTCTGTTGCTTTCCTGTTTGTACATCTTGATAGAAGCCCAGTTGCCATTGTCTGGGCTACCTTGTGGAGAGGCCCACAGGGCCAGAAACAGAGAAAGTTTCTAGGCAACAGCCAATGAGGAACGGAGGCCTTTTGTCCAACAGCCTATGAGGAACTGAATCTTGTCAACAACCATCTGAGAGAGGTTGGAAGTGGGTCCTCTTCTGGTCTCACCTTGAGGTGACTGCTGTCTTGTGAGGACCTGATCCAGAGGACCCAGTTCAGCTGTGCCCAAATTCCCGAACCACTTAAACTAAGGCAAAATTTGTGTTGCCTTAAGCTGCTGAGTTTCGGGGAGTAATTTGTTACACTGAATTATATAAATAATAATTGACTTAGAATTCCATTTACCTACCCTTTATGTACAAAATGCCCTTCTCATATTCCTGAAACAATCCTGGAAAAGGATTTCACATCAGTAACATGAAATCTGTACAATGGATACGTTCATTGCTTTGGAGTTAGAAACTTCTGGGTTGTGTCTGAATTTGTCATTTACAGGCTCTGATACAATTGAGAAGTTATTTAATATCTCTAAATCTCCTTTTCTTCATGTGTGAAGTGATCTATCTACATGACCTACCTCATAGGTGGTTTTTTTCTTTAAAGTGAGGTCATAAAAATAAAACAAAAATGTTTAGCCTCTAGTAGCCACTCAGAGGGTTTCCCCAGTGGCTCAGTGGTAAAGAATTGGCTGGTAATGCAGGAGTTGCAGGAGAAGCAGTTTAGATCCCTGGGTTGGGAAGATCCCTGGAGGAGGGCATGACAACCCACTCCAGTATTCTTGCCTGGAGAATCCCAGGGACAGAGGAGCCTGGAAGGCTATAGTCCATAGGGTTGCAAAGAGTTGGACATGACTGAGGTAATTAAGCAGCGTGCATAGAAGCACTCAGAAAGTGGTAACTATTTCTATGATAATTATTCTTTAATTTGAATTTTATTCTATTAACTATATCTGCATATTTCGGTTTTGCATTCCTAAAAGTCTTATTCCTATGGAAAGGGTTAATAATTAATCACATCTTATGAATATCAATGAACTGATATAAGCCAATCCTTGGAATAAGAGGAGTTTAAGGAACACACAGTGTGTGGGTGATTGCTTCCCTTATTTTTATATTGTTTACTGACAAGGCATGGTCATGTTAGGTAGCAGTAAAAACTATATTATTTCTCATACCTTAAACTCTACTTTCTCTGTATATTTGGGTGTAACTGCCATATTTTTGCATATGCAACTACTTCATCAGGAAGAGGAAATTTGGTATTTATATATGATGTTTCTCTCTTGAGATTAAACTTCTAATAGACAGGATGGAGATTTACTTGAAGAAATAGTCAGAACAGTAGCTTTCGAGTTAAGAGACTTAATTTTATTTTCACTTTAGGTTGGATATTTCTCCTTGAAAAAAAAGGGGGGTTTAACTGTAAAGTTCTGTTATAGTCTGTATGCATTGTAACTGACCCAAATATGTATAAAACAATGCCATCAGTGCCATGGGCTTCCCTGGTAGCTCAGTTGGTTAAGAATCTGCCTCCAGTGCAGGAGACCTGGTTTGATCCCTGGGTCCAGAAGATCCCCTGGAGAAGGAAATGGCAACCCACTCCAGTATTCTTGCCTGGAAAATCCTATGGACAGATGGTGTGGTGGGATACAGTCCGTGAGGTCTCAAGAGTCGGACATAACTTAGTGACTAAACAAGGACGATCAGTGCCATGTATTCCACTAATAAGACAAACAAAACAAGTCAATTGTGTATTGGTCATTCTTTCAGCATCTCTTTTCTTTATCTCCTCTTTCTTCCTCTTTTTAGGTAGTGTTTAAAAAAAAAGAGATAAGTAATGAACTCCAAGTGATTTTATTCTATTCCCTAACTGATCAAAAACTTCCCTTTAAAAATGGAAATTATAGTAACCCGAATGCAAGGAGTTTGTCAGGGAAGAGCAATAAAAATCATTCTAAAATATTTTGCAAGACACAGAAATACTCTAAGTGCATGATAATAATTGGTGTGTAATGTCTTAAAATAGAAGCCAAGTTACAATGATTTTTATTAGAGTCTTCTCAAATCCTATGGGTGACATGAGCCCATTTCCTCTGTCACATTTCTGAAGAGATAATTACAGGAAACACTGTACATAGTTTAACATTCACAGGTCATATTGAGAAATGTTTATAGATATCGACAGCTAAACACCACGTATCACTTTACCCGGCACAATGTGGCATCCACTTAACAATGAGTTCTGCAAATCAAAGGCAAAAAGTCAAGCTTTGCTTTTGTTATGAAGGAAACAAAAATATCCATGCAATGAGTGAATAAGTGAATGAATGAAGGAATAAAACGCTTTCCAGAATTACAGATTTGTATGATATTATATAAATATCATTAATTAAAACATTAATATTGCTTTTATATTATTTAAGTTTCTGGACATTAACACCTTGGATCTAGAAATTGAACAACAATCAACCCAAAATAGGGAAAGCGATTCTCTAAAGACTTTACTAGAGAGAAAGTAAATATTAAAACTTAATAATATTCACAGAATGTGGTCAAATATTTTTGAAAAAACTGAAAGAATTCATGTAGTTTACAAAAATATTAAAATTAATTTACTAAAATCCTAAACAATAGAAATATCTACTAGGAAACAGCAGTAAATAAAACAAATCTTTATATAAAATATGTTTTACAGCTGACAATGTATAACATAATATTTAGGGCTAAGTGGAAACAAATAAAATTTATTTTATTTTATTGAACATAAGAAAATTTTGATTGGACATAATTTTAATGTAGATATAAACAAAAGTTGGCATTAAAAAAAGGTTAATTTTTTGATATGTTAGTTATATTAAATATGTGCATTAACCATGTCAGTACATTAAACATATAGAGTCTGGGTGTAACTATTTCCTAGTCTTTTTTTTTTTTTAATTTATTAATTTATTTATTTTTTAAATTTTACTTTACAATACTCTATTGGCTTTGCCATACATCGACATATAAAAATATATGTGGATGGAGTAGATATATGTACACATAGTTGAAAGTTTACATATAGAAAAAGTTACTACTGTTTATAAGTAAACTATGTTTCTTACCTAAGAGTCTCAGAAAAATTTAACTAATGTATATTTTATCTTTGCACTTTCTTCTTAAATGGCCTCTTTTTGCACAATTTGGTTTCCCCTTTCTACTTGTATTACCTCTGTCTTCTATTTATTATTTATTGAATCATACTTTACAACTAAAAATACATATTAATGATTGTGAATGTTGATTGCATTCTTTAGAAAACCATATATGCACTTGTTTATGTACCTTAAAAATTATATTTTTAGAGACAGAAAGAAGTGTAACAGTGGTTGCCAAGGGCTGCAGGAGGTGGGTGGAGTGGGGGTGGCATGGAAGCTTGTTGTTTGATGGGTACAGAATTTTCATTTTACAGAATGCAGAGAGTTCTGAAAATTGATCACACAATAATGTGAATGTACTTAATGCTCTTGAAATGTAAACGTAAAAAGATGGTTAAGATAATAAAATTGTGTTTCTTTTCCAATACAAAATAAAATAAGAAGAGCATAAAATATTATGATGTTTAAATATGTTAGCCTCTTCAAGAAAGATTTGAATCAGGAGTGTTTTTAATATAAGGAATGCAAACTTCTGTATTTTGTAATTTGCCCAGAAAGGCACAATGTTTTGGCTGAATATAACAAAACAAAACTAGGCAAAATCTTGCTTTTCTAAGCTCAGTATGGTCTTTGCTCATATTAGAGCTAGGCCAAGATACAGAATGTTAATTGTTTCGTGGAAATCCTATAACTAAAGTAATATCAATGCAAATTGAACATTTTTTGCTGGATTTAAACAGAAAGAAAAAAAAAACAATGACAAGAGAGGAAAGGATTTAAAAATGAGAAATCTTACAACTAATATTTATTTAGTACCTATTATGGTTCAGGTTCTATTTCAGGTCCTTGGGCTATATTAATGAAAAAAATGAACAGAAACCTCCACTCTCTTGAGGCTTACTTACACTCTTGTGGGGGGCAGGTCACTTGGGTAAAGGGAGAGAGAGAGTAAATAACAAACATAATAAATAAGCTGTACAGTATGTTAGAAGATTATATGTGCCAGGGTAAGAAAAACTGAGAGTGTGTATGTAGGCAGGTGAGGGGAGGTGTGGTGTAAGCGGTATTAAATAGGGGACAATAGCAGGCTAAGTTTTGTGGAGAAAGTGACATTTGAGCAAACACTTAAACTAAGGAAAATATCCCAGCAAATATCTGAAGGTAAAGCATTTGAAGCTTAGAAAATAAATTCAATGGAAGCATAACATAGGAGTGTGTCTAGTACAATCAAGAAACATCACAAAGATAAATGTGGCTGGAACAGAGGCAGCAAAGGGGTGAGGGAGGTGGGCTGGAGAAGAATGTGGCTGGGACTGGGTGGTAGGGAAGATCATTTGGAGACCTGGAAGCCACTGTTAAGACTTTGACTCCTGATTGACCAAGCTTTCATCCTTGTAAGCACCTCCTCCTCTTCCTTCTCCCCAACTTCTTTCTCCTTCTTCTTCCCCATTATCACCTTCATCTCCAAGACATTTATTGAACACATCTTAATTTGAATAATAATAGGAGTCTATAAGTTTGGGAGTATATTTTCAAATTTTTCTTACTCTCATCAATTATGTTCAGTCCAAAAATATGTCTTGAATTTCTAATATGTACAAATCTGTGTATTAGGCACAGTTTTATATTTAAAAAAATAGAGGCTGTAGTAGTCTATTGGACACTTACTATAGAATATGATTGTCTAGACTGCTGTTGAACAGGGCAAAATACTAAGTGTTTTATATGTACTAACTCACTTCATCCTTCCAGGATCCCTGTAAAATGGATGGTACTATTTTTCCATTTTATAAATGAGGAAAATGAAGCACAGAAAGATTAAATAACTCATCCAAGATACACAACAGTAATAGAATTAAAATTTGAGTCCAGGTAATTTTAACTTTAGAGTCTGTGTTCTTGGCCATTCACAATATTGCCTTCTGTTGTTACAATCCTTCATAATACCCATGCTCTTTGAAATACTTTGTTGTGTCACTTGGTCATTCACAAAGTATTTATTAACATTCTACTGTTTGCTCAGCCTGGTTAGTTACAGGCATTGTAGAGAGAGGGAGTGGCAAGCCTCACATAAGTGTCCTTGTATAAATTAGAAAAAGGTGTCTCTTCTTGGTACTTAAATTTCTTCTGTCTAAAAACTACAGTAATGTTCTGATCTTTTAAGAGCATGATATTTAATTGTCATTACTGATTCTTGTCAGTTCTGTTCAGTTAAAAAATACACATTGAATTCTAAACAAATGCAAAATGGTGAGGTAGGCACATTTAAAAAAACATTGGCCATAGCCTGTTGGGCACAGGCCACATACTATGACACACAAGAGCACTATTGAACTGTACATGATACCAATTCTTCATAGTATTTATATCCTTCAGGACTGACATTAATCAGTTACCTACTTAAAAGAGTTTTTTTCTCTCCTGAAGATCAGAGCATACCTATGCCATTAATTTTGTATTAATTAGCACTTATCCTCAATAGATTTTAAACTATGACTGGTTATTATTAATTCCATCTTCACAAATAAAAAAAAAAAAAAAGAGGTTCAGGGCTCCTAATGATAGGGCTGGTTTCAGATGCAAGAAGTTTTTACTCCAAAGCCTATCAGGCTACATTGTCTCTCTGCGCGTGGTGGAAGGATGAGTAACCCCCAACGTCTCCTTGCAGGCTGATAGAAAAATTGAAGGTGAACATTATGGAGGTAAGAGGGAACAGACGGCCAGAATGACAGCCTAGTGAAGATCCCACCTGTGTCAGATTCCAGCTTGCTTACGCCTACCCAGACCAGGCACAATGTCTATTGTTTAGCAGCCAACTCAAATGGCTGAACTCTGAACTATAATTTTAAATGCATGAAATAGTTCCAGAATTTGCTGCAACGTTTATTATAGCACTTTTCTTCTCCATCTGTACTTGCTTTCAGGCTTAGATATAGTGCTTTTGAAAGCGAAGTTTGACGTTATCAGGGGTATGAGATAAGAATAACAAACACAATCGGTAGTTTACTGGGTGCCAGGGACTATTATAAGTACTTTATTGTATTAACTTTCATAGGAAATGAGAATCAGGCCTTTTACCTCCCCTCCTGCCCTTCCTCCCCCTTCCCCCGACCCAAGAAGGAATTTTAAGAGCCCAGGCCAAACTTGGAAATATACTGGAGCTGAAATGCTGGGTAAAGGAATGAATATAAAGGAATCTTTGCACTTCAAACTCTTCAATGTGGCAATGTGACCCTGAAGGCATTGTCAACAAACCAGTGGGTGAGACGTTTCAGTTATAGGAATAAGTGAAACCATGTTTAAAAGGTGTTATGACTTCATATGGGGCTTCCCTGGGGCTCAGATGATAAAGAATCTGCCTGCAATGCTGGAGACCTGGGATCAATCCCTGGGTCAGGAAGATCCCCTGGAGAAGGGAATGGCTCCCACTCCAGTATTCTTTTCCTGGACAACTCCATGGACAGAGGAGAATAATGGACTACAGTCCATGAGGTCACAAAGAGTCGGGCATGACTGAGCAACTTTCATTCACACATATGATTTCAAATAATTCCTTCATTCAAATGGTCATTTGTTTTTTACTTTTTCATGTAGTCTATAAATGACTAATTTGAGAAATAATCAATTGAAGGTGTTACCACAAAGAAAGTAAGACTTTCCCGTAACTAATGAAAATAATTGTTTGTTTTCTTAGTGAGTGTTTTTTTGAAGTTCTTTTCCTTCTTAGAAAAACTCAAAACACCCCATGTCTATACTGTTTTACCTACTTTATTGTAAGCCCTCAAGAACAAGAGCTAAGATTAATAACTGAGATTTTTAGAATTTACCATTCTACTTTGCACATAGAAGATTTCATTCATTTATCCATTAATGGCTTTTTGAGCACCTGCTATGTTCCAGCCATTGGATTAGGCAAAGAGGTATGATGGTAACAACACACAGTCCCTACTGAAACTGTCATTGTTATCAAGAAACTGGACAATAGATAGGCAATTTCATTAAGTAAAAAGACAATGAAGGGCAATATAAGGGTGTTCAATAAATACAGAAGTACTACTCAATCTAAGGTGATCAGGGAGGACTTCCCAGAGAAGTTTACAAACATTCTGAGGTCATAAAGATAGTAATAGTTGAAATGAGAAAGGGCTGGACCTTGGACAAGATCCAAGGTCTTGAACCTAATAGGAAGAATTCAGTCTGTTCTGGCCACTTTAAATAGTTTTTATGTTTAGAAGGATAGTGAAGTCTTGACTGGTGAGACTAGAGACATAAGCAGGAGACAGTACATAAAGGGAACTCTATCAACATTTGTTTTTGATGCTGATGAGGCCCTTGGCAAGTTCATGATTACAGCTAGAATCCCTATAGGTGTGGCTGAAAAGGTGTCCACACAGACTAGTCATTATGGCAATCACCAACTGCCTCTCACAGAGGGCAGAACAAAAGGCATCACGGTGTTCTTATTACAAGTTAATCCAGGGAGCAGTGTGAAATGGGTGAGGAATTCAGGAATCATCTATGTCTGAATCTGTCTGATATAATTGTCAGTATTAGATCAGTGGAATCTGATCAGTAGGTGCGAATTTTTCATATGTTCCAAACTTGTTTGGATATCATCTATGCGACCTTTAGATAAAAGTAACCTGATTTTCATAAACTACCTACCCATACCTAAGCAAGATAGCTTTTGTTCTATTTGCATTTTGCAAATTAAGCATCATCTGAAGGTATATATCCCACTGCAAGCAGCTTTTGCTTCTCTCAACCTTTCCTGGCTCTAAAAGCGTTTCTCCAATATGAGCTAGGTACTGAACTTTGAAGAAGAGTCTACTGTAATAACAGTAAAGTTTAATGATGCATAACTTTGAGAGACTGACAAATTTCCAGCCAAAGTATTGATTCTTACAGAATTTATGAAGCACATGCTGTATTCTGTGTCATTATGGTCCATTTTTGGCTGAAAGAATCATGTAAAATAGATTTTTAAATGAGTGGTAATAGTCAGACATAAAGAAGGTATTGATGTGTGTCATGAAGGGTGAAATAGCATGCCAGATTAAAGCATATAGCAAATCAAAAACAATAGTCCCCTCTACTACTACAAATATAAATTTGCTTTTCCTTTTAATCACCTCTCCTATTTACTACTTGGCACATTTATAATTTCCTTTCTTACAGACCTTTTCTGCAGAATATTAAATATGTGTAAAATTTTTGCATAGTTGCATAGACTGCTTTAGGGGATACTAAAAGTTCAGAAACTGGTTTCTTAAATTTGGCAAATTAATTTTCTCTTCTGTAAATAATGCTAAAAGCTTAAAATCTAATCTTTATCACATACATATAAATGACATATTTTGTGAATTAATATTTAAATATTTTTATGAATTCAACACTTTTAAAGTACTGCTGTAAATTTTAATTTGTTTTCAAGAAGCATACAAATTTATTCTTCTTTCATGACTCACAGCTAAGCTTTTTTTTCCCTGTCCCTAAATGATCTTATGGAAGACATCCTTAACTCTAATTTGTTTTGAAAAAGTACAAAGTCTACAGCCATACCACCCTGAACATGCCTGATCTTGTCTGAAAAAGTATAGAATTTATTTCTCTGGTCCTCTGCTGCCTGTTTTTGCCCTGTTCATCTTAATGCCTATTATGAATTAGCTTCTCAAGAAACAATTGAAATGCAAGTTTTTTTTTCCTCCCCAGTCGACATTTTGTTTTGATACACTGGGCTTTCGAATGTACTAATTTAAATTTTGATTTTACACTTCATTTTGGAATACATGTTTATTAAATGCATATCTCCCCCACAGAGTGATCAATACAGATTGTGTAGTACATTATAAGGAAACCATGTCTGAGATTATTAGAAAAATTAAATGCCTTTAGTTTTTCTTACTTGAACAATATGTGAAAATTAACAGTTTAAACCCTTTCAGGTGTCTGATCAGACTTTCGCCTTAGTCAGACTGCACGGTGTCATGACTTGGTTTTTTTTCTTCTCTCTTTTCCTCTTCCTCCCTCCTCTCCCCTTCCCTCCCCTTTCCTGTCCTTCCTTTCCCTTCTCTTCTCTTTCTTTTCTTCATTTTTACCTTATCTAGCTAGCATTTACCTGGTGAACATCAAGGGTTTCCCCAGTGACTCAGTGGTAAAGAATCTGCCTGCAATGCAAGAGATCTAGATTCAATTCCTGGGTTGGTAAAACCTCCTGGAGAAGGAAATGGTAATCTATTCCAGTGTTCTTCCCTGGTAAATCCCATAGACAGAGGAGCCTGGAGGACTACATCTATGAGTTTGCAAAAGAGTTGGATAGTTGGATATGACTTAGCAACTGAACAACAACAATACAATGAACATCAAATTACCTGAAATCTTAATTTTAAAGACTAAAATTTACAGACAGATATTCGTATTGGGAGGGGAATTAAAGGGCAAAGGGTAATGAATGGCAACAGGATTCTCTGAAAAGTAGTTCAGTGTTTCTATCACATTCCAGCCATCTTTTTTAGAACTAGAAATAGAAGTCAACAAGGTCTAACTGTGCTACAGACCGATTAATCCTAGGCCCAAATACACTTCCCCTACATCTAGAAACCCCAAGATAATATGTTAAATCCCTTTCAAAAAACTGCTTTTGAATAATTTAGGAGTTTATCAGCCTAACAGAAAAAAAGAACTTAGCAGGAAGAAAAAGGTTGAGACGCTCAATAGACTCCTCTAGGACCTGGTAGAGCCTCAAGAACTCTCCAAGATCTTAGTCAACAATTAAAGGAGTTTAAACTAGTGCATTCATCTATACCACACAAAAAAGAGGTCTGTCTTTACATAAACATTTTTCCCAGGCCAACTGCAGGCAAATTCAAGTAAAATAGGCCATGTCTTGGATGGAAGATTAGAGCAAAAAATCAGGGAACAGGAAAGTGAATCCCCCTCTAGTATGGTATCTCATGAACAGTCCTATTTACACACGACTGTGCACTTGTGTGTGTTTCAATTCATGGTGTTATATTCAGAGGTTTTTCAATTTGAGGGTTTTTTTTTTTTTTTTTTTAAGAACAACTTTTAGATCACTGACATGTCAGAAGGACTAAAGTTTTAGACAGGTATGAATTTCAGAAGATTAAAAAAATATAGAGCCACCCTCAAAGATACTTGAAATACAGAAGCTGTTATTCATATTTGGACCTTTATTTCCTGATTTTTTCAAATCAGACTGAGGTTTTCTTAGACACTATAGGCAGCCTATGCACATAGAATGTGAACATAAATATACATAATTGTAGCATTTGGTTGTGACAAATTAGTTTTACTAACATGGAGGGTTTAATAGATGAAATGAGAAAATATGTCAATGTAATAGCATATTAGATTGCAAATGAGCTATTCCTAAGGCAACATGAATTGCTTTGCTTTTATATTTCCACAATCGTTTGTTCATTTGACAACTAACATTCAGAATCCATCTTTGATCTTGGAGGACTTGTTCAAATCAAAGTATAATAAATCCTTACACTTGGGAACTTAAAGTGACACAGACAAAAGATGTCTTCTGACAGAGCCCTTGGCCTTGGCATATGCAAACCCACAATAAGATCTGGTCAGGGCTGGCTGGGGCAGGCTTGGGAAAGAGGCCAAACTTTTCTTCAGGGCTTTCAACATTGCTCTGCTACATTTCCCACCAAGCCATCAGAGATCCCAAATTCCAGTTACCATTTACTGAGGATTTATTAAGCATCATACATTTACATGTATTATTTCTGATCATTACATTAGTTTTCAGGATCAGTATTTTATCAGTATTTTACAAATATGAAAAAGGACTCAGTAAGTCTAAGAACTTCTAAGGGGCAGAGCTGGGTTTCCACCTGTTTCTGAATTCAAAACCCTTCTCAAGCTCATAACATCCCTTTGTCTCACCTTGAGACCTGAGGCCTCCGGCCTCCGGCTGGAGTTCCACACCCAAACCTGTTCTTCCTGTTGTGATTCCAGATTTCCTTTGGCTTTGAAATATCAATATTTGAACTAAATGAATTTTGTTAAGGGGTGGGGAGGGCCAGGTGGAAGGAAGGCAAGTGGGGTTCTACTTCTATTAACTTCTATTCCTAGAATTCTATTTACTTTCTGACAGGGACCTCTTAGAAATGATACTTTCACCCAGGACAGTTGTAAGGAGATAAATTTTAAGCAGCTTGGCATATTGTTGATCAGGCAGGTGACATGACTGCCAATTTAGCATACTGTTAAGATTAGCTATTTGTGTTGGCTCGACGGTGTTGTGAAAATCCAGTTAGCTTTTTGGAAACACAAAGCATGTGATGAGAAATTTTCCTTATTTTGCTTTGTGACTATCTGCCATTTGATTTTCACTTTAAAATATAAACTGACCCTCTTGGACTGGTAACAGAATTTTCCCATCGGGAATAAGTCCCTCCAAACATACTTGGTAGGTAGAGCAGCGTAATGACCTATTAAAAATTACTAGAAATGAATATTTTCATTAAAAATCCCTCTCTGAAATTCATTGTGTGTCTTTAGGCAAACCATTTAACCTCCATAAACCTTCAAATATAAAATGGTCATCATGAGGAGTAAATTAGATAATATCTATACAAAAAGGCTTTACAAACTATTAAGTTTCTACAAAGGTAAGTGCATTCTGGACATCATTCTTAATCCAATTCATTCCTTCCTGCAAAACAAGGCACTGACTTGAGTCTTCCATCTGTGATCTCCTTTTGACTCTACCCTATAAAGGAATAACAAAGCTTCCTTTCAGCAATTTACCACATTTCTGCCAATAATCAATGTCATGAACTCTGAACATTTCTCCTTGGATTTCCTAATCCTGACTAA
Organism: Neotragus pygmaeus; assembly: GCA_006410875.1. Classification (NCBI taxonomy): domain Eukaryota; kingdom Metazoa; phylum Chordata; class Mammalia; order Artiodactyla; family Bovidae; genus Neotragus; species Neotragus pygmaeus. The sequence goes on along the minus strand of SJYV01047911.1, from coordinate 725,130 downwards.
ACAGTAAATCCTGGAGTTATTAGGTGGCAAAGGTTCATTTATCAAATCTGTAGAGAGAAGCTTCTTTTTTTGGAATTATTTTCCCTCTCCTATCCCTCTCCTATCTTAGTTTATGTTTTATAATCACTGATTGCTGTCTAGGCTATCGACTTGAGAGAGAAAGCAGCAAGTAGCAGAACCATATGATGAATGATAAATGAAGATATCTATTCCTTTCTTCCCATTTGCCTCCTTACATTTGGGGTAACAGGTACCTTTCATGCCCAGTCATCTGATCCTTTCTCTAAAAGTACCTTAGTGCCCCCTGCAGGTTGTACGAGTTTCTCCTCCCCCAATCTTGTTTTTATATATATATATATATATATTTTTTTAACCCTATCCTGAAAACCCAAGTGCTAGTTTTTTCTCAATGGGAATAGAATCTATAGGAAGTATTTATAGGTAAGATCTCTGAGTTTAACTAGGCTAAATAACTTTGCAAGGCTTCTAAAACTAATTTATGGTGGTGGTTGGTTGTGGCATTAGAACTCAGGTATCCTAGCATTTACTCAAGTACACTTTTCTTTGCCATATTTTGAATATTTTCCTTTGTTTTCAAAAGCATCTGGTTTTGCCTCCAGTTGTACATCTTGAAGACTTAACCCCAACAAAGAGGTACTAATGTCATCTATTTGGCTTCAACAGGTACCTGATGGATTAGTGCTTCCAGCACGCCCAAAGTATTTGCCTGGTAATACTAATCTGATTTATAACCACATCCGGGTATATTGCAAATGCTTCAGAGGTCAAAGGTATAAATCAACCCTGGGATTTCTTTGGAAGGAATGATGCTAAAGCTGAAACTCCAGTACTTTGGCCACCTCATGCGAAGAGTTGACTCATTGGAAAAGACTTTGAGAAGGGGACGACAGAGGATGAGATGGCTGGATGGCATCACTGACTTGATGGACATGAGTCTGAGTGAACTGTGGGAGTTGGTGATGGACAAGGAGGCCTGGAGTGCTACGATTCATGGAGTCACAAAGAGTCGGACACGACTGAGTGACTGAACTGAACTGAATTGAGAAAGTAAACACGGGAGAAGGCCCACTTCTTAATTTGCTTGAAATTTGCCTAAAGCAAGGTACTCCAGCACACAATCTTGTACTGAGTCTAGAGCTGAAAAAGCAGAAGTTTGTTGACTTTATTAGGTTTTATGACCTTGCAATCTTTGAACATTTTCTTTATTTTCTGTTTCCTGATATGTTACTCATTGATTCCAAAATTATTAATTGGTGTTATCAACCTTGGGTTTATTTTGCTTATTCTAAGTGCAGAATGTCCACTGACAAATCCTTTATCATCCAAGAGTTTGAATCTCAGAAAAGCTTTTCTTTTTTGAAACTAAAGATTTGGAATACAATTTTGAAGGAATCAGTGCTGCATTTTAATCTAAATCCTTGGGAAAAAATTAAAATCCTGAGATATAATTAAGTCTGCAGATCAAAATGGGGGGTGAGGCCAAATTAAAAGTTCTGAGAGGCCAAATTTAAAAAGATGACTTTGTGAAATGATAAGTGTTTAAACCACAAATCTCTGTTTATTCAGCTTCTGGATTTTCTCTTGCTAAGGAGTTTTACAGCTAATTCTCAACAGTAAATGGACATTTTACTCACTATTTTACTTGCTTCAAGTCTTTCATACTTGAGCTCTCCCAGTTACAACATGTACACAAAAAATAACCTTAGTCTGACTTCTAAACAGCTATACTGTGTGCTCAGTCACTTCAGTTGTGTCTGACTCTTTGTGACCCCGTGAACTATAGCCCCCTACCAGGCTCCCCTGTCCATGGAATTCTCCAGGCAAGAATGTTAGAATGGGTTGCCATGCCATCCTCCAGGGGATCTTCCTGTACCAAGGACTGAGTCTGTGTCTCCTGCAATACAGGCATATTCTTTACCCACTGAGCTACCTGGGAAGCCCAAATGGCTAAATAGTTTGAAGTAATTTCTATTAGAATTCAGTAGTATTGATACCATAGGTGCTGAAGCAGCATTTTTCAACTGTCAATTATGATCCTTTAGTAGGTTGTGAAGTTTATATAGTTGATTGTGGCCAGAATTAAAAAAAAAAAAGGAAGGAACAGATTGCATAAAATATAAGGAAATGAGTAGAAATTAAAATTGTTATATGAAACTCTTGGTTTTTTTAATCTGTATATTTAGATTGTGATATCAATTGTATTTCTTCTGGGAGTTGTGGGCTTCCCTGGTGGCTCAGATGGCAAAGAATCTGCCTGCAATTCAGGAGACCTGGGTTTGTTCCCTGGGTCAGAAAGATCCCCTGGAGAAGNTGAAACTCTTGGTTTTTTTAATCTGTATATTTAGATTGTGATATCAATTGTATTTCTTCTGGGAGTTGTGGGCTTCCCTGGTGGCTCAGATGGCAAAGAATCTGCCTGCAATTCAGGAGACCTGGGTTTGTTCCCTGGGTCAGAAAGATCCCCTGGAGAAGGGAATGGCAATCCACTCCTATATTCTTGCCTGGAGAATCGCATGGACCAAAGAACCTGGTAGGCTACAGTCCTTGGGATCACAAAGAGTCGGACACGACTGAGCGACTCATTCTTTTACTTTCACTGTGATTTGTGGTCATACTGAGAAACACTATTCTAGACTACAGAAGATAAAGAGCAAGAACTCCTTACCAACTGTGTGAACCATTCTGAGTCTTGGTCTTCTTCTCTGAAAATAGGTGTAATAAGTCTTTCACAACAGGTTTATCTTAAGAGTTAAGTAAAAAAATAAAATAATATTGGAGCCTAGCATCTGATGTAGTCAGAACCTAGTGTTATTTTAGTGGGAGTTATAATAAGAATTATTTGAAATCATATTTGAAGTCATATTTGAATCATTTGAAATAATAAATCAAAGTACTTATATTCTCCTTTAAATTGAGTTCCTTGCAAATCAAGTCCCATATATTCAAAAGCAGACATTACTTTGCCAACTAAAGTCCGTCTAGTCAAGGCTATGGTTTTTCCTGTGGTCATGTATGGATGTGAGAGTTGGACTGTGAAGAAGGCTGAGCACCGAAGAATTGATGCTTTTGAACTGTGGTGTTGGAGAAGACTCTTGAGAGTCCCTTGGACTGCAAGGAGATCCAACCAATCCATTCTGAAGGAGATCAGCCCTGGGATTTCTTTGGAAGGAATGATGCTAAAGCTGAAAGTCCAGTACTTTGGCCACCTCATGAGAAGAGTTGACTCACTGGAAAAGACTCTGATGCTGGGAGGGATTGGGGGCAGGAGGAGAAGGGGACGACAGAGGATGAGATGGCTGGATGGCATCATGGACTCGATGGACGTGCGTCCGAGTGAACTCCGGGAGATGGTGATGAACAGGGAGGCCTGGCGTGCTGCGATTTATGGGGTCGCAAAGAGTCGGACACAACTGAGCGACTGAACTGAACTGAACTGAGCTATACTTCCTGAGCATATAGCCCCAGGGAAGGTGCTGGGCATTCCCAGGGTTAGAACAAAGAAGCCATTGATCAGTTTTGGATCTCATAAGCTTAATCTTTTGAGACAATAGTCATGAAATTTTGGTTGCTTGAAAGAAATGGATTTTCTAAATTCCTTTATTTCTTCTTTAACAAATCAAGAAGCTGGCCAGAAAATACTAGAGAGTCTTAAATGTGAGGTGAAGGGGACTAGTTAGGAAAAAGGCAGGACGTGCCTGGCTTCTCTGTTCCTATTGGATCTTGGGTAGAAAAAGACAGAAAGGTAGGTGAGCACTACTCCAGCTTTTCTTCTCTTCACTAATCCCTAGGGGTGGGAAGGTTATCAGTTGGGAGGAGAACTTAAGAGACCTTATAGAGAGGTTGGGGGGAATAACTGAAGAGTGATTTCTGCCCTCCACAATGACATTGGAAACTATTACCTCACAAACTTCTGCTTAAATGGGGCTGGGGGGCAGGGTGGCCTGTAACATCAAATTAAATTTAATGACTTAATATGGTTTTGCCCACAAAGGTCTGAATTTAAGCGCCTCAGAGTCCCCTCAGCTCCTGTATGGTATGGTAGCTATCCAGAGCATCCTATGGAGCATCCTATCTGAGCATCCTATGGAATGAACCAGAAAGAGCTGTCTGAAAGTAGTTGAAGGACCTGCCTAGCAACTTTGCTGAAGGAGGTTGCCTAAAGGGAATGAAGTCATCCAATGTAGACTAAAGTCCTATTGGGATCACAGTCACATAGCAGGGAATACATTTCATCATCAAAAGTGGAGAAGGATTCCAATCAGCAATGATAAATAGTGCCCCAAAGCACTGTCAGAATTTAGTAAACAAGAGAGAACATCACTAAAGACAATTTCTAGTAAGGGGGCTATTGGATTGCCCAGGGTATGGACAAGTCACTCTGGGATATTACCAATTCTGGGAGTAGGCCCAACGAGAAGCTTAGAAGACACCTCATATACTCAGAGTATTCTCCTGTAAGTTTACAGATACCTCATCCATCCTTTGTATATCCAGGTGGAGAGGGCAGAACTCCGACAAGCATTTCCCAGACTCATCTAGGCATAAACTAGGTTACATAAAGAGATGGAAAGAATTACTGAATAAGACTGAATCAAAAATTTGAATTTAACTAAAATGTTTTTTTCTAAACTACCTGGTGGGGTGGGATTGTGAATTAAGTCTGAATCTTAAAGTAACCCCATTTCCTTCACATCTGAGCATGGTGTAAATACATNAAAGAGATGGAAAGAATTACTGAATAAGACTGAATCAAAAATTTGAATTTAACTAAAATGTTTTTTTCTAAACTACCTGGTGGGGTGGGATTGTGAATAAAGTCTGAATCTTAAAGTAACCCCATTTCCTTCACATCTGAGCATGGTGTAAATACATTTGTGATGCTTTTTGCTTTTCTTTTTTATTGTGTCTTATTATCACATCTATAGGAGTTAAAATTTTCTAAGTCTTTATTTGTGCCAATCTTTGTCTTATATTGACTGTTTTGAGTAATAACTCTTTGATACAAAGAAACAAGTATACAACAACTATTAATAATTTAGATATCTATATCCTGAACCTCAATTATCAAAAACCAACCAAAAACAAGTATGAAAGAAAAAAAGGAGAAGCTATTCCCTGGGTTTCCAAATGAAATGCTGCTGAGCCTCCACGTAACCCACAGTCCTGAGCAGAAAAATAAGGGTAAATGTTTAAAATTTATATAGGACTTTTTTGCTTTGACAGTTGAAATTTAACTGTACTTTTGTATTTGATCCTTTAAAGCTTTGTCTTTCCCAAACAATTGTAGCAGAGTGTTGTAGAGGCAGTGGTGGAGGAGATATAAATTATTAAAATAAAATAGGAAAAGACATGGTAAAAAGGATTTTCAGTTTTCAGGGCACTGATCTATCCAGGATGGTCCCTTCCCCGCTACAAACACTGGCAGGATAGATGGCTCCTGCTGGTATGTTCACAGCAGAGGGGAGCAGAGGGCTCACTGATACCAAGGCTTACAGACTAGCATGCAGTGATGGTCAGGCAGGGCCAATATGTCTTCTTGTTCACACCTAGGAAGCAAGATGGCATGGTGGAAAACACTGGAGTTTGTTGATGATATGGGTTGGGGTGTCTTACTTCAATTAGATAAAATGGGCTCTACTCCTAAAACCATCATTTCATAGCAGTGTAAATTTAGACAATTTACTTTATCTTTCTAACTTTAGTCTCCTGACCTGTAAAATGGGGATAAGAAATACAGCTTCTCTTAAGGCTTTTGGAATTTAAATGTGATAATTCATGTAACATATACATTGTATGCTTTAGGATGAGTTCATTCAAAGTCAATCAGTTTTATACATTTATTCTTTTGGGATGCTTTTGGCTTGAACCTCACCACCTATATGAAATTCAGTAAAATTACTTATTTTTTTCTTTGGCTGCACCATAAGACTTGTGGGACTTTAGTTCCCCAAAGAGGTATTGGACCTGGGCCTGGGCAGTGAGAGCACTGGCTCCTAACTACTGGACTGCCAGGGAATGCCCCAATCCTTAATTTTTTTGAACTGAAGTTCCTTCAATTGCAAGATAGTATTAATTTATATTATAGAGAATTTTTGGAGATTATAATAGGAAATATATGTCATACCCCCCATTCCCTTTGACCCTTTTCTTCTGGTCAGTCTATGAACGGAGGCTGCAAGGTCTTAGAGGAGATGGGACACAGATATCATTGAGCCTGTGTTACGTTACGTTGCATATCTAGACTCTTGGAAAATTAGCAGCTCTGAGATGTGAGCAGGTGACCAAAGAGAGAACTCATGAAAAACTGATGGAAAGGTCATCGCAAGAAGGGAAATCAAGAGTTAGTGTAGAATTAGAAATGAGGATCACGCTGGTGTCCTGGCCATTTGATACATCACTGTCAGAGATTACTTTCTAAAAGTTCTAATCTTGTTTAAACCAATGCAATGGCTCACTATTGCTTCCCACAGAAAGTCTAATTACATTGGAGGCCACCTCTGATAAGGTTCTGGCCTCCTCCCCAGGATTATTGCCAGCTATCCCCCCCAGATGTGCTCTTCCTAGTGGGAAAGGAGACAAGGATATTAATGAGAAAGTTATTATTGAAATAGAGTTGGCAGGGCTTGGCAACTTGGCAAAAAATTAATTTCAGGTGGAGGAAGGGGAGTGATGAAAATTAGAGAAAGAAAAGTCATGAGTGACATTAAATTCTTTCTTTCCTAACACATGCTAAATTAACTCTGGCAGCAATGAGTTCCAAAAAAATGCAAGTGTTCCCTGATAATATTTGCTAGATTCTAAGACATAGCGGATCATAATATACATCATAAGTTCCACAACAGGAGAAAAGGAAACATTATTTACATGCCACATCTTGATTTTTAAAATATATGAAAACCATTCCCTTTTCTTCTTCATTAAACAAATTGAGAACATAATACATGCTAAGCCTTGTTCTAACAACTGGATATGCAGCAAAGTAAGAAAAGTAAAAATTCCTGCTTTCTTGAAGCTCTCTTTCTAATGGAAGAAATCAGAATATAAACATAATAAATTACTTAATGATGTAGATGATAAATGCAGTGGATTACAGGTAAAACATATAAGGTAAATCAGGATTGCCAAATGGATAAGTGTAGAGATTGACATTTTAAACAGGTTAATGAGAGTAGGTCCCACTGAGAAGGTGCCATTTGGGCAAATGACTTGAAGGAAGTGAAAGAGCAAGACCCTTAAGGCCAGTAGAGAGAATAACCAGTGTAAAAACATGCCATATAATAGTACATGTTCCAGGGTTCTTATAGTCACATGCCTTGGGAAAATATAGTTCCACATATGTTGGAGTTCAAGTAAGAATTAGCATATTATTAAGGCATTGTGAAAAAATAAAATGTTTTTAACTTTAAACTTGTTAGATAACAGAAACTGTTATTGATGGACTTCTGTTAAGCTCTCCAAGGACACCAGTTTTTTGTAGAACAATGAAAGAAATGTTGAAATAGAGGAATATGATTTCTTTAACCAGTATTATTTGCTGAGACATATCTATTATAAAATCTGATTAATTCATTGCTGAGTTATAAATATCCTTTATTTTTTTGAGCTTTGGAATGTTATTATTTATTTATTAACTAGGTATTCATGCTAGATAATAATACCAAACTTCTATTTATTGAATTGATAATCAAAGTAGTAGAGCACTATATTCTCAGATGTTATGCCTCTCCTAGGAGTGAAAACGTTGTTGTTCACTCACTCAGTAGTTTTTGACTCTTTGCAACCCCATGAACTGCAGCAAGCCAGGGTTCACTGTCCTTCACTATCTCCAGGAGCTTGCTCAAACTCATTCATGTCCATCGAGCCAGTGATGCCATCTAACCATCTCATCCTCTGTCATCCCCTTCTCCTCCCACCTTCAACTTTTCCAGCATCAGGGTCTTTTTTTAATGAGACAGCTCTTTGCATCAGATGGCCAAAGTATTGGAACTTCAGCTTCAGCATCAGTCCTTCCAGTGAATATTCAAGATTGATTTCCTTTAGAATTGACTGGTTTGATATCCTTGAAGTCAAAGGGACTCTCGAGAATCTTCTCCAATACCACAGTTCAAAAAGATCAGTTCTTCGGTGCTCAGCTTTCTTTATGGCCCAACTCGCTTCCATTGTGCCTCAGCTGGTAAGGATTCTGCCTAAAATGTGGGAGACCTGAGTTTGATCCCTGGGCTAGGAAGATTCCCTGGAGAAGCAAAGGCTACCCACTTCAGTATTCTGTCCTGGAGAATTCTAGGGACTGTATAGGGTCGCAGAGAGTTGAACATGACTGAGTGACTTTCACTTTCACTTCACTTACACCCATACATGACTACTAGAAAACCATAACATTGAATATACAGACCACGGTTGGCAAAATATTGTCTATGCTTTTCAATATGCTGTCTAGGTTTGTTATTGCTCTTCTTCCGAGGAGCAAACGTCTTTTGATTTCTTGTCTGCAGTCAACATCCACAATGATTTTGAAACCAAAGCAAATAAAGTCTGTCACTGTTTCCCCATCCATTAGCCATGAACTGTTGGGACTGGATGCCATGATCTTAGTTTTTTTAATGTTGAGTTTTAAGCCAGCTTTTTCACTATTCTTTTTCACTTTCATCAAGAGGCTCTTTAGTCCCTCTTTGCTTTCTCCTATAAGGGTGGTGTCATCTGCATATCGAGGTTATTGATATTTCTCTCAGCAATCTTGATTCCAGCTTGTGCTTCATCCACCCTAGCATTTCACTTGATGTACTCTAAGCAGGGTGACAATACACAGCCTTGACATACTCCTTTCCCAATTTAGAACCAGTCTGTTCTTCCATGTCCAGTTCTAACTGCTGGTTCTTGACCTAGATACAGGTTTCACAGGAGGCAGGTAAGACAGTCTGGCACTCCCATCTCTTGAAGAATTTTCCACAGTTTATTGTGATCCATACAAAGGCTTGAGCATAGTTAATAAAGCTGAAGTAGAAAAAGTAGATGTTTTTTCTGGAATTCTCTTGCTTTTTCTGTGATTCAATGGATGTTGACAACTTGATCTCTGGTTCTTCTGCCTTTCTAAGTCCGGACTGAACATCTGGAAGTTCTCAGTTCACATACTGTTGAAGGCTGGTTTGGAGAATTTTGAGCATTACTTTGCTAGCATATGAAATGAGTGCAATAGTTTGAAAATTCTTTGGCATTGCCTTTCTTTGGGATTGGAATGAAAACTGACCTTTTCCAGTCCTGTGGCCACTGGTGAGTTTTCCAAGTTTGCTAGCATATCAAGTGCAGCACTTTTACAGCATCATCTTTTAGAATTTGCAATAGCTCAACTGGAATAACTTCCACTAGCTTTGTTCTTAGTGATGTTTCCTAAGGCCCACTTGACTTTGCATTTCAGGATGTCTGGCTCTAAGAGAGTGATCACACTATTATGGTTATCTGGGTCATGAAGATTTTCTTTTTTTATAGTTTTTTGTGTATTCTTGCCACCTCTTCTTAATATCTTCTGTTTCTGTTAGGTCCATACTATTTCTGTCTTTTATTGTGTCCATCTTCCCTGGTGGCTCAGACAGTAAAGCATATGCCTACAATGTGGGAGACCCAGGTTCAATCCTGAGTCAGGAAGATCTCCGTGAGAAGGAAATGGCAACCCACTCCAGTACTCTTGCCTGGAAAATCCCATGGATGGAGGAGCCTGGTAGGCTACAGTCCATGGGATCGCAAAGAGTCGGACATGACTGAGCCACTTCACTTCACATGAAATGTTATAAAAGTGTTATGGATCCTAGTGTTCAGAAAACATTTGCAAGTTAGGGCCCATATAATCTATTTTTTCTTGAGGCATAATTGACAAGCAACATTATCTTGATTTCAGACATATAACATAATGACTTGGTATTTGTGTAAATTGCAAAATGACCACAACAAGTTTAGTTAACATTTGTCAACATATGCAGTTACAGTGGGCCTCCCAGGTAGTGTTAGTCATAAAGAACCCACCTGCTGATGCAGGAGGTAGGCAAGAGACATGAGTTCAATCCCTGGTTCGAGAAAACCCCTTGGGGAAGGGCTTGGCAATCCACTCCAATATTCTCGCTTGGAGAATCTCATGGACAGAAGAGCTTGGTGGACTACCATCCACAGGGTCACAAAGAGTTGGACATGACTGAAGCAACTCAGCACACATGCACTCACACACACAAGCAGTTACAAAATTTTTGGGGGGGNATCCCCAGAGGCCCCTGGCAACTCGCGTGAAGCTTGACTTTTCCAGAGGGCAGAGGAGTGGGTAACTGGGGTTCAAGTCATAACTCAAGAGGAACCTGTCGCAACTCGAGAAAAACCAGGAGAATCTCCCAACCAGGCCAGATGAGGCCCTTGTCCCCTGCGACATCTCACGGGAAGTCACCCCCATCCCTCATGAACCTCGATGGGTTCCTTCACACGCTTGCAGTGACTAAAGAATATCCTGACATACAGGTCTAAATGCGAAAGGAACAACAAGGATCCTGCCACAACTCAAGAGGATCCCCGTGTTCTCCTGCTCAACTCGAGATCAGGCTTCATTTCCTGGCTTCGTCAGGGAAGGATTTCCGAAACCCGTCGCATGTCAAGAGGAGGTGCTTGCCAGAGGAGTGTCCAGAAGAACTCTGGGGGTCAAGCCACCTGATCCACTATAACCCCAGATGTCTCTGTCCATTCCAGAATAACTTGGTGGCCCTGCACCTCCTCGATTGTCACCCGAAAGATTGACTTCTGCCACGGTGGCACGTATTTCAACCCTGTGGGAAAGCCTCGAGGGGAAGCCCCAGACCCCTGTGTCACCTCAACGGGAAGCCTGACCCTGCGGCTACAGCTTGGGAGGAAAGGGGACATGCACGTCTCCACCGGAGACGTGAACTGTCTCCATTGTGGAGCCTCCAGAGAAACCCCACGGTCCAAGTAAGCAGTGAAGGGAATCCTCAGGCCCCAGGCGAGGACTTAGGAGAGGGCACGGACTGCTAAGGAATCCNATTGCATAGCCGGTTCACTCTGTCTTAAAAGTCTGTTTGGTCTTTTGTGATAGTCCTATCTAAAGGTGGTTGCTTCTGTTAGTCCCTTTTCCAGACATTTATACATTTCTTTCATAGCACTTGCTGTAATCTACAATTACTTTCTGTCTCTATCTATTCAAGGGAAGAAATTGTGCCTATCTTGTTCACCATTATATCTTGCGTCTATTTCAGTGTCTCGCATGTGATGTGTGTTGAGTACATATTTGTCTAAAAGAATTATTATAAAGACATAAAGTAAAATTTTTTTGTTAAATTCTGCATTTTTAATGTACTTTGTAACACTGGATGGACTTCTAGAAATAATAATCAATCACTTACAATGAGTAGACTGAAGAGATTGGGTAAAAATAATTTTTTAGGAAAATGTAAAAGGGTTTAAGATTGAGTTTAGTCATAAGATCTGGCATTATAGTACAATCTGAATTTTGGAAATTTGAAATAAACTATTAAATATCCCTTTTCTTACAAATGGAGAAAGAGAATCATAGAAGTTAAATGATCTTCCTAGGATGTAGCAGCTAGTTAGCAGCATAGTCAGAATTAGAATTTCTAGCTTGTGGTTCGTATTACTATGCCATTTGTCTGGTAGAACAATGTCTACTAGATGTTTGGAGTTACCAACTCCAGCTTTAAAATCTCAAAAATAAAAATACTAAATTCTGGAGAAAGAGATGCAAGCAAAAATTGTCTGTATAGCTTTTGAGATTTTCCTTGAAAAGGAAAGATTATAGCTTAAAAAAAAATCTTTACAGAGTTGGAATACAGATACAGTAGTTAGGGCTAGAGCAGCTATAGTAGATGCATGGAATGAAAACATATTGGAGAATGGTAGAGCAAAATGAAAGATGTACAGAAGGTCCCCAAATTATAAGTCTGTGCATATCAGTCCTGGAGTGCTCAGGAAAACATTTACATAAAAAGGAAGTAAACATCTGGCCAGTTTAGGGTTCCTTTATACAGCAGTTTAAACTCACAAGTGCATAATTTGTTACTGGTAAGTGATGCGTTTTCCTAAAAGAACCCTTGACATGCAGCACCGGGTGATGGGTGGCAATGGGTATATATATGTATGTATGTGTACACTATTGGTTAGAAATCTTATGACCCTTTATTACACCATAGCAAAATATATGGTTAAATTGTTATCTGTGACACACTGGAAATTAGAGTCGGTGCCAACATACCTTGTAGCTCCAGAGCTATCTATATGAATTTTATTGTCCCTGGGATGGGGGGCACATTTTGGAAATTTGTGGAGTTGTTTTGGTTGTTACAGTAAGTAGAAGGGGAAATTTCATGGTGCCAGGGATGGTAAGTGTCCCATAAAGTAAGGGAAAGTCCCACACAATATTAATTGATCCATATCCCATGACTCACAAACATCCTGCCAGACATTTCTGCAGGTAAAGAACCTGCTTATAATTATCCAAGCCTAGAACCTAATTTGATTTCACATCCAACACTAAGTTTTTTATGTTTATTTTGTACTGTTTTAGCAAACTTTTTTTCAAAGATGCAAAAATTATGTAAATTGAGGGAGGCTTTTATATTGTCTTTCCCAAACTTTACTAAGAGTTGTATGTATGCCATTTTAGAAAATCACCTAAAATAATGTTACCTCAACATAACCCAGGATCCTGGTATGAAGCTGCATTTATGACTATTATATTTAAAGTGATTCTGTGCATAAGTGCAATCATCTCAGTACTTCATTATGTCTTCTGTTATGCTATGAATTATTTCAGAAATTATGTGCAAAAATTTCAGATTATGCCCTCAAAAGAAAGAAGGAGGGGTTCCTCTACCCCTTTCTCTATCCTGCTAACCAAAGGTAAAATCCCATAAAGAGAGTAGCCTGGCAGGCTACAGTCCATGCGGCTGCAGAGTCGGACATGACTGAGTGACTGAGTATGCATGCATGAAAGTAAAGGTGATGGTTGGAGCTAGAGCAGCCACATTGGAGCAGGAGATGGAAGCCACAGTTACGGATGGCAGAGCAATTAAACAGAGGGAACCTGNCATGTCTTCTGTTATGCTATGAATTATTTCAGAAATTATGTGCAAAAATTTCAGATTATGCCCTCAAAAGAAAGAAGGAGGGGTTCCTCTACCCCTTTCTCTATCCTGCTAACCAAAGGTAAAATCCCATAAAGAGAGTAGCCTGGCAGGCTACAGTCCATGCGGCTGCAGAGTCGGACATGACTGAGTGACTGAGTATGCATGCATGAAAGTAAAGGTGATGGTTGGAGCTAGAGCAGCCACATTGGAGCAGGAGATGGAAGCCACAGTTACGGATGGCAGAGCAATTAAACAGAGGGAACCTGAATCCCTGATACTGTGCAGCTGCTGTATACCAGTGGTTCTGTCCATCTAAACTGTTATGTGAAAGAATAAACTTATATATTGTTTGAACCTCTGTGATTCAGAATTTCTTTTTTATATAATAGCTTTACTAGATTCCTATCTAATATAGACGTGAAGAAAAATATATAAATAAAAGCTAACACAAGTCACAACATTTCTTGTTAAATATTCAATCCTGTAAAGCATTTTTGATGATAGATGAAAAAAAGAAACAGCAAGAATGTAAACCAACAATTTGAAAAGGACAGTGTATGTATTTTTTAATCTTTCACTATAACCAAGAAGGCAGAACTGGCATAAAAAACTTGAGGACAGAATGAATAGCAGGTTCATTCTTAAGAGGGCTAAAACAATTTTAATTAGTAATAGTGCTGCTGTGAGTCCTAATTAATATATGTGTTAAGGTATATTATCCCTGATGGCTCAGAGGTTAAAGCATCTGCCTGCAATTCTGGAGACCCAGGTTCAATCCCTGTGTTGGGAAGATCCACTGGAGAAGGAAATGGCAACCCACTCCAGTATGACAGAGAAACCTGGTAGGCTACAGTCCATGGGGTCGCACAGGGTCGGACACGACTGAGCGACTTCACTTACTTTCACTTTCAAGGTACAGATATATATATTGAATGGATATATTCCATAAATTTAAAAACAGTAATTTGAAAGCAATGAAAAGAGTTAAAGGGATTAAAAACTTTTAACAGTATTTTTTCACAAACAAAGGATTTTTTTGTATTTTAAATGCACAGCAATCTTTTTTTTTTTTTTAATTATTATCCTTAATTCATTCAGTATTGGCCTGCTGGAAAGTTTATGTTTTCAAAGAACAACAGTTTTATCAGTATATTTTCATTTAAGGACCAAATATATTTCTGCAGTGCCTAGCTCATTGCCTGGCATACTGTAGGCTCCCACTAAACATATGGCTACATGCATGATGAATGACTATATTCCTGAATGGCTTCTATTTTATCAATACATTGTATTAATGTGTGTGCGTGTGTGCTAAGTCGTGTTTATTTGCAATCCTGTGGAATGTAGCCCACTAGGCTTCTTTATCCATGGGATGATCCTGGCAAGAATACTGGAGTGGTTTGTCACTTTCTTCTCCAGGAGATCTTCCCAACTCAGGGATCCAGCCTGTGTCTCTGGCAGCTCCTGCATTGGCAGGCAGTCTCTACCACTGAGCCACCTGGGAAGCTCCCTTATTGTTTTTATAGACCAGACCAATTTAAATATCCTAATGAAAGAGCTCAAATAATTTTTATCTGTAAGTCTGATTGTGTCAATTATAAAAATAAAATAACCATGAGAAAAAAAAAACAAACAAACCTGGGATCACAGTAATCAAGTGAGTTTCTAAGAGTCTAAGAAAATTCTGAAGGTAAAGATGAGAATAGAAGTTGAGGCTGCTGATTCCCCATTTCAATGCTTTGTTTTAGCTGATCGCACTTCCTCCCTTCTTAGAGAAAATCAATGCACAATGAAATTATGTGTACTCATCTCTGGTAAATAAATAGCAGAAATCTTTCTTGTTTTGAGATATCAACGTGAGACAGTTGTTCACATGAAGAGTTTGGTTTGCTTTTCTTCATGGCTCTTCAATTTTCCATTTTGCCAATTTAAAAAAAATAAAATGTTTTCATAAAGTGAAAAAAACAGCAACTACAGAAATGAAACACAAAGTTTAAAAATTATTTAGAGGGAATTTTACCCAAATATATATTTGACACACATTAGTCAGAAACAACAAATGTTTGTGTGTTNTTTTGCCAATTTAAAAAAAATAAAATGTTTTCATAAAGTGAAAAAAACAGCAACTACAGAAATGAAACACAAAGTTTAAAAATTATTTAGAGGGAATTTTACCCAAATATATATTTGACACACATTAGTCAGAAACAACAAATGTTTGTGTGTTTAGTCAAACTTGTAATTTCAAAAAGAATTAGAAAGAACATAAAATGTAAGGGAGATGAGCAGAAAGATAGCAATTTTCAGGTGGATGCCTGTATTTAGCAGCTAAGTGTATCACTCTTAAATTGCACATCTGATGTCCACATTTTAACATCTGTTATATATATCAAATCTGGATAAACGTGACTCTATTTATAATGCTTATATGTGCAGTTAATTGCAAATTATGTCTGAAAGTACACTTATAAAGCCCATGATGACAATTTTTACATGTGTAGAATGTTAGGTGTTTTATTCTCTGACTCTCTAATTTATATTTAGATTTCAAACCTACTTTGCAGGAACCATATCTAATTCAGCATTCTGTGCATCATCGGGCATCCTACCTGTACTAAATAACGGTTTATCATCATTGAGAGCCTTAAAGTAAACACAACACAATTTTTTCTACCACATTTCTGCTATGCATTTATATGTTGCTTTTAAAAACACATAACCCNTTGCAGGAACCATATCTAATTCAGCATTCTGTGCATCATCGGGCATCCTACCTGTACTAAATAACGGTTTATCATCATTGAGAGCCTTAAAGTAAACACAACACAATTTTTTCTACCACATTTCTGCTATGCATTTATATGTTGCTTTTAAAAACACATAACCCCAAGTAAATTGCTTAAACATGGTCTGCTGTACAATTTAGTCTTCTGTTTGTTTCTTCTCCCGTTATTCTTCCAATGTTACTTTATTTCCATGTCCTTTTCATCTTTATTTCCACATCAATTTTTTTTTTACTACAAATTCAATTGTTTGAAAATATAAGAAGTTTTTAGTCTCTGACAAACCTTTGCCATTCAGAGAAAAAGCTAAAGAAAGAAAAGGAAAAAAAAGGAACTCACACACAGACCTAACACACACACATAAAGAAGAGTCATATAATTTCAGAGCAAAATTCTAAAGATAGAGGCATTCAACTGTGGAATGGTTAACAAGATAACCTTAATTTGAAAAAGATTGGCAAACCGAAGATATTTAAAATATTTTAAAATCACTCTCACATCTTCCTTTATTGATTCTTTTAAGTCCTTTCAAAGAAACTTGACAGCTCTTGGAAAACAAAACTCTTCAACTTTCCTTGAAGCTTAGAGTCTCAGTCCTTAGAAAAGAATCTTTTTTATATTGTACACACTTAGAGTAGACTTGTATTAAAGTGCTCAGCAACAACTCAGTAGCAGCCTTNTCTTTTAAGTCCTTTCAAAGAAACTTGACAGCTCTTGGAAAACAAAACTCTTCAACTTTCCTTGAAGCTTAGAGTCTCAGTCCTTAGAAAAGAATCTTTTTTATATTGTACACACTTAGAGTAGACTTGTATTAAAGTGCTCAGCAACAACTCAGTAGCAGCCTTTTCAAATCACAGATTCATTCAGAAATGCCAAAAAACATAGAATCAGCAAGCCCACAATCAATATGTCAAAGAAAGAAAGGTGAGAGAAAATATAAAGCTTTTTAAATGTATGCTTTTGTCATCAAAATTTTAAAAAATCACAATTTTCAGCCAGTATCTGAATTAGTAAAAAAAATCTTTAAAAATAACTTGCATTTGATTCTGTGACATTTTAAAAAACTTTTTAAAAAATAGTGGTATTTTTCTACTCTTACCAGACACCAAAGAATCTCGGCTTAAACCATGTAAAATGTCTCTAAGATGGGACATGTCTTAGAATCTTAGATTTGCAGAAAGTCAATGGGGTATAGTCAGAAATCTAATTCAAGAATCAGAAGACTTTCCTAGGCATATGCCTCAAACACTAATTAAATCTAACTTGATGAAGTATTTAATTTATGTCTCAATTCTATTATCTGAAAAATGGGAATAGTAGGAGTAGTATTATTTGTCTTAGCTCAAAAATTGTTGTGTACATGTACATGTAGATGTATGAAAGTGCTTTGATGCTGGTAAAGCATGCTACAAATAAAAAGTGTTATCTCCTAATACAGTTCTAATGGGCAGACAAGGTAAATGAAGCCCATTATGGTTAGGTGACACCCAATTTTAATGGATGGCAGAGCCAGAATTAGAATTTAGGTTTACCATAATCTGTAAAAGGAGATTCTCTTCAGAGTTTCATGGTGAGGCTTTGCATGAAAAGCTCATAATCTGAAAGTCGTCTTATATATATATACCTTCTTTTCTTAATTCACATGATGATTTTCTCTTATATTGGAAAGCAATTAAGACTCAGAATGAGCAACAATATTCTACCAACTGACCCTGAAATGCCTGAAACAATAATTCTCAGTTGGTGTTACTTAGACTCACTTCTAGGATGAAATTAGGGTTGTAGAAGGGAGCAGATAAGGAGGTACTCCTAAAAGAATGTGTAACAATCTCTGTATTATAATATTCTATATAGCTTATACACATTTGCATTGCTATGCTTACACTGTATATAGTTGTTATTGAGATTATTCAGCTAAAATTTATCTGAAAGCATTATGGAATTCAGAGTTGCTTTTGGTATTTTATAATTTTTAAGCATACGTACGACTACTAGAAAAAGGACTTCTCAGACTTTAAAAATCTGGGAAATTTTGGCCTAATTCATTTAGTCCAATTCTGGAGGGATATAGTGAGTAAGTAAGTTGGGGAACAAATTCAAGGTAACAGATTCAAGGGCGAAAGTATGTAAGAGACACTTTCCCCTCAAAAAAAAAAGTAAGAGTTCAATTTTCTTTAAAAGATAATCATTAGAATAATAAAAATTCTAATTACATCCTACTTGTTGATTGTTACAATACAAATTATGCTTTTATTTATTGATTTCCATGGCATTTTTAGGGGTTTCCAATAATAAGGGTGCCCACTAAGTTACTTTTTGAATTTGTTTTTTTTGTTGTTGTTGTTTAGCCTGAAAAAATTCCTTGGAATAATTTGGTGAGAGGGTAACCTCTGCAAGGAAAAGCATTAAAATTTTAGTGCTCAATTTTAGACTTATACTCAATGGATATTGAGATTGCAGAAATTTTTAAAAGGAAAATGTATGTTTTGAATTTGGTACATAACTCTTGTAAATCAGCATATCCAGGAATTCTCTTAGCATGATAACAGGAAAAGTAAAGGAAAAGTTATGACAAACTTATTTAATAGGTTTCTGAATATTTATAACAAAATATCAATTATGCATATTTTAAATACAAAATGGGAAAAATGAATGATTAGTCCAGAATCACTGGACTAACGACTGATAATAATGAAACTTTTTGTTGAACTCATGCACATTTAAACTATGTAATAATTCTGAAGGATAGTTATTATTATTTCCATTTTGAGATGAAGAAATTGAAAATAGCAGACCAAAGCCAAGAACCTTGTAAATGGCATAATTGAAATTGAGTTCTAACTCAACCCACAGGCTAGGATCCAAACTTCAGTTATCTGGCATGATGAAATGACAACAAGAAATTCAAATATTTCTTTATTTTTTCTTCCAGCTGGACCTAATGTATGGCTAGTGGTTCAGAGGTGGGTCCAAGTTTTGTGGGGCCTGAAACTTATAACAATTTAAGATATTAAAGAAAAATTGATAATGAGGCCCATGCAGGTGAGAGGTCCATTCCCTTCCTGGTAAATAAATCTATCTTGGAGGTGATTTCAGGAGCCCAGCCAATATAAAACCCAGATCCTCTATGGTAGACATGAGCCTAGCCTGAACCTTAAATCAAGAATATCACTAGGCATTTGTGTTAGTGTGTGTGTATTTCTCACTCTAACTTATTAAAGGGCATTACAAAATCCCTTCCAGAATAGTTCATTAAGCCATGAGTCCTTAGCCATAAATGTCACTTTGAATTGAGACTCATTGCTTCAGGATATGAGAGTTTGGTTTTCTTCCTAAAATGAACATGATACTCAATGCCCTAATTATTTACTGTATACCTACTATTTATTTAGTAGGCTGCTAATTTCTGGTCTCACTGGAAAAGACTCTGATGTGGGGAGAGACTGGGGGCAGGAGGAAAAGGGGATGACAGAGGATGAGATGGCTGGATGGCATCACCATCATCGACTCAATGGATGTGAGTTTGAGTGAACTCCGGGAGATGGTGATGGACAGGGAGGCCTGGCCTGCTCCGGATTACAACAGAGAACCAGAGAGACAATTCCTATGGTAACAAAACTTCTAGTTATTGGAATTTCTCAGTTACCTCTGTCAAACGCACAGCTTCAAAAACTTGGTATTGGCCATAACTTTTTTCTCTCCTTCCCCACATACTCAATTTATTATGTTGATAATTTTCCTGTGAAATGTCTTTGATTCGTTTGTAATTCTCCTTTTCTACTAACACAAGTCCTTCTTGACTCAAACTTGAAATAGTAGAATACTTTCTTTAAAATTTCTTTCTTCTTTCAACAAATACTTACTGCATATGAGGTATGTATCACATAGAGTGCTAGGTACTTATCTTTCTAAACTCTGCTTTTTTTCCTCTCCAATCTACTATGTATAGTAAAATATTACTCTGCTCCTGTCACACAGAGCCTGTAGGGGCTTTGTGCCAGTGTAACAAGATGGAACATGGTGAAACTGAGTGTAATGAAGAAGATCACAGACATTTTTTGAGTCTGTGCCCTCCTGAGGAAAGATCAGCTTGAATTGAACTGGAATAAGGTGCTTCAGGGAATTCTACTCAATACTCTGCAGCGGCCTATATGGAAAAGGAATATAAAAAAGAATGGATACATGTATATGTATAACTGATTCATTTTGATGTATATCTGAAACTAAGGCAACACAGTAAGTTGACTATACTGCAATAAATTTTTATTTTAAAAAATGAGGTGTTTGCTTGGATGAATTGCATTCTAGGCCTGTACTGGTATGAAAACTAAGATGACACTTGGTAAATGGGAGAGGACAATTCATTTATCCTGAACTCCAGGGTTTGCCACTACTGAAAAATGATTGGTGATCAATAAATATTTATTAATGGATTAATTGCAGTATGCACCGAGTCTCAACTCTGTTTCAAGCACTCAGCCCTGTAGCCATCATCTGGCCCAGATTATGCCTTCAACGCTTTCCCCCTCAATGCTCCTTCTCATGCAGCCATTAGGCTGACCTCGCCAATGTTGCTGGACACATTATGCCATTCTTTTCTGTGTAGTTGCTTATACAACTTCTCTTGTAGACCCTACTTCTCTTCTTCCTGTTCTAAAACAAAATTCATGATACCACAGGTGTTATTCCTTGATAACATTTTGTCTTATGCCATCCATTAATGACTTCATATATGTTAGTCACCTACAGTCTGGTGGTGACACTGTATGATTTGGGATCAGACTGGTGGGACTTTATTCTTGAATCTATTCACTGGCTATGTTATACTGAGATCAGTTAATTAACCACCATAGTGTTCAACTTTCTATGAAAGCAAATTGAACACAAATTATAGTACTTGCCTCATAAATTTATTGTGAGGATTAAATAAGACAGTCTGTTTAATGTGCCTGAGACATTCTATGTGCTTGATACACACTGCTCTTAATATTCATCTTAATCAGTATCTTGAAGGTGTCTGTGTTACTGACTTATTTCCTCTCTTTTTTCCTATAGCACCTAGCACAGACTGGATAAAGAGTAAGGATTCCATCCATACTTAATTTTTCCCAGTATATATTGGACAGTACATTGTAACAAACAATGCAGTTATTCTCAGAAGAACGCCACAAGGCCCATCTGATACATAGTTTATTCTTGTGAAAATTCACTATTAACACCAACTTTATCTTACTCCCCTGACCCCTGATCTTCATGCTTCATATTAAAAGTCACTAAATGCTCTGGATTCTTACTTTAGCATCTCTCCCAAATCCGTTCCTCCCTGTTTTCACTGCTCTTCACCTCTACACTAGCTGCTTTACTGCATGTTGACCTCCCCTTGTGGGACTGCAGCTCAAACTTCCTTCCTTGGAATCTACCTCTTCACTGCCAGGTTAACTCCCTTAAACAGCATTTTTCATTATGTCTTTCCTCCACTGCTCATTTACTTACCAAATAAAGTCCACACTCCTCCACTTGGATTTTAAGACTCTTCATAAATCTCTTTTCACCTTTCTTGGTAACATTTAGATTTTACTTTTGGTTTTATGTGCTCTTAGTTCTGGTCTGCAAATCTTATTCATTGTCCTCTTAAAACACTCTTCTCATTTCCTCTCCAGAGTTTGGCTTCTGCTATTTTTCCCATTTATGATATCTTTTCCTAGTCTCCTAATCAATACAAATCCTGCCCATTCTTCAAGATGTTGTTAAAATACTATTTTATTAATAAGGTTTTTCTTCTATAACAGCTAACAAAGAACTACTGATCAATCTAATTCTGCAACAGACGTTGACTGAGTGTTCACTTTTTACCAGGCATTATACTAGGTGTTTTAGAAAAGGATTTAGAAAAGGCAGAGGAACCAGAGATCAAGTTGCCAACATCCACTGGATCATCGAAAAAGCAAGAGAGTTCCAGAAAAACATCTATTTCTGCTTTATTGACTATGCCAAAGCCTTTGACTGTGTGGATCACAATGAACTGTGGAGAATTCTGAAAGAGATGGGAATACCAGACC
>SJYV01047911.1:673188-701987 GCA_006410875.1 Neotragus pygmaeus | reverse complement strand
GACTGTGAAGAAGGCTGAGCGCCGAAGAATTGATGCTTTTGAACTGTGGTGTTGGAGAAGACCATTGAGAGTCCCTTGGACTGCAGGGAGATCCAACCAGTCCATTCTGAAGGAGATCAGCCCTGGGTGTTCTTTGGAAGGAATGATGCTGAAGCTGAAACTCCAGTACTTTGGCTACCTCATGCGAAGAGTTGACTCATTGGAAAAGACTTTGATGCTGGGAGGGACTGGGGGCAGGAGGAGAAGGGGACGACCAAGGATCAGATGGCTGGATGGCATCACTGACTCGATGGACACGAGTCTGAGTGAACTCCAGGAGTTGGTGATGGACAGGGAGGCCTGGCGTGCTGCGATTCATGGGGTCGCAAAGAGTCGGACATGACTGAGTGACTGAACTGAACTGACACTAGGTGTTTAGATTACCAATATGAACAAGAGTTGCTTTCTATTCCAAAGCATTTAATTTTCCCCCTTTCTAACTCCTATAGTACTCATTGGATCACTAATTTTGACACCCAATACATATTGCTTCTTTTATGCAACTAACATCACTTTGAGTTGAGAAAACTACAGTTTTGGGAAGCTAATTTGACTTGCTCAAATTCATACAACTGATGAATAATCTGCACTGTTTCTGAAATTTCTAAAGGGAGACAGGCTTGAGTTGGCTTTGTGCATGTGTGTGATGCTCACCCACAATTAAATGCTCAGTTTGAATTAAATGCTCAATTTGATTTATTGAATGAAACGTTCTTATTTTCATATATTGATTTTATATTTTGCTTTTGTAATTTTATAGCTAGAGGTGATTTTGAGGTCACTGACTTTTGATTTTTAATACCATCAAAATATATCCATTAACCTGATAGCCAGAGAAATGTTGAAGCCAGAAGTATCTCAAAATGGTCAATACAACATTTTCAAATAAAGTAAATATGTGCATTAGAAGGGTACAGTTAGGTACGCCTATATTAAATCTCTCATTGAGCAAATTTAACCTAGAATTATAATAACAAACAAATAAGTAAAAATATCTGATTTAATTTCCATTTCCCAAATACAGAGAGTTTGTATATTTGAAATACAACTCCTTTTGGGAAATAATGACACAGGTAATGACATGGGAAGTGTATTTACATAAGCAGAAGCTGTTTTCTTAAGCAGGAAAAATACAAACACTTCGGAAAAAAGGTCTTCTTAAACATATACTCACTTTAGAGGAAAAACTCTGTAGAAGGGAACCCTAATTTGGTCTTATAAAAGTTTAACACAGAATGACCTCAAAAATTACAGTTCTTTTTTTAATACATTCAAAGTAATTTTCCTTTGAAGATGCATATAACATTCTGTATTTTTTTTCTTTCATCATATTTATTAAATAAGGTTAAATTTGTTTTAAGGCCATACATGTATTTATAAGAAGTTTGCTGCTTATCAAGCTATAATACCTAGATGTATTTGTCATGCAAATTCCATATGAAGGGGGGTATACTAGTAAGGAAACAATCTACAGCACATAAATGCAAAATAGCTGACTAGGATTTTTATTATCACAACTTGTATCATCTATGGATCACTGTCACTAGATATTAATTCCCACAGAGTCAAAAGCATTCTTATAGGTTGCAAAGTTGCTTTCAATTATTAATAAAACAAGCAAATATTAAATGAGATGCACTGTATGATACAAAGAAACAAAATAAGCTTGCAAAACTGCTTAATTCTATTCATCTAGTATTTGTGTAATTGTCTAAAAATGAGACAGAAAATTCTCTGTACATTTAAACTGGGAAAATACAGTGAGTGGTGGGTCCATGCCCTCATTCCTCTTATTAGGTGCCACTGATTGTGCATCAAGATGAGGACATATTTTTAATTGTTAGCACTCCACTTGCATTATGCTTATCCTCTCTTACTGTGCATCTCTCATCAGCTTCACTGTCATTTAATATTAACCCATATTTTAGGAAAAAAATGTCAAGTAATTTGAGGATCTCAAAGAAAATCATGATTTAGGAGAACATTTGAAACAGTACTGTGCTGGGAAATGTCTAACCACTGGGTCTCCTTCCCAACTTTAATTAAACCCTGATTCGTAGTATTGGCTAATATCCTTGGGGTAAATACTCCCACCAGAGTTGATTACAGGCTACCAATGTGATGTCACTGAATGCAGAGTTGGGAAGATATTTTACAAACTATGTCAGAAAGCACATTCAGGATGTCCATTTTGACATTTTGATGGGCTTCCCTGGTGGCTCAGAAGATAAAGAATTGACCTGCAATGCAGGAGACCTTGGTTTGATCCCTGGGGTGGGAAGATCCCCTGGAGACTGCTACTGCTGCTAAGTCACTTCAGTCGTGTCCAACTCTGTGCGACCCCATAGACGGCAGCCCATCAAGGCCCCCATGTACCTGGGATTCTCCAGGCAAGAACACTGGAGTGGGTTGCCATTTCCTTCTCCAATGCAGGAAAATGAAAAGTGAAAGTGAGTCACTCAGTCATGTCCGACTCTTAGCGACCCCATGGACTGCAGCTTACCAGGCTCCTCTGTCCATGGGATTTTCCAGGCAAGAGTACTGGAGTGGGGTGTCATTGCCTTCTCCCCCAACCCAGTGTTCTTGCCTGGGAAATCCCATGGACAGAGGAGCCTGGCAGGCTATAGTCCAAGGGGTCACAAAGATTTGGACACAACTGAGTGACTTTCACTCACACTCAAAGAATGTTATGTTCTTATTTGGATGCTTTTATTCACTCTGCCTCTCTGATTTGTACTTAGATTTCAAGCCTACTTGTTTAAAGGGAACTGGCTTCAACATTCTCCCTTTAAATAGAAAACAGGTGTCTGAAACTAGTCATGCTTACAGGATACAACTGTTACAAACTGAGGTGATTAAAGTTTGCTGCATTTTAATGTATTCTTTGAATATTAATACACTCAAAATATTTTAAAAGATAAAAATATATTATTTTTAAATAAATCTAAATTTAAATAAGAATATTATTTAATAATATATTTAATTAATTACAAATATTTGTATATTTATATAATAATATAAAATATTATATTACTTACATGCAAATATTATATATTATAATATATGATATATTGAATCAATAATGTAATAAATATAGTTAAATTAAAATATATTAAATATATTTAAAGATAAACAATATAACAATATTTTATTTATTTATTTTTAAACAACATTTTAATACCTTTATTTTTTTAATTGGAGGCTAATTACTTTACAATATTGTATTGGTTTTGCCATATATCAACATGAATCCACCACGAGTATACACGTGTTCCCCATCCTGAACCCCCTCACAACCCCCATACCATCCCTCTGGGTCATCCCAGTGCTTCAGCCCCAAGCATCAAGGTATGTTAAAAGATTAAAAATAATTTAAAAGATAAAAAAGTGTGTGAGAGGTTTTTATCACTCCTGTATCCTAGCCACCAAGTTTTCCTCCCTGGAGACAGACAACACTGTCAATTTCTCATGCATAAATACAAAAATATTCTATGCAAATATGTGTATTCCATCCCTTCCTTTTAAAAACATAAATGGTGGCATGCTTTACAAACTGTTTTATATTTTGTTTTTTGAATTAAAATATATAACAAATATTTTATGTTTTTATATGAAGAGCTTCTTTATTCTTTTTTGAGGTGAGGTGAAGTCGCTTGTGTCCAACTCTTTGCGACCCCGTGGACTGTAAACTACTAGGCTTCTCCGTCGATGGGGTTCTCCAGGCAAGAATACTGGAGTGGATTGCCATTTCCTTCTCCAGGGGATCTTCCCGACCCAGGGATCGAACCCGGGTCTTCCCGAATTGGAGGCAGACGCTTTAACCTCTGAACCACTCTTATCCCTACATAAATACTATATTGTATGGTTGTTTCGTTATATCTACTAACTGTTTTCTGTTGATGTAGATGTTTTTTCTGTCTTTTGCTTTTACACACATGAAGTGAAGTGAAGTCGCTCAGTTGTGTCCGACTCTTTGCGACCCCCTGGACTGTAGCCTACCAGGCTTCTCTGTCCATGGGATTCTCCAGGCAAGAATACTGGAGTGGGTTACCATTTCCTTCTCCAGGGGATCTTCCCAACCCAGGGATCGAACCTGGGTCTCCTGCATCAGAGGCAGATGCTTTAACCTCTGAGCCATCAGGGAAGACCACATAGACACATACAAAGCTCCTAGTATGGCATTACATGTAGCAGTGGTTTTGCACATGTGTATGTATAGAGGTGCAATTTCAATTTCAAAAGGTTTTTATGTTTGTATTCTTTCTTTTTCTTTTCTTTAGCTTTTGTGAAATCGCCTTCCATTGAAGTGGAAGAAATTCAGTTTCTACATACCTTCATCAACACAGTGTACTATCAACATTTTGGGTCTTTGCCAATCATACACATGAAAACAAAAATCTCCAGGTGATATTGATTTGTATTTCCCCAAATTATGAGTGAGTTTGATATTTATTTAAATGTATTTGCTTTTCTTTGTGATTTTTATGCATTTCCTTTACCCATGTTTTATTGGGTAACTTTTTATCTTAATGTATGCTTTGGATATTTTATGGATCCAAATAATTTTTTCCCACATAACTATCCTATTTTTCAATATTCTTTATTAACTAATTAATGTCTTACTTATTTGATATGCTCTCTTTACATATTAAATTCCCCTACGTTTTTGTACTTTCTGGCCTGTTAGAACGATTCTGTTTGTGCGTGTTTGTGTGTGTGTATATATATATATATATGCATGCATGCCAATATTATAAGGTTTTTTAAATTATTGACGATTTATAGGACATTTTAATAACTGGAAGGTAGTTTCCCCTCATGACTTTTTTTTTAATATTTGCATTCTCTTCTTCTTTTTTAATTATTTAATTAATTCATTCTTTTGGCTGTGCTAGGTCTTCATTGCTTTGTGAGGGTTTTCCTTAGTTGTGGTAAGCAGAGGCTCCTCTGCAGTGTGTGAGTTTCTCATTGTGGTGACTTCTCTAGTTGCAGAGCACAGACTCTAGGCACTTGGGCTCCAGGAAATGTAGAACATGGGCTGGGCTCTCGAGTGCAGGCTAGTAGTTGTGGCTCCTGGCCTTCCTTGCTCCATGGCATGTGGAATCTTCACAGACCCTGAATCGAACCCGTGTCCCCTGCACTGGCAGGCAGGTTCTTATCCGCTATGCCCGCAGAGAAGTCCCGTCTCAACACTTCTTAAGATTTCCATGGCTCTACTTGACTGTTTTCTTATATGAATAATGGTATCAGCTTATATCTTTCCAAATATACTTGGATTGGTATTTTACATAGGATCACACAATTTTTATAGATGAACTTAGGATAACGGACAACTTTATGATGTGTGTCTTCTTGTTCAAGAACATTGTATGCCTCTTTAGTCATTTTTGTTCTTCAGTAGATTTTCAAGTTTCTTCATATGGTGTTTGCTAAACTTTTGGTTGATTTTTTTCCACATTTTTTCTGTTGCTATTAAAAAAATCAAACTTTTATTGTACTCAATTTATAGCACTTGAATGACGTAGTCAGGAGATAGAAGGTAGGACATCTTTTTTTTTAATTTTTATTTTTGCTTTATTTTACTTTACAATAGAGATGAAATTTCTACTGAACCTTTGAATGTAAATAAATTACTAGAAATGAACATAGACTTCTTGTTGAATAAAAATAACCTTTGTTATATTCATTTTATTGCACTAGAATATGTATATAAACTAAACAAAAGTTAGCTTTATCACTCTTTTATATGGCAAAGATAGCTCTCTACTTTTAAGAGATAAAAATGTAAATTTTATCAATTTTATTATAATTCCATATTAGTTCACTGGTTTAAATCAGTATAAATGCTAAGATTTGATTCCTTTTCCCCTTAAAAAGTCAGCAAACAAGTATACATGAAAGACAGCAGTAAGTACAGAATTCCATAGACAGAGGAGCCTGGCAGGTGACAATCCAAGGGGTCGTAAAGAGTTGGGCACGACTTTGCAGCTAAACAACAACAACAAAAATTATACTTGCCTAAAATTTTTGAAGCTATATATCACAGGACAATCCTGGGATTCTATTTCTCCTCGGCACGTGCTACGGACCACTCCTTCTACCGCTAAAGCAACATTTGCAAGCGCTGTCACTAAACAGTGGTGAAGCTCTCTTGAACTGACATCTTGCATTCATAATGTTCCTCCAATATCATTTCTTCCTAATCCTATTCAACATACAACTTAATCACAATGAATCAGCAATTCTTTTCTCAAGTTTCTTGGTCCTTACCATTCCACCAATGCTTAGCATTGATTTGATAAAATCAGTACATAATTTATTTTAAACAAAATATGAATCTCATTTGAATGCCAAGGATAATGTCTTCTTAATACTGCCCACAGCAGAGAGAGGTTCAAACACACAGGGGAAGAACTACTAAATCAAGCTGCGTGCTTTGTATATTCAGCCAAAAGAAAAGCAGAATTTAATTCCTCCACATCATCTTTTCCCATGTCTCAGTAGCCTGACACCTTCCTCAATCACCTAACTAATGTGCGGAAAGAATGAAAACTCTTTGAGAAATCAGTGACCCACAAAGTTACAAACCAAAAATTATGAAGCATCAAATGACATGCTATTTATCATTTTTCTTCTTCATAAAATCCACTACTTATAAACTCTGCTAGTGGCTATACGTAAAAAGCTTCTCTGTGTGGTTCAGAAATCATGGTTATATATAAATGTAAGATATTTTATTATAAAATTATTACTTGCTTATTAAAAATAGAGAAACAAGGTAACAAACCCCTGATTCATTTACATTCCTAAATTCAGATGTATCCTGTCCTTCAAATATTTTGAAAGCATAATTTTACCCATATTCATCTGTAAACAATGTTATCCTGAATGACATAGTAAAAATTTGTTTTTATATTTAAATTGTGAACGTTTAAAAATAAAGTACAGAAAATAGTCTAATTAGCTACCAGAGACAGTCGAATATAGCAGTAAGTGCAGGGCTTTGGAGTGAGACAGATGTGGGTTCATCTACTTTATATGTCTTCTTCTATGTTCTTTACTTTCTGTAATTGATTGGATTGCTGATTTTCAGCTTAGCATATGACCTCAGAGAATAAAAATGACATTTCCGTGCCTTCTTGCAGCTAGCAGTTCTATCCAACGTGATGTGAGTGAAATGGTGTATGTAAACCTGCTAGCCTGAACTTAAAAGGTGGAGGAATATTCTTTTCTTCACCCCTTTCTCCTTTCTGCTATCTGGAATGCATATATGAAGGCTGGAGTTCAAGCAGCTATCTTGATTCCAGCAATAGGAACACNCTAGCCTGAACTTAAAAGGTGGAGGAATATTCTTTTCTTCACCCCTTTCTCCTTTCTGCTATCTGGAATGCATATATGAAGGCTGGAGTTCAAGCAGCTATCTTGATTCCAGCAATAGGAACACACTTCTGGAGCAATAGGAACACACTTCTGGAGCAATAGAAACCTGAAAAAGTTTTGCTCTCTGAGGACTTTGTGGAATGCCATATCTGTCTTGGACTACATCATGGGCTTTAATGAGAGAGATTTTTATATGTTTTTAAGTCTTAGTTTGGTTGGAGAAATTCTAAATCACTCACAGCTTTATCTAATTCCAACTAATAAAATTGCTTTCAGTACCAAACTGATAGGTGAACAGTGGTTTACACCAAAAGGGTCTGTTTTGTTTCTGTAAAAAAACAAACAAATAAAAGTCTTCAAATGCAGGCAATACCAGGGTGGCTTGGCAGTTTGCTGAAAATGTCAGGGACCTAGATTATTTCTCTTGTTTGCCTCATCATTCTCATAATTTTAGTCTTATCCGTTTGTGATCCCCATATGGCTGCTTCAGCTCCAAGCATTGTCTACTTACATAAAAATGTTCAAAGGTAGGAAGAAAGGGAGCAGAAAAGGAAAGGTTGGAGGAAGCTATTTAAAGAAGACTCCTCCCACAAGTTTATTCTTAAGTCTTGTTGACCAGAATTATATTGCTTTCCCAATCCCCGAATTTAACTACTTACAAAGGAGACTGGGACTACTTTAATCATTTTAGAGTATTCTCAATTCATCTCTTGGGGCTGTTTACTTTTCTTCTCAAGCAAAATCAGGGTTCCATTAGCAATAAAGAAACAAGAATGGCCAATGGATGAATCATGTGGCCATATCAACATACTACTTGGCTTTGTGTCATTGCTGTGTAATGGGGTGACAATGATGCCCAACTCTCAGGAAATTAAAAAAAAATAATGCTGTTTTAAAGGAGCTAATAAATGCAGGGCTTGTACTGAATGTGCAATACCTGGTAGTTATTATGACTATCATTATCTCTTTGAGTTGATGAATCTTAGTTTATGTAACTGATCCCATCCCAAAGATATTAGGTCATTTTTTTGCTTGTTTGTTTGGCTATTGTATACAATTCTAAAGTTAATCTCCTTCTCCATACACTTTTTTTTCCTCTCTCTGCTTAACATTCTTTTCTCAGGTATATTACTGGAAGTATAATTACTGGGTTATTCAATATTAGTGGAACAGATTGTGGCCGTTCTAAGATCGTACAAAATTATATAGAAGTCAGGAAGTAAAATACTTCCTTCCTAGGAAAGTATACCAGACTACACTTAAAGGAACACACAACTTTTGGGGATCATGAATATATGAAAAAAGAATCAATCCTGAGATATATTCATTTTGCCATGATTACAATCTTTGTCTTCTAAACAGAAATCAGTGGCCTAGTAGAAAGTTCATTAAACATGCCTTCACATTTCTGGGTTGAAATTTCTGCTTCATCACCATCTGTGTGACCTTGGGTATGGCTCTCTGACTCCATTTACTCATCTATAAAATGGGGATTATAAACATGGTCTACCTTCCTGAAACAAGCAAACAGACAAGGCTACACCTTAGAAACTGTAAAAGACTGTAGGCATATAGATCATTATTAATATTTAATGAAACATCTGAGATATAAAAAAGGGAATGTTTTCAGTTCAATATAACAAGTATTTCTGTATCCTAGATATAGTTCTTAGTACTTAAATTATATTATCTCATTTAATCTTCCTAGTAAACCGAAAAGATTAATATTATGACCATTTTACAGATGCATAAACTGAGGCACAGAGATGTTAAATACCTTTTCCATAGTGTAGGGCTTCCCAGGTGGAGCTAGTGGTAAAGAACCCGCCTGCCAATGTAGATGTTGCAAGAAATGTGGGTTTGATATCTGTCAGGAAGATCCCCTAGAGGAGATGGCAACTCACTCCACTATTCTTGCCTGGAGAATCCCATGGACAGAGGAGCCTGGTGGGCTACAGTCCATGGGGTCGCAAAGAATCAGACACAACTGCAGAGACTTAGCATGGGTATAGTCTTCATATATTTGAAGCCAGGAAGTTTGATTCTTTTTTTAATAAGGTTTCTGTTGTGTTAAAAAAATCTTCAGACGAATGCCTCTTTCCCAAGATTTTAACAGTAAACCAGAAGACCGCCACAGGCAGCCTGTGTAGTGAACACTCCTCATTCCTCTGGATGGTACGTCCTCAGTGTAGCCACATCTGACTTCACCTAATGTGGAAACAGAAGCAGGATCTAACAGACATAGGTTGGGCTAGTTTTCTTTCTTGTGGTTTCATGTGTTCAGATGTGTATCAATATAAAGTTCTACATGTGATCAGATGTATTTACTAGTATTGAGTTCTAAAGAGAAAAGAGCAAGCAAACTGTTCCTAGTACAAACTGTGAAGAAGGTGAATTTGTTTTTGATGTGCTTACCTACGATTTCATAATAGCTCCTGCTCCCTCTCAGTGTCTTCATGTCACCCTCTGCTCTTCATTTCCTCTCACCCATTTCTGTGCCTCCTTAGCTAGTGTCTGTTACTCAGAATTCAGCTCTCCATCCTTCCTAGCTGAAAACCTACTTTCAATTAGCTTCCTCTTTAAAGGGATCTAATCAACTAACTTACTGATTATCTAAGG
Organism: Neotragus pygmaeus; assembly: GCA_006410875.1. NCBI lineage: Eukaryota > Metazoa > Chordata > Mammalia > Artiodactyla > Bovidae > Neotragus > Neotragus pygmaeus. Next base: position 691,949 of record SJYV01047911.1, on the reverse strand, counting down.
TTGATAACAGAAATGAAGCAAGTGCTAGCTTTCTTTTCAAAGCTAAATGCATTTTAATATCACATGGGTGATAGCTTGCTGGTCATCAAATTTTACACATTAACAGAAACTGGTGTTGAGGGAGAATTTTGGGGTGGCCTTTGCAGCACTGTCTATCCAAATCATATCAACTGAGTCTACTATGTCTCAGACTGGAAGCACATAAGAGAAAAGGTGTAGTAAGAAAAGGAGAAAGCTATCTTTGGGAAGCAGGCAATTACTCTGGCGTTCCTACAAAAGCAAATGCCAGCTCTCCAAACCTCATTTGCAGTGAGGAGTAGCAATGACTAATGAGATGGTCACAGTATATTCTGAATTTCTCATGTGGGTGCTTTACCTCTTCCTCGTCACTTTCTCCTTTTTTTCTGAAATGAAGACATGCGGCTGAAGCAGCAACAGCAGCCATATGTTGATGGAGGAGGGAAAATGCTAGGTTAATCACAAGAGCTTGGTTCTAACATCCTTAAACCACTAATCAACACCAACAAGGCCTACCTCGGCTGTGGAATTATGTGGGAATATAAAAGCTTCCTTATTTGATTAAATTACTGTTTCTGGTTACTTGTGGCAGAACATAATTCTTGATCGATATGACATCTTGGTGAAATGGGCCAAAGGCATTTAGAATGGCCTTCAATCAGTACCTTGTATCTTGCTTGTCTATATATGTCTAAAATAGAATCACAAGCTGGAATCAATATTGCCGGGAGAAATATCAAAACCTCAGATATGCAGATGATACCACCCTAATGGCAGAAAATGAAGATGAACTAAAAAGCCTCTTAATGAAGGTAAAAGAAGAGATGGAAAAAAAACTGGCTTAAAACTCAACATTCAAAAAACAAAGATCATGGCATCTGGTCCCATCACTTCATGACATATACATGGGGAAACAGTGGAAACAGTGACAGACCTTATTTTCTTGGGCTCCGAAATCACTGCAGATGATGACTGCAGCCATGAAATTAAAAGATGATTGTTCCTTGGAAGAAAAGTTATGAAATTGGACAGCAAATTAAAAAGCAGAGACATCACTTTACCAGCAAAGGTCCATGTAGTCAAAGCTATGTTTTTTCCAGTAGTCATGTATGTATATGAGAGCTGGACATAAAGAAGTCTAAGTACCTAAGAACTGATGCTTTCAAATTGTGTTGCTGGAGAAGACTCTTGAGAGACCCTTGAACTGGAAGGAGATCCAACTAGTTCATCCTAAAGGAAATCAGTCCTGAATATTCATTGGAAGGACTGATGCTGAAATTGAAGCTTCAATACTTTGGCCACCTGATATAAAGATTTGACTCATTGGAGGAAAGATTGTGGGGAGGAGGGAAAGGGGATGACAGAGGACGAGATGTTTGGATGGCAACATTGACTCAATGGTAATGAGTTTGAGCAAACTCTGAGATAGTGAAGGATAGGGAAGGCTGGTGTGCTGCAGTCCATGGGGTCACAAAGAGTTGGACATGACTGAGCAACTGAATGACAACAGAATTTACTATTTATTAAGCACCCACTGCACCACTGTCTTCTATATGATGGCACAAAGATGAATATCAGTGTTTGACAGAGGACAATCAAGTCCAGAGAGTTTGAGCCATTTGCTTAAAGTCACACAATGAATAAGTGAATGATTTGGTATAGAACTGGGCCTTTTGCTGAAGGGTATATATACATGAATATTTCCACTCAGTTTTGTCTTTTCTCTCAAGCAAGAATAGAGGATTATGCCCCCAAATGGAAGTTGGTCAGTACTGAATTTATAAGAATTTTCATTCATTAAATATTTCTTACTTTAAATATTAATTTATTAAACAGAGTTTATTATAAAAATAGCCTATGCACAGGGAAAACACATGGGGCTCATGGGTAGCCTTAAAATAGACTTTAAAATTCAGGTCTTTAGAGGGATGAAACTCTAGAGGGGTGATAAGGGTCTAGAAAAAGGTACAGAAAAATAACAATGCAGCAAGAAGATATAGGAATCTAAATATCAAGAAGAAATCCTGGAATAACACACGCATTCTAACCCCTTCGGACACTTCAGCTTACTTTTCTTTCATGGTTACCACCACATTGTATTGGGTTGGCCAAAAAATTCATTTAGGTTTTGTTGATTTTATGAAAAACCCTGAACAAATTTTTTGATCTACCCTATATATTCCCAACCTACCAGGCTTTTTGCAAAGGTGAGTGACTGATCCTAACAAGGATTCTTTAAAGTCATGGAGACAGAGCCATACATCCACTGTCATTTTGAAAGAAAAAGTAAAGTGCATGCTGTTTTTATCATATGACTGAAAAGACATTTTGACTAATCATTTCATTTCTAGACATTTATCCTAAGGAAGCAATTATTAACATGGAAAAATGTTTAAAAGAAATATGCTATTTGTAGTATTGTTTAGGTAGTCAATATATTGGAAAAACTTGAAAATTAAAATTCTGAATTTATAAATTTGAAAGGTTATATTTTAGTATTTGGATGAGAAAATATTTCATTCCAACAGTGGAATGACATAAGGCCATTTAAAATACAGCATAATCTTCTGTTGCTCTTCACAGTAGTATGTGTTGTATGATCTCACCTTTTTTGGTAAAAAATATAATACACGCATGCTTATGAATAGAAAATACACATATATATGACAAATGTAAATGACAGTTATCTTTAGAAAGGAAGGTTTCAGGAATTTTTTATTTTCTCCTGGTTGCATACATTTTCTTATTTTTCTACATTGCAGTATTATTTTTTNGTTGTCACTGCTGAGTTTTCCAAATTTGCTGACATATTGAATGCAGCACTTTCACAGCATCATTTTTTTAGGATTTGAAAGAGCTCAACTGGAATTCCATCACCTCCACTAGCTTTGTTCATAGTGATGTTTCCTAAGGCCCACTTGACTTCACATTCCAGGATGTCTGTCTCTAGGTGATTGATCACACCATTGTGATTATCTGGGTTGTTAAGATCTTTTTTGTATAGTTGTTGTTTATTTCTAATATATAAGTAATAATAGTTTATTTCCATATATAAGTAGTTGTTGTTTATTTCCAATAACATCATTTATCAGATGTATTCTGCAAACATTTCCCAAAATTGTATTGTTTACTTTTCTGCTTTCTTAATTTCTGCAGAGTAGATATTTTTAATTTGGAAAAAATAATTTTACTGAGTTTTATTTTATAGTTTATACTTTATTTCTTATTTAAGAGCCCATGAACTAAATCATGTTTGTATCTATTAAGAATCTATAATTTTAAATTTCATACTGATTTTTATGATACACTGATTTGTTAATACTAAATTTGTACATACTAAAAACAAAAGTGTACATTCGTGTTCTTACACATAGATATCCCTTTAATTGCATCATTTGTTAAAATGGCTATTTTCTCATTAAATTATCTGCCACTGCTGTCAAAATTCAGTAGGCCATATGTGCTTTTGTTTATTTATTGCACTCATTTTTTTTTCTGTTTCACTGACCTATATATCCATATCGACTACATTCTATTGATTAATATAGTACCAAATAGTAACTTTTGAAAGTAGACATTTAAATTGTTCAACATGTATAGTGGCATGCCTTAAAGAGCAGGGCAGACACACAAACTGTCTGAAAGTGGCTTCACAGAGCAAGTTGGGGCAAATGGTTAGAATGTGTTTGTGGTGAATGTTACCTCTCCAGACCAGGTATTATATGGTTTAAACTTTCCTCCAGAACCAAAAGAGCAAGCAAACCGGCCATCCTTTCAGCTTTCCCTGATGTGGGCCAAGAGGTGAGAGAGTGAAGTGGGGCTTGAAGGCTGTCAGCAGTTAAACATACAAATGAAGAGACAGATTCTTTATTACTGCATTATAATCTCTGTTATAAATTGGGCAAGTCCTCTCAACAGAAATTTATTTCATGTGTTTGTTAGCCATCCGTATGTCTTCTTTGGAGAAATGTTTGTTTAGTTCTTTGGCCCATTTNTAGTAGTCATGTATGTATATGAGAGCTGGACATAAAGAAGTCTAAGTACCTAAGAACTGATGCTTTCAAATTGTGTTGCTGGAGAAGACTCTTGAGAGACCCTTGAACTGGAAGGAGATCCAACTAGTTCATCCTAAAGGAAATCAGTCCTGAATATTCATTGGAAGGACTGATGCTGAAATTGAAGCTTCAATACTTTGGCCACCTGATATAAAGATTTGACTCATTGGAAAAGACCCTTATGCTAGGAAAGATTGTGGGGAGGAGGGAAAGGGGATGACAGAGGACGAGATGTTTGGATGGCAACATTGACTCAATGGTAATGAGTTTGAGCAAACTCTGAGATAGTGAAGGATAGGGAAGGCTGGTGTGCTGCAGTCCATGGGGTCACAAAGAGTTGGACATGACTGAGCAACTGAATGACAACAGAATTTACTATTTATTAAGCACCCACTGCACCACTGTCTTCTATATGATGGCACAAAGATGAATATCAGTGTTTGACAGAGGACAATCAAGTCCAGAGAGTTTGAGCCATTTGCTTAAAGTCACACAATGAATAAGTGAATGATTTGGTATAGAACTGGGCCTTTTGCTGAAGGGTATATATACATGAATATTTCCACTCAGTTTTGTCTTTTCTCTCAAGCAAGAATAGAGGATTATGCCCCCAAATGGAAGTTGGTCAGTACTGAATTTATAAGAATTTTCATTCATTAAATATTTCTTACTTTAAATATTAATTTATTAAACAGAGTTTATTATAAAAATAGCCTATGCACAGGGAAAACACATGGGGCTCATGGGTAGCCTTAAAATAGACTTTAAAATTCAGGTCTTTAGAGGGATGAAACTCTAGAGGGGTGATAAGGGTCTAGAAAAAGGTACAGAAAAATAACAATGCAGCAAGAAGATATAGGAATCTAAATATCAAGAAGAAATCCTGGAATAACACACGCATTCTAACCCCTTCGGACACTTCAGCTTACTTTTCTTTCATGGTTACCACCACATTGTATTGGGTTGGCCAAAAAATTCATTTAGGTTTTGTTGATTTTATGAAAAACCCTGAACAAATTTTTTGATCTACCCTATATATTCCCAACCTACCAGGCTTTTTGCAAAGGTGAGTGACTGATCCTAACAAGGATTCTTTAAAGTCATGGAGACAGAGCCATACATCCACTGTCATTTTGAAAGAAAAAGTAAAGTGCATGCTGTTTTTATCATATGACTGAAAAGACATTTTGACTAATCATTTCATTTCTAGACATTTATCCTAAGGAAGCAATTATTAACATGGAAAAATGTTTAAAAGAAATATGCTATTTGTAGTATTGTTTAGGTAGTCAATATATTGGAAAAACTTGAAAATTAAAATTCTGAATTTATAAATTTGAAAGGTTATATTTTAGTATTTGGATGAGAAAATATTTCATTCCAACAGTGGAATGACATAAGGCCATTTAAAATACAGCATAATCTTCTGTTGCTCTTCACAGTAGTATGTGTTGTATGATCTCACCTTTTTTGGTAAAAAATATAATACACGCATGCTTATGAATAGAAAATACACATATATATGACAAATGTAAATGACAGTTATCTTTAGAAAGGAAGGTTTCAGGAATTTTTTATTTTCTCCTGGTTGCATACATTTTCTTATTTTTCTACATTGCAGTATTATTTTTTACATATCATTTTTGTTCTAAACAAGACATTGAAAGTAAAAATAGTGAAAACTACACAAGAGGCTGCAACGCGCAAATCACATAACAAAATGGCCCACTCCTACACTGTCTGCAGACATTGCCACAAACAAATGCTAGAAGATTTTAGTTATTTTGTGCTAAGAGACAATACTTTTTTTCCCCCCAAGGTGCTTGGTTCCTTGGAAAAGCAATGCCTCTCTCTGAACCGATTCTGGTTGGAAAACACCATTGTCATGTTCTAAGAACGGGCAGAACCACGTTATTAGCCACGAGTAAAGAGAAATAGTCATTTTATAGCCCCTTAAGATAGCACTAACAGAAACAAATAAATATCATCTTATAATTCCACCCTTAAGACACTAATGATGTAATTGAAATTATTTGACTTCTGCTGTCCTTCTTAGTGTTATCTGTCTGGGTTGTGATGAAATGTATCTGAAATGTATCATCTGCTGCACAATGGAAGGAGATGAAGAGCTCACATGCCAATCAGAGACTGAACTGAGATTGTTGAAGGATGGAAAAAAAATTAAATATAGGCTGTCACTGCACATGTCTTTTGTATTGAATTAGAAATAATATACTGTTAACATTTAAATCAGGGAGGAGTCCCAGAATTTAAAAAAAAAATTGACATTGTTTCTTTTCATTGTCCCATTTTCTATTCATCATGTAAATATATATATATATAATCCATATCTATGTATTCCATGTTGCCAGGAATATGGATGTCTTCAAGTATACAATGTTGTAGACATGGCAAGACAAATGCTTTATTAAATTTTATGCCTGTTGCAGAATTTTAAGTTTGTTGTTTTCAACCCAAATTTAATATTTTGGGGTTTTGGTACTATAAGCTTGACAAATCAACTTTCTGTTCTTGAGTTAAAGGAAAATAAAAAGCGTTCAGAAAACTTCATGAACATCAAATGTCAATTGCAACACAAGATTCTGATACAACTCTAAGTAAATCTGAAACATATGGATTGAATTTTCCTAGCAATATTCTAGTGTTTGGAAGGAAAATCTGTGCAAAAATGTGTGTGGGTTTTCTGAAACCCCCAAAGTTGGAAAAACATTTTGATTTATTTAGATTTAGAAATGAGATAACCATTTTGCACCCCAGGAAACCTAATTTACGTATGAATTTGAGTTCAGCACTGTGTGCATAGGGGCATGCAGTGCTGGAAGAGTGAATACCCCTTTTTAGTTGTATTAAAATATTTTAATAGATCATAAGTATAGAGTCTAATCAGTGAAGTAGTCAAGAGGTTTAACTACATCAGCTTCCCCTCAAGTCACCTCCAAAAAACATGCAATAAACAAACAATAAACAACACAATAGGTAAACTCTTATTATATATCTTTGCCCTTTAGCTTCATTTGACTGGACCACTCCCCAACCTTCATTAAAGGGCCATTCAGGAACTCTTTGTCCCAGCAATTCACACCTGTCTTTTACTCTGCTGAATTGTGGGTATTTACGAAAGATGACAGGAAGAAGGAGAAATGGGCTAAAACACCTTTTAGAGAAAGGTTTCATTGCTATGCACTGCTCTACTTTTATCAGACTATGCTAACTTAGTCGCTTCAGTTGTGTCAGACTCTCTGTGACCCCATGGACTGTAGCCCACCAGGCTCCTCTGTCCATGGGATTTCCCAGGCAAGAATACTAGAGTGGGTTGCCATTTCCTTCTCCTATCAGATTATGGTTGATAGTCTATTGGATGGTTCCTTGAAGACATTCATTCACAACTTCATTTTAGGAACATTTCCTCTTCCAGATTAGAAGTGTTTTCCAAATTAGAGATTCAATAAGTGGAATTGGTTTAGGACTTCCTTTTCTTGCCTTTATAAAAATGTAAAATTATTACATAGAAACAAAAAGTGCAAACTTTCTATTCAGGCAGACTTTGTATTATATTTGGTTAGTGGATATATAAACTGGAGTAAGTACTTTAAATTTTGAAATTCATTTTCCTCTTCTGTAAATATGGAGACATTAGCACCTCCCTCATTGCACCATTTCAAGAATTAGTGAGATAAAATAAACAGTTTGCTTGGCAAAGTGTTTTGTACATACTAAATAATGGTACTTTCTCCTCCTCATTTCTTTAATATCCTAACAAGTACATTGCTTGGTATTTTGGTTCAAATAATCAAAGTATCAAAAGCAAACAAAATAAAAACACATTATCAAAAAGAGCACCCTTTGTCTGTTATAAAATTGTCTAATTTCTGATGTACAGAAATGTAGAGATATTATAGAGCATCCACTCCAAAACCATGACTAATTGTTTAGGTTCATCCCCAACAAATTAAGAAACTGTTGGGGAATAATTAAAAAATGAATAATCTCTCTTTTCTTTTCTAAAATCAATGAGCATTAAAAAGAGAAAAAACATAAATACAATTAGAAAACATTAAGAAACATAGACATCTTAATTTTCGTTCACTATGTATAAAAGCATATTTTTTCAAGACCACAGGGACATGACAAAATTTGAAGATTTTTTTTTTCCTCTATCAGGTATTAAACACTGGCTTGAAAGATATATGCTATTAGCAGACATTGGGGACTATGTAAAAAAAAAAAAAAATTAGTCAAGAGACAGCAATGATTCTGATTAAGTAAATTCCATTGAACTCTTTCTAGTAAGCATTATTCAGGTCATGAATGCTAATTTGTCCTGCAGGGGGCTGTGGGTAATAACCCAGAAAAACTATCAGCTTTATTGAGTTGCTACAAAACAGTATTACTGAATGATACACTGTAAAGGAAGACAATCTTGATATGTACTCACATTTTTTTTCCTTAGTGGGAAGATCTTATAGCCTAGATAGAAATGATAATAAATGGCATTTTGCTTAGAAAAATAAAGCCACATTAGTGTTTCCTATTTAATAGTTAAATAAAATTCCTGACATGAGAAGACATGTATCTGAGGAGTGTCACCAAAATACAAGAGCAATTTTAGCTTTCTACATATTTAAAGTTGTGTAGAATCAGAACCATCATAAAAATGAAGCAAATATGGCACATTGGCTGCATTCCAGCAACTACACAGAACTGCTGATGTTACTAAAATCTAGATAATTTAGTCCCATATGGGAATCCATACCACAATTATATTGTCCCTGCTCTGACACAGCCCTGATTTTGCACTTCTTTCAGCCTGGCTTTTTATAATTTTAATTCCCTTCACCAATAAAGCAATTTGCATTCACATAGTCTTCCTGGCTAAGAAAGAAAGAAGAAATCTGTTACATGACCTTGGTCTCTTTACAGTTGATTACTAGGAAACAAACTCTTCAAATAACCCATTCTCTCATCTCTTTAATTGATGTGGAAACATCACACTATAAAGCATTGAAGACTACACACAGCAAGCTGTGGGCTCATGAATTACAATGTAGACGCTTTTAAAAATCCGTTGGTTTGCTCATTTAGCATGATGAAGCAAAACCCACACTAAGTTCACATAGGCTTACATCATGAACAAACACCTGCATATTAAAGAGATAGTATTCACCTATGAAAAAATGGAAAAAGCTATTAGAAAATGTTGAGATCTAAAAAGCAGTTTTTCCAACTCCCTATCCTTTCCTGAAATAATTTGAAAAATATGATTGCTTGATTCACTAAGGTCTATTCTGACACTTCATAATTTTAACAAAAGTAGTCATTTCTAGGACATCTTTTTCTCTATAATTTGGCCCAAATATTGCCAAAGTCAAATATTCACATAAAGCATGTTTTCGTTCTGGCTCACCTTGCCTATCTTACAATACAAAGCAGCATAGAAGAAACATATGGAAAGTATAATCATATTAAAATAACTAAATTTTGGTGGGAAAAGTGAGACTATTAATTTTTAAAAAAAACCTCTGGTCACCTCCTTTTCCCTAAAAGAAAATAAAGGTGCTAGCTACCTATAATTATTAACAGTAACAATTTTAGAGAACTGAAATATTAAAGAAACAATCCTAAAGCTCCTGAACCATCTATGTATTAAAAAGTCTGTGGTCTTCTTTTGCTGTGGTCTTAGTTGAAAACAGAGACAGTATCCTCAAGGTAGTGATAGCATTTTGATTGCCTATAACTACTTATTTCAGGAGGGGTTTATTCCATGTTCAAATGATCTAGTGATAGTATCTGGATGTAGCTGAGATGTTTCATATTTTTTTTAGATACAATATAAATTTTACCTTGAGGGGTAGGGATAGATTTTTATTTATTAAAAATTTTTGTTCAAGATCAAGAAGTATCTCCAGATAGTCTTTGTATACCATTCACATTTAGTACTAATATACAGTCAAAATTTGAAGCTCTGATTATATTCAGAGTTAATATGATTAAACTTGCAGGGCATGCTCTTCATTTACTTTCTTCTGAAAACTTGTGTGAACTTGTATATACTCACATATCAAACCAAGAAAGCTATTTTTTCCTTGTCAAAGAGTTTTTTGAAAGGAGTCTGAAAAAGGCACTGACTATGAAAAAAGACAATCCAATAATGGAGAGTTCAAACTGTTCATGTGTACTAATAATGAAATACACCAAAGTATTTTTCATTCTTTCTACACCTTGACAATGACAAAAAGGAGCCAACATAACTTTTCCCCCCAGGGGATTAAAAGCAACTCTCAGTTTTCACTGTTAACTATAACCTATGTCTAATAATGGCCTTTCAGTAGAATTTTTTAAAAAAATCAATATTAGCACCAATGCATATCTTCTCTTGTTCTAGCCTTGAGAATATAAAATTGTGTTTTATCATGGCTCATTTTAAGGGAAAATGAGTACCATATGTACTCCATATATAATATTAAAGAGTTTGAATGAATGTGTTTGTCAGGTTAACACTTCTGGTTCTAATAAGGAATTTTGTTTTTCACCCCTCTTTTCATTACTCACCTAGGACCTAATCTACCATCCTTACTCTGAAAAAACTTGCTCCGGTCTTCAAAACTGGGCTGCTGGGTTACTTGCATGTTTCTGTTGAATCTGCTTTAAATGGGAAGATAAGCACCTGAGAAATATATTCAGTTCTCACATGGTCATTATAACTCCTAACACAGCTAGCTCTGTAAGTAATAATTATTAATATGAATGTTAGTTCAGTCTGATTTAGTTCATTAGCAGGATAACTCCTTTGATTTCTAAAGAGGAATCATGACACTTTAATCAGTGGGTAGTACTAGCCTGTTTATTACCATCATTCATTGAACTTTTTCTCCTAACAGTGATATTTGTTGGGTGAGAAGAAAGGGAATATAGAACAAAGCTCCAGAAACTGTTTTTTTCCTCGACTTGACTGTATGCAATGAAAGACTCAGAGGCTTCCTTCATCTGTTCCCCGGGAATTCCCTCTGTTGGACAGACTTGCAAGGATTAAGAAAGCTGCCCTAAGCATGTATTTCACTAAATCCTCACATACCATTCAGAGTGGCTGCTGCCTGAACAAGTTCCTCCTGTTTGCACACAAGAAATGGCTGGTGCAGACAATTCAATAGAGAGCTTGCCTGGCACAGAGAGTCAGGGTGTCAGTTCAGCTTCGTGCCAGTTGTTAATCCATTTGCTTTACATAAAAGATGGAAAATAGGGTTTTGTTGCTTGAACTAGTTCTTCGGGCTCTGTGTAAAGGGGTCTTTTTGCATTCATGTTTTTTAACACTTTCCAGCATCATAATGCTTCTTGTTAGGCATTTGGTAATACGATTTCTACTACAATGCAGGCAGGCACCAGGTTTACAGTACACTTACATGATCTGTCTGTCAAAATACTGCATATTCCACATCAGTTACAAAGCATGTATCTGAATAGGGCAGAGAGTCAATGAAATAGGTAGGGTGGTAAAAGGAATGTGCTGGAAGCAACTTTTTTTGGCATGTATACTGCTATAGGCAGCATCATTTTTGCCATGTTAATTGCAAATTTTTTTTTTTTTCTAAGTGATTTTGCACTAAAGGAAAACAATACACCTTGAGCAGAACAAGGACTACATTGGCTACAAGAAATTATGTAAGGGTAACCAGACCCTAAGATACAACTAATGGGGTGTCAGAATTACTAGTAGACTTGTTGGCTTTGTGCTTTTTTGTGCATTAGTTTTCAATTGATTTTGGCAGTCAGGGTACTCCATTACTCTCGATTTTAATCTTTCTGAAAGACAAGGATTTGATACACACAGAATGTGGCAGCGGTTGAAAGAAAGAAGGCAACAAAGAATGACTTGAATCAAAATGTGTTTTCAGCATGAGAAGGAGGAAGAGGAGCTATGACACTGCGTGCATTAGAAGATGAATGAACTGTTCCATTAATGGATCAAAAGTTTCTAGCATTGAGCCTAAAGAAAATGACAGATGGGCTGGGAACATTTTTAGCTCAGTTGTTTAAGTCCTGAAGCTATTTTCAAACTAATATTTAGTATATATTGGTAAGTATTTCACATGCTAAAGGTTATGTCAGAGGTACATCTGGAGAATAAATGAAGGGACAGCATTTGTAACATTCCTTGTGAGATGGCAATGCCCTCATTTGTGTTTCCCACTTTGCTTCTTGGTGTGCTCTATTTAAAGTCATCATGGGTGTACAACTCATGCACGGAGGCCTCATACCAGGAGGGCCTGGCACTTGCTTTAATGCTCTATTGGCATAGGCTTGGAATTCCTTTTTTTCTCTCATAGGGTATGCTTTATTATGTACAGCATAATCAGATTTATAGGCTATCGCATCAGCCAATGAATGTCTTGTTTTTAGACAACTTGTAAGAATAGATTTCCATTCCTTTCTTTACCCCAAAATTGATGCTGTTAACTAATTCCATGATTTAAATCGACTATTAATATTGGAATCAATTTGACTTATCAGAATGTATTTCCTATTAATGAGATTTTTTTTTTAGCCTCCTTCTTTAAATTTCTTTTTTTTCAGATTTTTTGAATATAATTGACATAAAACATTGTATAAATTTATGATGTACAGTGTGGTACTTTAATACATATATACATTGCAAAATGATTATCACTATAAGGTTAGTTAACACATCCATCACCTCATAATTACACTTTTTTGGGGTGAGAAAATTTAAGACCTACTCTCTTAGCAACTTTCAAATATACAATATCATTAACTGTAGTCACCATGCTGAATATTAGATACCTAGACCTTATTCATTTTACAAGTGGAAGCTTATACCCTTTGACCATCATTTCCTCATTGCATCTACCCCCAAACCCTGGCAGCAACTAATCTACTCTTTATTACTATCAGTTTGGCCTTTTAGATTCCACATATAGGTTAGATCATGTAGTATATGCCTTGCTCTGCCTGACTTAGTTTCACTTAGCATAACACACTCAAGTTTCATCTATATTGTCACAAATAGCAGGGTTTCCTTCTATTTATAGCAGAAGGAGAGGAGGGCAATAGAGAATGAGATGGTTGGATGGCTGATTCAATGGACATGAACTTGGGCAAACTCCAGGAGATGGTGAGGGAGAGGGGAGCCTAGTGTGCTGCAGTTCATGGGGTCAAGAAGAGTTGGACATGAATGACGCCTGAACAACACAACAAAAACATTCTATTACTCTTTACCCATGGACGTTTAGGTTGTTTCCATGTCTTGGCTATCATGAATAATACTGCAATGGATAGAAGGCTGCAGAAATCATTTTGAAATGGTTTCCTTTCCTTTTGGCTATAAACCTAGATGTAAAATTGCTGAGTCACATGGTATTTAGTGCTTAGTTGCTCATTTGTGTCCAACTCTTTATGACCCCATGGATGGTAGCTCAACAGGCTCATCTGTTCATGATTTCTAATTTTTTGATGAACCAATGGCTGTTTTCTATAATGGTTGTACCAATTTGTATTTCTAACAACAGTGCACAAGGATTTCTTTTCTTTACATCCTTTCCAGAACTTGTTATCCCTTGTCTTTTTGATAGCAGCCATTCCAACATTTCTAACCAGTCCATCCTAAAGGAAATCAGTCCTACATATTCGCTGGAAGGACTGATGCTGAAGCTGAAACTCCAATACTTTGGCCATCTGATGAGAAGAGCTGACTCATTTGAAAAGATCCCGGTGCTGGAAAAGATTGAGGGCAGGAGGAGAAGGGGATGACAGAGGATGAGATGGTTGAATGGTATCACCAACTCAATAGACAGGAGTATGAGTAAACTCCGGGATTTGGTGATAGACAGAGAGGCCTGGCGTTTTGCAATCCATGTAGTCGCAAAGAGTTGGACACAACTGTGCAATTGATCTGAACTGATTCCAAAATTTGTGAGATAACGTCTCCTGTGGTTTTAATTCCCATTTTCCTGATCATTAGTAATGTTGAACATTTTCTCATCTACCTATGGCCGTTTGTATATCTCTTTGGAAAATTGTCTGGTCAGGTCCTCTGCTCATTTTTTAAGTCAAATGTTGATGATGATTTGGTATTGAGTTATATGAATTCCTTACGAGTTATATGAATTCCTTATATATTTTGGATATTAGCCCCTTATCTGATATATCGTTTGCAAATATTTTATCCCATTCTGCAAGTTGCCTCCTCATTCTGTGAATTATTTCTTTTGCTGTGCAGAAGCGTTTTAGTTTGATATAAGAAATTCTTAATAATTTTATCTTTGAACTTGTATAAGTTCAGTTTAGTTGCTCAGTCGTGTCCGACTCTTTGCGACCCCATAAATCACAGCACGCCAGGCCTCCCTGTCTATCACCAGCTCCTGGAGTTCACTCAGATTCACGTCCTTTGAGTCAGTGATGCCATCCAGCCATCTCATCCTCTGTCATCCCCTTCTCCTCCTGCCCCCAATCCCTCCCAGCATCAGAGTCTTTTCCAATGGGTCAAGTCTTCGCATGAGGTGGCCAAAGTACTGGAGTTNCTGAAACTCCAGTACTTTGGCCACCTCATGCGAAGAGTTGACTCATTGGAAAAGACTCTGATGCTGGGAGGGGTTGGGGGCAGGAGGAGAAGGGGACGATAGAGGATGAGATGGCTGGATGGCATCACTGACTCAATGGACGTGAGTCTGAGTGAACTCCGGGAGTTGGTGATGGACAGGGAGGCCTGGTGTGCTGCAATTCATGAGGTCACAGAGTCGGACACGACTGAGTGACTGAACTGAAGTGATACTGTTTCCACATGGGCTTCCCAGGTGGCGCTAGTCGTAAACAACCTGCTTGCCAATACAGGTAGAAAAAAGTAAGAGACACAGGTTCAATCCCTGGGTTGGGAAGATCCCATGGAGAAGGGAATGACAATCCACTCCAGTATTCTTGCCTGGAGAATCCCCATGGACAGAGGAACCTGGTGGGCTACAGGCCATAGTGTCGCTAAGAGTTGGACTGTACTGAAGTGACTTATCATGCATGTATGCACACTCTTTCCACAGTGGCTGTACCATTTTATATTCTCACTAGAAATGTGCAAGAATTCCAACTTCTCCACATTCTCAGCACTATTTTGCATTGTAAAAAAATAATAGCTACCCTAGTGGGAAATTTTGCTTATTTTTTATGTTTAATTTTTTTTCTTCCCCATTCTGCATAAAACTCTGGTGATCTGATTTCTAAGGGCTCTTCCCTGGTGGCTCAGATGGTAAAGCATCTGCCTCCAATGTGGGAGACCTGGGTTTGATCCCTGGGTTGAGAAGATCTCCTGGAGAAGGAAATGGCAACCCACTCCAGTACTCTTGCCTGGAAAATCCTATGGAAAGAGGAGCCTGGTAGGCTACCGTCCATGGGGTCACAAAGAGTCGGACACGACTGAGGGACTTCACTCACTCACTCATGATTTCTAAGTTACTGATATCGACTTGAGATTATTTTCAATGCAAGAATATATTACTTTTTTTTTATCAGATCTAGTAGATTTTTCAAAAGAGCACAATAATTACTCTGCAAGTAACACTTGCAGATTATTTGTATAAGCATGTGTGTGTGTGTATATATATATATATATATCTGCTACAATTATTCCATTTGTTTTTGGTATATTATCAATACCTGCTGCCATAAGCATACTGAAAAGGTAGGTCAGATATTTCTTTTGACATATTTTGCATGTATTTACAGAAGTGATAGGTTTTTGTTTTGGGGTTTGCTAGTGGAGAAGGCAATGGCACCCCACTCCAGTACTCTTGCCTGGAAAATCCCATGGACGGAGGAGCCTGGTGGGCTGTAGTCCATGGGGTCGCTAAGAGTCGGACAGGACTGAGCGACTTCACTTTCACTTTCCACTTTNGTATATATATATATATATATCTGCTACAATTATTCCATTTGTTTTTGGTATATTATCAATACCTGCTGCCATAAGCATACTGAAAAGGTAGGTCAGATATTTCTTTTGACATATTTTGCATGTATTTACAGAAGTGATAGGTTTTTGTTTTGGGGTTTGCTAGTGGAGAAGGCAATGGCACCCCACTCCAGTACTCTTGCCTGGAAAATCCCATGGACGGAGGAGCCTGGTGGGCTGTAGTCCATGGGGTCGCTAAGAGTCGGACAGGACTGAGCGACTTCACTTTCACTTTCCACTTTCATGCATTGGAGAAGCAAATGGCAATCCACTCCAGTGTTCTTGCCTGGAGAATCCCAGGGAGGGGGGAGCCTGGTGGGCTGCTGTCTATGGGGTTGCACAGAGTTGGACACGACTGAAGCGACTTAGCAGCAGCAGCAGCAGCAGCAGCAGTGATGGAATCAATATATCTCTTTTTAACTTTTTGCACTGAGGTTATGCTGCCTTGCATAAGATTCATAAATACAGATGCTTTCTGCCAGTGAGGTTTTCACAAGGGCATAGATTCAAGGCTTCAATGATGAAATATTACCTTTGTTAAATCAACAACAGCAAGATGTTCCTATTAAATAAGACAAACAAGTGGCTCAATGTTTTGTGATAATTTTAGCAATCAAGCTCAAGCCCTATTCCCTCTTCTAAGTTAAGGGTGAGGAGATCTATCACCCTGGCCAATAACCTCCGTGGCAGTTTGTGTGGACCTCACCACACAGGCTCCAGTGATCATGTGTGTGAATCATCACATTTATGCTGCCTCAGGTACTGGCATATGAAAGCACGGCCTAGACCCAGCTGATTAAGCTGTAGCATAAAACAACACTTCAGTAGTCAGGACCATGACAGCCCACAATGGTTTATTGGACCAAAGAGTATAACATTGTAATTTACTTCTCTAATACATGTCATGTTCTCTCTTATTGTTTCCCCTTATGGAGTGAAATATGTAGGTAAGAGATTGCTGTACAAGCTTCATGTGTTATGCCCCTCCAAAATTAGAGGGTAACAAACTGTCTTTATTATCCGGTGCCTTTGGTAAGCTGCCACAAATCACAGAAACCACTGCAGGTGAGCATCTAGTGGTTTAAAAAGTCAAGGCAAGCTAAAAGACTTCATGTCTCTGCCTGAAGCTATTTTTGAACTACAATACAGCTAGACACAATTATTATACTTCCTGGCCTTTCCTTTTTATTGTACATTCCTAATCATTTTTTCTTTCTTATTGGCAGGAAACCAGGATTTATAAAGTCTGGTTTAATGCAAATATTTAGAGACTTAATTTTTTCCCTTCCCCAAAATATAGCAATATAAGTTGAATAGTGTTTTGGTGAGTTTATTTTTCTTTTTAAACTGGAATTCATGGCTGTTCTCCAACTGAAAACAGCACTAGTCACAGATAATTTAAAGAGAATAGCTTGCTTGTTTGTCAAGCAAACATGTGTAATCTGATGAAATTATTAATGTCATAGTGTTAACTCTCTTCTCATAAATACAGTTAACAGTGCTGACACTGCAATTATACTCAAATGTTCCAGCTCTTTGCTTATTCGCTCAATCTGTCAGTCCAGTATGGGGGAGACAAATTGTGGTGGGCACTTGACAATGCACAATGCACAAAAGAGATATAAACCTCTTCTGCATAAACCTCGATGAAAGATTAAATGGTTCTGAATGCTTGCCAGATTCTTAGGATACGACATTTTTAACCACTGGTAATAAAAAGTTCTATTCAATAGAAGTCTTTAAAAAAAGATTATAAAGATGACATATATACACATACATAATATGTGCATAGGCATGTGTCAGAGTGAAAAAGAGCACAGGAACCTCTTATCTTGGATTTAAACTTTGTAAACAGTATCAGTTTTTATACTGGCTAGATTTTTGCAGTCATTTTTTTTTAGCTGAGAAAAAACCAACACATATTGAACACTACCGATATTATTGTCCTCTGTTATCTTCAGTCTCTCACAGTATCCCATTCATAATGAGTGGATCCTACTTATATTTTGTAGAACTCTCACCAGAATTTTTGGCATACCTTTTCTGTCAGTAGTCAGGGAGGAGTACAGATTTAATGTATGCATTGATCTTTGGATTGTTAAACTTAGCTCTCAATTTTTTTTTTTTAATTTTTGGCTTTAGAGCAAATAAAAATAGACATATGCATAATAACTGGAAATCATTACTAGCACTTACTATGCCCCAGTAGGGTTTTAGGCATTTTAAAATATCCTTTAAATTACTTAATTCTATGAAGTAACTACTAGTATTTTCATTCTTTTGTAAATGAGGAAAGTGAGGCACAGAAAGGTTAAGCAATCTGCTTAAAGTCACACAGCTCATAGAAACTGGAGTTAAATTTGAATGTAGATATAAAACAACATTAATTTGTAATAAACCTGCACTAAAACTATTCTTATTTTCTTGGACGTTTAGATTATTATAAAGTTGTTTTGCTCTTTAAGATGAGACCTACTCCTCAAATTTCCCACCCTGAATAAAGAAATCATTGAATTAATTTTATGAAATAATTATAGTATATATTTAAAAACTTACAGCATGATGGACTAGTAATTATTTGTGGTCCTATTAAGAAGTACACTAAATTGAAAACTTTCTTAAAATAAAAAACAAAGGATGCTCTTGCACTTCAACACTTGAATACCTGGAACTAATGCATCCATTAAATGTGAAAAAAAAAGCGGGGGGGGGGGGGG